>VZRZ01000050.1:211402-422637 GCA_013398175.1 Climacteris rufus | reverse complement strand
CACCGCCGGTGCCGGGCGCGGGCCCCGCCCCGTTCCGCCGCGCCGGGAGCCCCACGCGGGGCTCGGCCGCCTGCCCGCAGGTAAGGACGGCGATCCCCCCACCCTCCCTGTGTCCCCCGGGAGCTGCCCGTGCCTTTAGGGCTTTCCTGGGGGCCTGGGGAACGGGAAGGGCGTTGTGGGGAGGCCGGGCCGCTGTGCGCGCGGAGCATAATGAGCGCGGTTCGGGGTGTCACGGCGTGGTTTGGGGTGGAAGGAATTTTAAAGATCATCTCGTTCCAAGGCCCCGGCTGTGGACAGGGACACCTCCCGCTAGAGCCCCATGCAGCACGGCCTTGAATGTTTAATGCATGTTTCCGACTTGCTTGCATATCCATGAAAGAGAGAATATGGGCTTTAGGATTTTGTGGGGTTTATTGGAGGATGGCTGTGCTGTAGGCAGTAAACGGTTACATTCCTATTAAAAATCTGCAAAACAGCATTGTAACTTGAGGAGCCTTGGGAACCTGGCGAAGTTTTTCAAAGAGAAGGTACAGCGTGCACGTATAGGCCGTAGTTAAATTAGTTCAGCAGCACTTAGCAGAAAGGCAGGAGGTACTTATAATTATGAGTACTTTTTAATGAAACTTCTGGTTCTCTCACGTTGCTGCAAAATATCTGCATCCTTACACTTTGTCCCAGCTTTCTGACTGCAGGCTTAGTTGCTGCCAGCAACGTGGCAACTTTGAGTTGCAAATGAAACTTAAGATGATGCCAATTGAAAGACCTCGTTTTTGAGACAAACAAAAGTGGAAGGACTGGACTGTAAAATCAGCATTGTAAGGTGTCTGGCATGTTTGTTGGTTTTAAGAGTTAAAAGAAAACCACTTCAAATATAAAATATCTGAATATTGCTAATCCTGTGGTGGTATGACCCTTGCCAGAAGGCTCTTCTCCAGAATTTGAGAAACTTCAAAGCAATTGGTAGAATTTTTAGACTTCTGTCAGAAATGCAGTGCAGAAGTCACACCACCCTTTCTCTTTGTGCCCTTTTTGCACTTTCTCTTTGATAAGTGCCTTTCTCTTTGAAGTAGTTTAAGAAATTTAGCATTGTTTTTTCATCTGTGGTCTGCTTTTCCTCTAAATAAATAAACGCTGCCCTGGAATGGACTGGCCACCACAGCTCCAGGTACATCTTTTTTTCCAGTACCAGTGAAATTGATGCTAAGAACACAACATTCCACGGTTACTGCATAATGTTCAACCAAAAAAAGGGGTAAACATATTAGTGAACAGAGTCTTGTTAGCAAAGCCAAATAAAAAACAGCCAAAAAGACGTTTGAGTTGCTGTTCGAAATGGTACACGGGGAAAGTGTATGAATTGCAAATACAGAAAATTGCATTCTGGTAAAAGGAAGTGCTTTTTCATGTATTATGGAACTAGTGTCTAAAGGAAATGAGGTCAGCAGTTTAGAAGGATTGAAAAAACCTGTTGGCTTTAATTCTGGATATTCGTGGTGCTGATACCAGTGGAGACTGGCAGCAAATTTTAGAAGTAGTAAACTCCATAGTTTACAGCATACAGGAGCTGCAGACTGCAGGCAGCTTATTTTCTGTTTGCTGCAAATTTGGTAGGACAGAAATATTCAGTATTGATTGGTTCCCCAATCAATACTGAATGTCACTGCGTGTAAACTGGTTTGTCCAAGGAGACAGTCTTCTACTGCACAAGAAGTTCCTGGTAGGTTCAGTACAAATAAAGGTGTATGTGTTGAAGACCAATTTAGAGACACAATTTAATATCATTTTAGAGTGAACTTGTACTGAACTGTGGCAGCATATCTGAGTGTGAAAGCTTTTATGAAAACCTCTCACGAAGAAGTGTTCTGGACATACCTGGTGAACACTGCTTTTATCATTGTACTTATTGTTGGGTGTACTGATGGGTTGGAGCTGAACAAGAGCCAGGTTTTATTCCATTTGCTCAGAAGAGTAAACCACTGTGTCATCAAAGATGTGGAATCTTGGACAGCTGATTACAGAGAGTAAAAGTGCTTTATGAATCGTGCAGATGCAGTTGAAGGTTTACATCAGTGGATATAGATGGGGCTGTGGTGAATATAGCTTGTTTAATCCAAGCTAACTTTTCTCATGTGATATCCACAAGGGGCTGAGGTGTAAGTGAGCCTATAATATTATTCCTTCCCTTTAAATTTTAATCTCCTTTTAAGATGGATGAGAATAAACTTTGCAAATCCTTTGAAGGTCAAGCAATTTTATCTCGGTGGCATCAGCAAGGGGCTGATGGCTGTGAGCTGTTCTGTAGGATAGCTCTGTGCATGCTTTTATGGTGACTGAGCCTGGCTTTGAAGGCAGGGATTTCTTGGCTGTTTCCCATTTGTAATATAGTGCAAATTGTGCCCTGCTTAACTACCATGACTTGAGTTGGGATATTTTTGAGGGGATCAAGACAAGCCTGCTGGTGTATACTTGATATTTCATGGTAGGCTTTTTTACTTTTGCAGTGGAAATCTTTCTTGAAAACAGGATTGTGAGTTGGCATTGCAGGAGTGCTCTAATTGTACTAGATTTGCTCTCCAGCTGCCTCAAGCAGGCTTGAAAGGCATTAGTAGCAAAGCAGGCCTGTGAACACAGTGATGACTAGTGGGCAAGTAATTATTTATTATCAGCAATAATGCTGAGGAGTGTCTGTCACCTATTAGAACCTTTCATACTCGGAGTTTTGCAAACATGGATTTCTCTGCCCTAAAGAGGTTTGTGGCCAAAGAACTTAATTGTAATCTCTGGTGGCTTTAAATTGAGGATGCTGGTTGTTCTGTGGCTCTACAGCCACAGCAGTGAATTACACTGTTAGAGCTGATGTGCTGCACATCAGCTACATTCACTGCAGGTCATGAGTCAGAAGTCTCAAGAGGGAGGCCAGTGCCAGTTTTCAGGATCTGACAGAGATTGTTTGTCATATTGATGTTGTTCATGTTTTTATTTTGGATTCAAAACCTGTTATAATTATGTGTCCTGACCAAAAGATTTTGGGTTTGTTTTGGTTTTCTCTAGTTTGTTTCTCTCTGTAATCTGTAAATATCCATGAAAAGAAGGAATAATCCAATTAATTAATCTGATTTTTGTTAGGTGAATAATCTGGAAAAATAAAAGATCTGAGCTAGGTATGTAGCTAAGGCCTTTTAGTGCTTAAGAAATAGGCAAAAATTAACATGAGGTATGAAGTGAATTGCAGTATTTAGCAAAATGACTTTTTGTCTTCTGTTTGCATGTTATAAAATATTTCAAATACAGCATTTTTATCCTGAAGTTGCAATTTAAATTCCACTTGCAAACCATGTGCATGATGCTAAAACACTGAGCATTTTTCATTTCCATTTTTAGTGGTTTCCTATTGCCATGTTGGCAGATGCATGTAGCTTCCACAACTTTCACAATATATCTTCAGCAAAATCTCTCATAGAGTTACCTGGGGCCTAATTAGAGTTGTATCTTTCAGTACGACAGAATTTTGCTGTGGGGGTGAGCAGGAAGGGAAGTTTGGTTTTGCTTTTTAAGCCAGCTGGCAATTACTTTCTAAGGCATGTGTTGTAGCACCAGATAGATTCAAAAATTATTCATAAAAGCCACCTGCAAATTGACTGCAGTTTCTCTTTTTCCTGGGTGTGCTTTTCAGAAAAGGGGTCTGTAGTTCATCTCTTCATTCTCCTGGTAGGTTAATATAAAGATGGATAATTTTGCTAGTAGCATTGTGCACAACCATCTGTATTTTGTCTGGTTTTATTTAAAATTTATCACGGCAGCAAACTGCTGTTGATTGTCACCTGTTTAGTTGTTTTTATACAATCTGCAGAAGATGACATATTTTCTCTTTCTCCCTTTCACATTTTTGGCTTTTCTGTGGTTCATTAATAATGTCTGATATTTCCCTCCCTTCCCTTTTTGCAGTTTTTGTGTATTACTTGCTCTGGTTTATAGCATATTGCTATGTTGACTGCAAAGAAAACAAGGTGATTCTTGTTTTCTAAGCAGAATTTTACATAAATATAGTCATCTTTCTGAATAAATGAGAATTTATTCAGAATTTTTAAGAAATTTCAGAATATTCAGAAGTTTTCCACCTGTGAAAACTCATTTTATAAAACATTTTTTAAACAGACATACATGCAATGCATAAAATTTCTCATGAAAATTATTTTCTTTTGCAATCTAAAGTTCTTTTCTTTCTCAAATACATTTTCATATGTTTTTTTTCCCAAAAGTTACATGGCAGTTTTTCAGCTCAGGGTTAAAACGGAAGTTTGTTTCCGGAAAATTTGTTTTACAAAGTTATGCATTTTTCATCACAGTTTTTTTTGCCTAAGTGTCCTTAATCAAAGTAGTCCTTTTCTCTTTTATGTTTATGGGTTATGAACTTTCCTTTGCATTCTCAAAATTAAAGATCTTATGAACTACTACCATCATAACACAACCACAGGTTATGTGTTGTGCATCATAGGTGTAATTGCTTGATAATGAAAATTCTATCTTATTTCCTTTGTAATTCCTCATTGTTCACATACTTACCTAGCAAGAATTTTTCATTACTTCTCTTACCTGAATATTTCTACTACCCTTAATTTTTAAAGGGAGAACTCAGTGCCAAATAAAATCTTGTTGAAAGTCAGTAATTCAAAGCAGAAAACCTGTCTAATAAACATAGACTTCAGGAACTGACTGAGTTTTTGCTTGTTCAAAATAGAAAGAGAAACACTTGAAAAACTTTGAGGAAAGTTTTGTTTGTGGTTTAAAAACTGAAATGTAACTACTGAGGGCAGTATAGCCCTTGGGTATGTTTAGAGAGTCATGGAGTTCCTCCCATCCTTGGCTTTGTTGTTCTGCAGGTGTGACTGCGCACCCTGTGTTGATTTTGGCAGAAACAATTTTGTGCAGTTTCCGGTGTACCTGTTTTCTAATGTAGTTTGCTCTTGTTGTTAATGTGCTAAAAATTATTTTAGGCTTTTGACTGCTGCCTCATTGTTGGCATGTGCCAACACTGTGACATATCCTGCTTGGAGATTAGCAATGCTGAAACAACAGTGTAATGAAAAGAGAGAGGTCCCTACACAGCAGGAGTAGAAACTTGCTAGTTCCTGTTGAAGTGAACAGAAAACACAAGTTCAATAATTTCTTCCTACTCCCCAGGCAGAAGAAGCAGACTTATCAATGAAGGGTTCTGTACACAGGCTAAAGGGCAGCCTTGTTCCATTGAAGTCTGATGTGTGTTTTTCCCTTTCCTTGCTAATTGACAGTGTGGAGTAAATGTGATATGATGACAAACTTAATTCTTTCTGGTTCATGAGACAGTAAGCATAGCAAAATATGTTTTGGACTGTATCTCTTTTCCTTCTATGTTCCTAGTCCTCTTCTGTCTTGTTCCTTAAGTCTAGCTTGGTGTACTGGAAAGAATATCAAATATGTGACTCTTTATCCTTGCAACAGCTGTAAAACAGCTTCAGTTAATTTTGGTAACACATATTTGCTACAGGCTTCTGTTAGTTGTTTTTTTTTTCCTGCTGGTGCTGGATACACTGATTAAGAGAGAAAGTAAAGTTGGAATTTATCACTATGTTCATGCCTGTCCATCAAATCAAGACCATAGTAAGTTGAATACTGCAGTGATGGTAACCTCTGTATGTGATTGTTGGATTGGATTACCTCTCTCCCTGTATGTGGAAGTGTAGGGAATGTGTATTGACAGACACCTTCTAATCAACCTTAGCTGTCTTAACAGCTGGGAAAATCTAGTTTCTTTTGTAGCTGTGAGGGTTTTTTGATGCTGTATTGTATAACTAAAAGTTAACAATAAACATTGTTTCTGAACCATTTTAATCAACTAACACTGGATTATAAAGCAGGTGACCGGGAGGAGAGAATGAAACACAAACAGTGTTATTGAAAATGACATAAATAATTGTATTGGTATTTTGCCTTTCTGTGGGTAGCATCTTTGTAGATCCAATTCAGCTTTCGTGCTTGGGTCTGCTGCAGCTGACTGCAGCAATACTTCCATGTGTGGGTTACGTACTGGGGTAGGGAGGGGACCTTCAGCATGGTTGGCATTGTGATTCTGTACTCAGTGTGAAAACCAGCTCTGACCAGGATGAGCAGTCATGCAGCTCAGTAGGATTATAATTCTTAACTATGCAAACAACAGTGAAACTGGGCTTGTTAACTGGGTGATCATATTTCTGGAATCACACTGGTGCAGTTAAAACTGGTGTTGCAGGCACGCTTG
Source organism: Climacteris rufus (assembly GCA_013398175.1). Classification (NCBI taxonomy): domain Eukaryota; kingdom Metazoa; phylum Chordata; class Aves; order Passeriformes; family Climacteridae; genus Climacteris; species Climacteris rufus. The sequence continues at coordinate 416,363 of VZRZ01000050.1, read as the reverse complement.
AGTAGCTCCATACAGTTTTTCCTCCCAATCTTCCTTTCTGACCTCCAAGAGACAACATAAATAAAAAGAAACCTCTCTCACACATGCCATGCTCTTGCCAGGAAAAGATCAAATCTTTATCTAAAACAAACTCCAGTGATGTGACAGCTGTTTGCTGTTTGCACTGTGTGGCTCGGTGTTCATAGATAAAGCACAGTCTCTCCAATTTGTGTTCCCTCCCTCTGTACTCAGCAGCTGGGGAGTGGGATTATCACACTGATCCTAAGAAAAAAAGAGTGCAGTGATCCAGGTGCTCCCACTGTTCTTGATGCAGCTCACCAAATGGGCAGGAAAATTACATATTTTGTCTTTTCTTTCCTTAGAACATTTGAAAAGTTACTGCTCAATCAGTAGAAGTTGTAGAAAATAACAGAGCTCTAAGTAACATTAACTCCCCAAGATAATACATGATTTATGATTTGAGAGGAAGTAAAGATATCAATTATAAGCCAGCAGCCAGATGGCTTGGCAGTAGCCATGCCATGGTACTATAAATGCTGGGATCAAAAAGGGAATGCTTTGGACTTTCTCACATCTTATTTCCCAGTTGCTGTGCATTGATGTGTCAATAAGATTGCCAGAGTATTCTGAAATCCCAAATCAACTCAGCTTTGTTATGGATAGAGTTATATTGGGGATTATAATACCCCATAGAGACTTCAAAAAACTGGATGCAGGGTTCACAAGAAGAATTTTTTGGACCAACTCCTAAATTTGACATTGGAAGATGTAACTGACCCTGACATAACTGGTGCTGTAGTAATGTCTGTTCCTATGACAGACTGAAGCCATATCCTTGTTTGTCTGGGTTTCTTTTTTTCTTTTTTTTTTCTTTTTTATTTTCCTGGTGTCCTGCCTGCTACTTGGTGTAGCTGTTTATATAGTGTGATTTATAGAGCACTTCTTTTAAACAAGCAAATAATTTCTTTCTATCACAGATCATAAAAGCTAAATACTGTTTTGGGATTGTTGCAGGAATAGGTCCTACAGTCATGTAATTTGTAATTCTCTGTCATGTCAGAGGAGGTATCCCTGAAATTACAGAACCTTTAACTGTGTCACTACTGACATTACCTGCTAGAACTCTTCACACACAGGCATTTCTTACAATGTTTAATGAATGTTTTGTATTGTAAATTACAGTCTTTTGACTCTGTAGGTACTTGATGAAAAGTATTACTAGTTTTGTTTCCCCTTTTCAGATGGAAATGTCAGAAGATGATAATAACATGGACGAATACCCCAGTGAAATTCATGATTATCTCACAGCATTTGAAAAGTCTCTTGGTTCTGTAGATGAGATGCTGAAGACAATGATGTCAGTTTCTAGGAGTGAGCTTGTGCAAAAGGTAAATTATCTTCCTTTTGAAAACCTTTTTCTCATTAATACACAAGTACTTGAGAGCCTGAACTGAACTAAAATGGTCTGTTAGACCAGCCACTGCACTGAGAAATAACACATAGGACACTTCCTACCTTGACACCTACTGTTTGAAATTCTTTCATGTCTCAGATATGCAGATGGTCTTACAAGCTAAACAATGAAACACATGCTCTTCAAGCTGATAAGTGATGATCTCAGCAGTGAGTCATTTAGGTTGAGGACATTTCAGCTTATTCCTGACCTTCCTTAACTTGCTCTTCCATAATAGACAGGTCATTCACATTTTTGACGGAGATTTCTTCACAACAAACTGAATGGAACTCGGTGTACCCAGCAGCACGTGAAGGGGAACTGACAGCAGTGAGAATTGATCTGATTCCAGAAGTGTAGACTTGCAGAACCTGAGCTGTCTCCTCTAGCTGTGTTATAAGCATAAGTCTGTAAAATGTGGCTTTTTATCAGGGCAAGGTACTGCCTGAGAATTTCATACAATCATCTCTGTCTTTTAACATCTAAGGCCTAACATGTAATTTCTTTCTGTAGGGCAAGAAAATGCCAGCACATAAGGGAGCTTCTTTATCCTGTGAGGATTTCTTACACAAATAAATTATGAAGAAAACAGTTTTGACAACACAGATCTTTTGACAGTATCCATGTTAGAACTAGTGAGCTGTGCAATGATGTTATCAGAGTTTCTGGAAATCCTGTAGGACTAAAATAATAAATTGACTTTGACAGTCAAGGGAAAAAAAACCCCCTCATTATCTTTATTCTTCCTTTGCTTTACATCCCTAAGTATTCCAGCATGTATTGAACACATGGTCTATCGTGTAATATTAACATTCATTGGTTCTATATTCATGGTTGAGTTTCAGCAACTTAAGACTTTTTTTCCCTTCCATTGATAGAACAACTATTTTGAATTAAGTTTCTGTGGAAAAACAGGGACTTATTTCTGACTGTGGTACAGTAGTCCAACAGCTAGATGCTAAGGGAGTTTTGTGCTTTTGGCTGTATGGGACTGTGGCATTTAACCTGAGACTGGGAGAATTACATGAATACTGGGAGAGGAGAGAATGAATCCTTCTGTGATGGCATGGAAATAAGGCATGAACTTGTGGTGTAAAACCGTGCTCCTTCAGTGTGTATTTTTTTATTAGTACATTCACAATCATAAAATGTGCACATTACTACAATCTGTGAACATCTTGCTTAAAAATGTTCAAATGTGTTTTTTTTTTTTTCATTCTAGTTAGATCCTCTGGAGCAAGCAAAGCTGGATTTGGTTTCGGCATACACATTAAATTCAATGTTCTGGGGTAAGTATGTGGTAGAAAGAAGATGTAGTATATATGATTACCATTTGAATACCTAGACAGCTGCAAACATTAAATAATCATATTTCATTGCCAAATAAGTAAAACTTGTAATTACCCTGAGGACCCATGTTATGCTATCCATAGGATAAATGATGTTGAAACTCTGAATCAAAAATGTGTATTTAGAAAAGCTGGTTTTGTATATGCGTGAGGATGTTTCTGATTTCTTTGTGGCAACCTTTTCTGTCTTTCAAGGACAGAAAGTTTTACTATGTTTGTTGTTGGTGGGTTTTTTAACTGCAATATTTGATGATAATAGTTTGTCAGATACTTAATGACAGTTAACAATTCTTATTAATGATTTTGTGTTGAAAGTACAGTTTTCCTATGTGACTGCTTGATAGGGTTCTCAGTCATGACAGCCTTCAGTTTCAAAAAATCATGTTTTTTTTTGTAGTATACTTGGCTACCCAGGGAATCAATCCAAAGGAACATCCAGTGAAACAAGAACTGGTGAGTTGTTTACACAGCATGCATCCTACTTGCTCAGGATGGTTAGCCCAAATAGAAGTTAAAAAATGTTTATATCTACATTTAAAATTGGTATGTTGGCATAATAGCATGGTGTTATATGCTCCGTGGTGTTATATAACTATTTACATGCCCTGCTGGGCTCTCTAAATTAAGAAAGTAATTTTTTTGCTTCCAAATGGTACTGTTTAAACTAAAGTTGTAGAGTCTGCTGAAATTAGAAAAGGATGATTAATCATATCATGTTATCTTTTCTTTTTTTCCACCTTTGGTTGAGAATTGCATTCTGTACAGAGCAGTTTTTCACTTGTATCTATTAAATGGAAAAATGTTACATGCCTGATAATAATTTATAACTCCCAGTATGGCATTTTTTTCTTACAAATACTTGGAATCATGTTAATCTCTGAGGCTGCCTTTTCTTACTTTTGTATGACTCTAAAAGTACAGTGTGGTTGATTTACTGGCAAAGACGGGAAAGAGCCCCCCTCCCTCTTCCAAGCCCTGCATTAATTCATTTTCTCAGCAGTAAAGAATCCAGTTCAGCAACAAAGCTAAAAGCTTTTTTGGCACCAGTTGTATGTGTATTGTCCAGTAATTCTGCATTAGTGACTTATTTACGACCTATAATAAATCTTCAGTTTTGTCTTCATATTCCATTTAGATGCATGACTACAGTATAGAAGGGCAGCTATCTTGAAAATTCTGCTGACTTAAAAAACCCAATCATTTAGCCTGAAGAAAAAACAGAAATCAAAACTTCTCACTACCCATTTTAATTCCTTTATAAATGAAAATACTAAACCTGGGCAATCATAAAATAGTTAGCTCAAATGTAATCCTTACATAACCAGTGGAATGGAAGAGAGGACTAAAAAACGGGGAAAGCTAGCCTGAGTAACAAGAATACTTCTATTTTTAATTTTGTGAGGTTTTCAGTAGTCTAGACTGTATCATATTAAAAAATGCATCAGTTAATATTTCATGAGCTTCAGTCAGTTTCTTGTTCCTCTTACATAGTGTCTGAATATTGTGTTAATTTAGTGATACTAAAAAACTTTTATCTCTTCTGCTGTGCATATTCTATGCTTGTATTTTACTTCACAATTGCCAGTCGCTTTAACTACAAAGAAAGAGTGCATTTTCATAGCCTAGATTCTTATTCAGATCTCTTTTCCTTTTGCAAGTATCAAGGTTGAATGAATGCACATTCCTTCCCTCCAAAGCCATTGTGATGTTCTTATTCATGTGGAAAGGGAATTAAAAAAGACTGTTCTGTCACAATTGTTTTGTTTTTAGAATTGCTCTCCTTGTGTATATACAGGTATTCAAACTGCATTAATAAAACTCACGCTCAAGCTATCAGAATTCATTTCTTTTGTCATGTTGACTTTTTCAGCTCCTTTTTCCCTTGTTAATACATGTAGGTTTGCCATCTGTTCTCATTAGGCATCTCAGTCACCTAAGAAATATTACAGTCGATCATGATTTCAGACCCTGTAAAGCCCTGCTCATTAAAGCTGTGTTTTTGATACAGAAAGAGCAGCCAAATTTTTGGCAGTTGCTTATAATGATCACTGAAGAATTGAAAATCCATTCTGTAGTGTAGGTCTTGTAACTTTTGTTCCAGATTCAAGGAGGTGGCGATGACTGTGTGAGAAATGTGTGGGTTACATATCAAAATCTGTTTTAGCACTATCCACACGTGTTCTGTTATTCCACATTTATAGTTCAGGTATCAGGTAGAGCACTACACATATATGTGTGTGTATGTTACTGGTTTTTGTATTTCAGTAACACCCAAAGGCCCTACAGATGAAAGCCATATTAGGCTAAATATGTAGACATGAAATCTCTAACTAAACTGTTAAATGTTTCATAGAGTTACTGTAAGTGTACTCTCTAGTCAGTGAAGAGAAGCAGGCCCTTACCAGAGGGGGATTCCCATCTGAGAGGGGCTTAGTTACCATCTCAAAGTAATTTTCTTTATTTATTGCAGGAAGAGATGAGGAGGAGTAGGCAATAAATGAGATTGTTAAGCCAGGAGGGTGTATTTTTGTGGGGCTGAGTCCAAGTTATGGTTTGTTCAAAAAACCCCCATAAACACCAAATAACTATATAGGCTAAGATACCAAGAAAGCATTCACTTTTTCCTGGAAACAGAACCTGTATGGTGATAAAAGAAATGTCTGATATGGCTGGAAATTCATCAGGCTGCCCTAAATAATTTAATTTATAAGCCCCCCTTGGCCATTTCAGGATCTTAACCCCTAGACTTCTGGGTATGTGTAATGCTTGTACCATCTTTGATTTTGTGTAAGGTGCTTTTTGGCTTTGCTTGGACTTGCTGAATTTTTGTTTCTTTGTGGGCAGGAATCAGGCAGTTTAATTCATCTATAAATGCATCAAATACCTGAATATTATTTTGGCATCTTTATGTAGGTCAAACTTCAAACTGAGTTCAGTGTTTTATTTTCTAACTGTGCTTGCAAGAACAGTTCCCATCTCTCTGTAAATTAGATTTAGAGTCTACATCTCTTCGTGTTCCTGTTATAGTGGATGTCATGCAGATGGTGTGGTAGGTCTCTGTGATGGAAATTTGCAAAGGGCTTGGCATATTTATTTAAGTAATGCTATTCTTCTAGATACTGTAGTTATAGGAGTGTACAGTCTCGAGAACTTCTACTCATTGATTCATTTTAGCAGCAATCTTGGGAGAATGGTTTGAAATACTTTTTATTTTGTTTTTCTCCTTAGGAGAGAATAAGAACATACATGAACAAGGTCAAAGAAATAACAGAAAAGAAAAAGGCATCCAGACTCGATAAAGGAGCTGCTTCCAGATTTGTCAAAAATGCACTCTGGGAACCAAACGCAGAAAATGAACATACTTCCAAAACTCCTGCTAAAGGAAAAAAGAGACAGAAGGACTAAATATTTGTTTCCCCTCATATAAATTGCAGACACCTAGAACTTACTTGGAAATGTTTTGCATACTGCGTGCATCTCACAGAGGTGCTGTATAACAGATTGAGTTATACTTCAGGATTTTAAGGATTGCATTATGTCCAGAACACTTGTCACTGAGGTGATTGCATTGAATGTGTATCTAAGAGTGCCATTTTATGCACATTAGAGTGACATTTCATTACTCAAATGATAATGACCTGACATACACTTGCTGGTAATAAATACTAGTGATGTTTTGTTTGTAATGCCTATTAATTCAATTTTTTTTTTTAATGATTTATTGACACTTTTTTATATGTCCTCAATCTCCTCAGTATTAAAAAGTTTCAAACAGTGCTATGCAATCTGTGGTGTTTATGAAAGATCATTGTGTGAAATGCTGTATTTGTAGAGTTTTTTAAGGTTTATTCACTGTGTTAATCTTTCCTTTTCAGTCTCTCAACTTGAACATGGGCCATATTCCCCTACTTGTGTTGCCTCTGAGAAAGCAGAGTTTCAAGGGCCACGAGCAAACAGCCTGGATTCCACTCTAAGCCCCTGTGTCTAGTCAATGGAAAAATTAGATATCCCCTAAGGGCAGTTTGTAGGGTCCAAAAAAGGAACAGGCTGGGGATGGCTATTAGGAAACAGCACATGCAGGAACTTGGTGGAATTTTGGCTGCAGTGCTCGTCCCTTAGTGCTGATGCCTGGAGAAATGTGCTCTGAGGTGGTAGGAGTGTGGCCATCTCTTGGTGTTTCTCAAATCTTCATCAGGTGAAGCATCCTCTGGTGCAATGAAAACTACTGCTCCTGCTTGCAAATACTGTGCTTTTCCTCAAAATGTGAAGTTTCATTATTTAGGAAAGGAGGTGTGTTAGTTAGGTGGGTTCAATTTTCAGTTTGCTGCAATGCAAAGCTCAATTATCTGCCCAAAAGCTATTTAACAATTAGCAAGGAATTCACAACTAGAAAAGAAAAACAGACGATTTAGCTGACAAAAATGCAGTTTGGGTAGCAGTCCACGCAGGTGGTTGGGAAGTGTTAGTGTGAAAGACTACAGGATAAGAACAAAGGAATCCAGTATAGCTCTAGTACTGCAAGCTGAAAGATGTTTAGTGGGTGGTTACTGTCCTTGGCATTGTACTGCAGCCAGCAGTGCAGAATGTGAACTAAACTGAATTAGGTACTAAAATGTAGGTTTTTCTCTTGTTATTATCTAAAAATACACATTTAAAAGAAAAGATTAGTGCATTGACAAGTTTATGAAACTCATTGCATGTCTAGAAACTTTTTTAGTTGTAGGAACAGACAGTTAGTCTGAAAGCCTTGCTGGCATTGGTTTTGCTTATCAGCCAGTGCACATGAGAACTTTCAACATCAGCGAAGCAGGGATGTGCACCTGCAATCAGGGGGTTGTGTTTTGTTCTAGATGAATCTCGGCTGGAAGTGATCCATGATATGTGGGGCGGTAGCATGAGAGCCAATGAGAATGTGGCCTGAAGGGTAAGGGATGTATAAAAGGCACCTGGTGAAATAAAATGGGGTCTTTTGGCTCCTGCCCTTGGCTTTTGCCTTTTGGAGGCTTCTTGCCTCTGGGCCTTTTGCCTTCTGATACTTGGAGTTGCTGTATGATTATTCATCTCACCAGCCATCCCAATGACAGCAACATTTAGTGAATGGTATGAATTTACATGTTTTTGTTTGTGAATAATTCTTTGAGTAAATAATAATTCCTTCAGTCCAACTAACAAGAGAACTATTTAGATGTGGGTTCCTAACCTTGCTGCCTCAAATCCACAGGACTGCTTTTGTGAGTATGCATGTTAAAGGCCCCTAGAAAGCTAAAATGAGAATGCTTTATTTCTCCAGGTTAGTGTAATGGTTGTGCCAAATGAAGGAGCTGTTGGACTTGGGAGGGGTTTTTTGGTTCATTTAAGGTTAAAAATTCAAAAGACCCAAAATGTGTCCTTGACCAAAGATAAATCATTTGTGTAAAGCAGTTCTCAGTAAGTTTGGACAGTGTTTATTTGGAAGTCTGTGTCCGCTGTCTTACACCCTTTCAACCTGACACTGCAAATGGCAGCCTTAGACTGTTATAAACAGACTTCTGGACTTGGTGTGAATGTTGAGCTCTTCCTGCACAAAGCATGAGGTTCAAAATGTTAATCTCAAACCCATCCATTTAAATACAGGAGAAAAGGCCAGGTGTTCTTTGGACTGCTGGGGAAGACAACTGGATAGAAGTGGTCTGAAGTAGCACAGGCCAGAGCACTTGAATATAGACATTTTCTGGGAGATAACATCTTGTGCTTTGAGAGGCATTGTCTTGAGGAAATGAGTAGCTCAGCTTGTACTTATGCAGTGCTGTTAATTAAAAGGGGATTGAAGGACATTTCCATTACATGATTTTCCTCTTAAGCTTCAGTTACAGCTTTTGTTTTAAAAAGGTAATTTCTGAAAAGGATCATAATTCATTGTCCAGTAAAGTACACAGGTTTCTTTGGTAAATGTTTAAACAAGAATAATGCAAGGCTATTAGCTAAGACTAACTGAGGTAGAAGTCCATCTGGTATAATTAATTATAAGCAGGTATTTGACATTTGTAATAAAGCAGTTTAAATAGATATAGCAAATGTAATTTTGTAAACTCTTTTTTTAAGACTTGCATCATTCAGTGTGGCTGTTCATTGTGTGGGTTTGTGGCCTTGTTTTTCTGACAGAAAGAAAACAACCCAGACAAATACCCAACAGACTAAGAATCCTCACTATGTGCTTGTTACTCACTAACAGCCCTAATAGAAAGAAGCTTGAAATCATGATTATGAATGCTAAGTGGTTTTTACATCATTGTAGGGATTATTTTATGAAAGCTTTTGTTCTGATTCAGGCATTTAATAAGTTCTTGGAACTTTGCTTTCTCCTCTTTGCACCAGGGAAGTGGTGAGGCTGGTGAGAGCATGTGAAGTTTGCACCTGGGACTAGGATTTGGTATGAGGTTGCATGGGAAATTTTCCAAGTTCACAAAAATATATTTCATATGAGAAATGAAATCGCAGCTCAGGATGTTAAATCCCACTTGTGTTAGTGGCAAATAACTACATAAAAATAGCAATTTGGCATTAACTGTCCTAGCCATTTAAAGATATTTTTACTGTAACAAAATGAGTATCTTTGACATGAGAAACTAGGTATTCTCTGAGCTGTGTGAAGTTTCTACAGATCTACTCAAAGAAAACATACCTCTGACAGTGAGTTTACTGTGGCTGTAAACAAAGGGGGAATTTTACTAGGACTTAAATTTCCACCCTTAAAAATGCTAGCCATGACTTGGGAAGTCAACATATCAATGATGTTCATTTCTACTCCTTCAGTGTTTTTATTACTGCATTCCTAAGAGGTTTTTTTTTATTAAGTCATCCTATTTTTCATGGCCTTGAAAATCAATGCTAGCATAGAGCTTTGTCAAAAACTGTCAGTGTTGCAGTTTTATTGAAAATCTTCTCAAACGTGTTTATCTGGAATGATAAAAGTTAAACAAACAAAATTCTCTCAGGATTAAGAATTTTCTTGGGTTTAAGAGGGTAGACTGATACTCAGTTTTTCACTGCAGGGCTGGGAGCATTACAAATGTAAAGGGAGATCCTGGTTTTCATAGTAAATGACATACATTATCCAGGAAATGATGATGACCTGTTTCTGCAGCTCTAGAAGGAGAGACCTTGGTTCCCTAGATCAAGGCTTACATCAGCTCTGGCCACAGAATGCTTTTGGGACCTGTGAACAGCAAACTCCAGCCTGTGACGGGAAATATGGATGGAGTTATGTTGGTGGCAGTGGCATCTGTGCCATGGGGTTTCCAACTTACAAGTGCCAAAATAATTGAAACTGGCTGCCTTGTAAATGTGGGCAAGTTATTGGTTTCTCATAAACTGAGGTGTAAACATATCAAAACAGGGCATTATTAGTTTGTTATTATTTTTATTTCTTAGACAGTCACTTGCCAGTGATTAAAACAAAGGTGCTAGGCTACATCAGTTACAGAAAGTAAATACAATTTGTCATTTTAGAATCATACATGATATATATTAGGAAAAAATGCATTTCAATTCTGCAGTGGGACACTGTAATTTTCTTTTTCCTAATCTGCTTTGAGTAATATTTCTTGCATAATGTTTCAGAAAGTCCACATGAATGCTTTTGTTTAGCAGAGCACTCTTAGCATCCTTGGCATTAGTGGTAGTTTGGGGGTTTTAAAAAAAATCTTCAATTTCTGCTTTCCAGTGGGATGCACTTGTAATATTTTACTGACAAAACTAGCAGTTTATCTTTTTGCTGACTTTTAACCTTCCCTGTAGGAGAAGGTTACAGATCTATGGAATATTTAGTGCTGGGATCTGAGAAGCAGACCTTGAACTGCTCAGTTTTCATCAGCTGTACCAAAGGGAAAAGAGCAAAAGCTTGTTTTTACTACTAAGCTGAGTGAATATGGTGTGGAAATCCTGTAATGGCAAGGTATCAATTTGTAAAGTGATATATTTCAGAGGGGATACTAAATTTGACTGTGAATAAAAAGCTTTATAAATGGAACATTTAAGAGGCTATCTTTTACTTTTCAGCGTAGGGTTGCCTTGACATGCATCATTTCAATTTGGCAGCCCCAGCAAATGGATGGAAGCAATTCAGTATGATAATTCAGTATTGCCAAGAGGCTGCTTCTCAGTCTAGTGTGGACACATTCCATGGACAAATTTAAAGTCTGAGTGATAGAAATGAATTTAATTCAGCTCTGTATTGTTCCAGCTTTACATCAAGACAGTCCTGGTATCAAAAGTACCTAGAGAGCGTATCCAAACAATATGTGAACAACAAACTAATTTTCAGCTAAGATCACCTCCAGTTTATGGTGATATAACTTGGATGATAATGATCCAGAAGAGACAGAAAAGAACTGACACTCGGATGTGCTTGCACTCTTTTAAAGAAGTCGTTCTAGGAGTAAATTCATAGCTGCTCTTTACCGGCAGAGCCTGTTAAATGAGCAGCTGGTGAGTTCTACAAGTGAAAAAGTTATCTGAAAAATCAGTAGTCCTTGATATCCTCTCATTTGATGTGGATACTCATTTTCATGAATGTATTGTAGCATTTGTTTTCTAGAATGCTTTTTTTTTTATTTTCACTTGAGTGTTTTTTGCCCTCATGGAAAGAAATGAGTAGTTCTTTAAAGTAACAAATTTCCTCTCCCCATTATTAAAAGGGGAGAAGGAGAAATGCCTAGTAACAAACACTGACAAGTTGGGTAGCATAAACAGCCTTTTAATTAGTTGCCCTGAGCTGACAGACCTACTCCCCAACTCGCACACAAGACAAAACACACTTTCTCCTGTGAAATTTCCATGGAGAGAGCATTTCCTCAAGGCAATTAATTGTATGGGATGCTGTCTGTGGATGTACACATTACACATCCACCTGCATGTTACAGATCTTCTGACTGTCAGAAATTCTCTCAGTGTGTAACAGACTACAAAGTGCGTATTACTGAAATGTTATTGTTGGAGACTCTGTATAGCATCACAAGCTTAATTCTCTTTGCTTTAAGTCAGTTAAGTCTTGATTTCATTAAGGGCACAGTAGCAAAAATTCTGTACTAAAGAACTGAGAATTTGGCTTTATGTAGGTATGAATGTCTTTGTGTAACAAAACCAGCACTAAAATATTTATCTCCAGTGAAATATACTTGACTGTTAAAGTCTACTTCCTCCCTGCTTTGACAGTATTTGTTAAGCTTTGTTTACCTTTTATTATATACAGGGCTTAACATTCATGCTTCCACACAGTGCCTCAACTTCTTATGGTAGTGTTCTGTTCCCAGATGTTTGTAATGTTGCCAGCTTTTAACTACTTGTATAGGACTTTTCATGTTTGGTCTCTGCCATGACTGAATTCCCCAAACCCTGTAAAGGTTGAGTAGTTCTTACAGCTGTTGAAGAACATGGTTTGTTTTTTTAAAGATTGTAACTCTCCTTGATTGAGGTAAATATTTGAAATGCATTGTCAGGAGATTAAAAAGCAAAGTTATCCCAGTTAAAACTTACGCAGATAAGGGCTCTGGATAAACCTCTTAAACTGCATGGCAGGTACTGTCCCTTCATGTGGTTCTGGTTTTCCCATGCATGGGAAGCTCCCAGCACAGTTTTGAAGCCACAGCTTGCTTAGGGAGAAATATGGGCTTGACTATTAAAGTCCAGTTAATCTCAGATGATGACAGGGCTCTGTAACCCACTATATTTGCAGAATTGCAGATCTAGTGCAACTTTGCAATTTTTAACAGTGTTGTATTAGTAGATTTATATTTATTACAGATTTTTAAATAGCTATTTTATATGAAGGATGCTCTTCTGTATCTGATTCATTTACATGATGAACACACTGGGATTTTGTTTCACACCAGTTTAACTAAAATGGAATTAACTTGCATGTGGCACCTCCCTAAGAGGTGTAACTCCAGCGTGAGTGTACCTCTTTTCACTGTTTAAGTATGTTGAATGTATTAAAAATCTGAAACTGTCATTTGTGCCTGAACTCAAAACATAAGAAATAGAAGGGTTACAGTAGTCATAGTGAATTTGTTTGCTTGTTTTGTAAAGGGAGGTGTGTTAATTTTTTTAAGCTGTTAATAGATGTTCTTGGGATGTGCAGAATGAAGCATATTTTTTGGAAGACACTCAGATCATTAAATACTAAGAATTCTACCTCATTCCTTTTATATATAGAATTACACAGAAAAATTTTGGCAGGTAAATGAGTAATTTCTGGGCATAGGTTAGTATTTCCAGATGTACCTGTACTTTTACCCAAACCAGGGCAAACTGCCCAGATTTGCCCCCTTATAAAATTTAACACGAACAAAATAAGCTTGAAGAAAGCTACTTGTTTTGTTTGTCTTTTGCCACCTGGGTGAAGCTGTATTATCAGAAAAATTAAGGGTCAGATTTTGCCCTTGGATTTTCTTGCACAAATTTTCAGAATGCAAATAGGCCAGATTCTGATATTAGCTACAGTGACTTTTGACTTGCAGAGTTATCTGATGCCATGACACTGAGATTTCCATAGCAAAAAGGCAAGATATAATTGAGCCAAGCCTTCAGTTAATGCATAAGCTTATGTGGTCCAAAAAAGTTTTGAGGTTCTAAGTGATTTAAGACAAAGCCTGCACTGGATAGCCTGCTGGCCTCAGGAACCTCAGCAGTCATTACCTCAGTTGGCAAAGATTAGTAATGATTTACCCTACTCAAGCATCCCACCAACATCAGGGGAAAAAACTAACAAAAAATCCAAAAGCTGATTCTCTGCTGGTGTTAACTGCAGTGAATTTGCTGGCAGTGTGTGTGTTAACACATCTGTGGCCCCCATGTTGCTAAAATATCTGAATATTTCTTTTGACGCAACTGCAGAACACAGAGCTTGGGTTTTGAAAAGCATCAGGAAAATGAACCAGTCAACCATGACCTTAGAAGTTTGTAATTTTTCTCTGTTTAGTGTATATTGTACTTCTTCATTTTAGTAGTTCAGCTTGTGGAAGTCTTAAGCTTTTTTTTCAGTTTGATTACAGCATAATGGAGAAGGTGGGTGAATTCTCATGTTTAATTATGTTTGTGCTTAAAGGCCATTTAATTTCTTTTTCAGTCTTTTAGTTGCCTTTCCTCTGTTTGCCTCCAACATAACAGTTGATCTAGTTCTGCCTCTGAAATAAGACTGAATGAAAGAAATACTGCCAGAAGTTCTTCAGGGCTCCACACATCTTTGAGAATATCTGTGTGATATTACCTAAAAGACAGTAATTGCTACAAAACAAAGATGTATTAAAACAGGGAGAACATCTTATAGTAGGTTAAATTAGTTTAAATAAAAAGTGAATGTGAACAGCATAGACATCTCTTGGGACCATGGTGAACCGTTGGGCTCCTTGGGAACATCTTCACCCAAGTGTCTCCCTCAGCACTCTCCGCAGTGTCCTACACACCCCTCTAGTATGGGCAGCATTCCTGCCCCAAAACCATCCATTCACCACACAACGAAACAGATGTTTGTTCCTTTAACCACTTCATGCATCTCATCAGCAAGAAGTGGTGCTGTCTGCACCTCACCTCACCTGAGCAGGCCTGTCAGGTGCTGTGTTTGCCTCCCAGCGTATGTTGACCTGTCCTGCACTTCCCCTACATGAAAAACTACAAGTAAAAGATGTACTTGTCCTTGCATTTATAGCTGTATTAAGCACACCTGTGTCACTTAGTGGAGGAGCAGCAGGGAGGTGAAGTAGGGGCGTGCTATGAGGAGATGCATTTAATGCCTGAGGAGCCCTTTCCTTACAGTGTCCATTAGATGTGCTGTGTGGCAGTATCGTGCATTTGTTATTCCACATTCTCTTTTTATGTTTCCTCCGTTTCTGCCATGGATCTCCACGTGGGGGCTGCTGGGGGTGACCCTGTGTCTGGCACGGTCACCTCCCTATCCCTGCAGGCCAGCCCGGAGGAGGCAGTGGCTGAGGGGACAACTGGGAATATGGGAAAGGAGAGGCAGACGGGGCCTTTGGCGTCGGCTCCGGGCGCTTTCGGCACATTTTTGTCGCCCTGTTTCTTTTCCACGTGGTGGCAGCAAAGGAGCATCAAAGAGGCAGCGGCGAGAAGAGCTTTTATTTTGGTCTCAGAAATCTGCTCCCGAGGTTCTGCGGGGCGGGGGAAAAAGACAAACCCCCACGCTCTCAAGGTCTCTAAAAATGCAGAAATATTGCATTCTGAGACAAGTGAAACTGCTGCTCCACCCATCAGGTAGTCTAGTTAAAAATGCTGCTTTTCTTACCTTACTTTTTAACAAGCCTGTATAGCGAGTCTGCACCTTGTCTTTTGACTTTGTCAGAGTTTAGCAGCGTTTTAGGAGCACCCAGTGAATTTTCCGTATGTTCTGCTTAGTTTCTGTCTGATTTCCTGGAGAGGTTTTAAAAAATGGTGTTTGTATATGTGTGTATTTATGTATACACGTAATGTAATACAATCTCTGCAAGATTGGAAAGTAATGCACTGACTTCTAAATTCAGCTGAGTTAATAGGCCTGTTTCTGCTCTCACACCTGTTTTATACTCATGGAAGGCTGCTAATGTGGGATAGGTTTGCTCCTGATTTTCAGTTGTGTCAGCAAGAAGCAGATTAGGTCCTGTATTCTTACCCTCAGGATTCTAATAGATGGCAAATATTCAGTGGAAAAGGGCAGCATTTTTCAACTGCAGACTGGAGAACAGGACCCCCCAACTGGTACTCTGTGGGCTCTAGAGTCTTTGCATTTCTTTGGGAATGAATGGTTTTACCAGCAGGGCTAAGCAGGTGTTGCCTTGTGCTCTGTGGTTACAGCTGGCCTGATGTGTCACGTTGGGTGTGTTGTCTGAGGTGAGTACATCTGTGCTGTGCCCTGTCCAGATTAGAGTTTTGTCCTTCCCACTGGGTGGGAAAAGATGATTAAGGGCTGCAGCCTTGGCCAGCAAAAGTAGATGTTCTCCTGTTAATGGAATGATGCTGAGTTTCACCAGCACAGAATGGTAGCCCCAAATACTTTCTCTCTCTCTCTGTCTCTTTTTTTTTTTTTTTAACGACTTTATCTGGGAAGCTTGTTTTGAGGCAAGATGTAATTTTTACGGGGTTTCTTCTCTGCTTAGGATCTGGTCACTAATGATTTTCATGCCTGTGCTTAAACTAGTAAATAAGCACATCACAGGTCCAAGAAACCTGTATGTTAAGTCTTGAATCTTGCTTTAACTTATACCACTGTAAATCCTGGGTAGCCTGACTGATTGCTGTGGATTTACACCATAAAAAATAACAAGGTATTAGTACAGACTTATTTTAAGGGCTTCCTTAGACCTAAAATTTGATTCTGTTTTTTAATAAAACAGGGATGACTCTAATGAAATCACTGGTATTATATGGTTGTGAAATCCTGATGGGGGCAATAGAGCTTGCGTTCTGTTTTGCATTCCATTAAACTTCTGGTGATTCACCTCTCCTGCCCCAGTTT
Organism: Climacteris rufus; assembly: GCA_013398175.1. Classification (NCBI taxonomy): domain Eukaryota; kingdom Metazoa; phylum Chordata; class Aves; order Passeriformes; family Climacteridae; genus Climacteris; species Climacteris rufus. The sequence continues at coordinate 400,078 of VZRZ01000050.1, read as the reverse complement.
CCCCACTGAATTTAGGAGGAATGCAAAATCAAGTCCTTTGGCTTCAGTCAGAGCCCACTGACCTATGTAGTTACTTGCATATTGGTTGTTCCTTTTTTTCTGACCAGAGTTTCAGCAATTGGAGCCTCTTTGAAGATTTTGCTCCTGAATCAACCCATTGGTGTAACATTACTCTGGCTAGATCCCAAGATAAATTCCCTGTTTGTATCTTGGAGTGTGAATGTAAAATACTCAGCTTCCAGAAGAAACCCTGTAAAGAATGACTCTGGTTGCCAAGCCCTTTAGGGGCCCCCCCCCCTTTTTTTTTTTGTTTTTATAATTTTTTTTAGAGGGGAAACAGACTTATGCATACCCAGAAAAAAAGAATTTTTACCCTTTCTCCTCTTCCCTTTTCTTCTTACACAACGTGTAAAGACCTGTTCTGCTTCTTATAACACTCCTGAGTAACACCACAAAGAGCATCAGTGTAACAATGCAGGTGGATTTTAGGACAGTGACATGACGCCCTCCATTAGCCAACCGTCGTTTCTGGAGTTCATTACAGTTGCCTAGTTGTGTTAAAAAATCCTGTCAACATCTCTAACTAATTAGGTTTATTTGCCCCTGAAAAGTTGTTCCATAACTGTATTCCTGTATTTAAGCTGTTGCTTTAGTGATATCTTTCTCGTTTCAAACCAAAATGTGCCCATGTGCAACTTACAAGCTATTTGTTCTTGTGTCTAAGTACTGCTTTAGTTTCAATAGAAAACCCAGTTTTGCTCCAACTGAGGAGATTTTTTTGTGGTTTTGATCCATTCCAATTTCTGTTATTGCTGGGTTTGCTTTGTGATAGAGGGAGTAGGACTACAAGTGGTAGAAACTGGTCTATAGGGGCTGAAAATATCATACTAACACTCTGATCTCAAGTCCCAGGTAAAATTTCCAGTGACTTTGGCTTAGGTTTTGCCATCATAAGTTTCAAAGTCCTTCTGTCTCCTGGATCTGGAAGTGAATCTCTGCCTTGAATGCAGAACTTAATTTACATTTCTGCTAGTGAGTGCTTCTAATAGTGGGTGCTATTTTCTAGTAACAGAAGTCATTGGACTTTACAAGCTCAGCAGAGAGGCCCAAAACTTCAGTGAAGAGTGGATTGTGCCCATGATCCTGAGTGATCAGAAGAAAAGGGGAAATTAAAGAGTAATTTTTTTTAATGAGGCAAATCTGAGTAGCAGTTTGCCACCTCATGACTTTGCAATGTTATCTATGGGTGATGAGACTTAACCCTCTTTGACCCCTCAAACCCTCCCCAAACAGCAGCAACAAACAACCCTCCCAGGCTTGTATTCCAGCCAGTGGCAGAGAAAATAGACCCGAGAGAACAAAATGTCAACTCTTTTCACTCCATTTCTCTGAAAGGGCAGGTAAGCTCAGTTCTGCCCTGTGAGGATAAGTCCCTCCATAGTGCCCCAGTAGCAGCTGGTACTCATAGCATTTTGCCATGGGGGAACAGGTTGCAGTTTTTTTCCACAATCCCTGTGAGTCTATTGTCTATCCCTGTGAGTATTACTATTGTTGTCTACTATATACAGGCATGGAAATTTTTAAAAATTTTATTAAATTAAATCCATTAAGGAAAGATTGGCAGCATTATTTGAATTGATATAATTTTGATTATAAGTTTATTATGCCTTGATGATGGATGAGTCAAGGAAACACATTTTTCTGGACAGCAGCCCGTTAACTTGCTGGTTGTAGTGAAATACAATTTTCTAGCTGTCTTTAGTGTTTATGGCAGCGAGGCCTTTAAGTTTGAAGCCATAAGTGCTGTTCAGCCCCCTCACTACTGGCTGAAGGAGCATTATTCTGAATTATGCCAGCTGCAGATGTGGACCTTCATGTGTGGGGCCATGTTGCAGGTGAAACAATCTTGAATGACAAAGTTATGTTTTTCAGCAGCGTTCGAGCTAAATTTTAGCTGCAAAGATAAAGCACTTTCAAAGGCTTCTCCCCTTCCCTGTGTTCAAGTGTGAAGCATTTTCTCTTTGACAGAATGAGAGCTGTTTGGCCTTGCTTCAGCTTTGTTCAAGGTCTGTCAAAAGGTGTCAGAAAAAAGGTGAGAGAAGGTAATGCTTGCACGCTGCTAGACCACCTAGGGTTGCCTTCTGGGTATTTTAGCTTCTCCTGCACTGTGCCTCATGCCAGACCTGGCCTTTTGTACTGCCTGTGGGTATTATTTCATTGTCTGAGGGTATATCTCCTCCCAGCAGTCACCAGACTATCATCTCTGTAAAACTGAAAGCTGTAAAGAAGTCCTTTGTGGCCCTCCTGGCCCTGACATTTTGTTTCCACTCTTCAAATGCATCTTACTTTGTTGTGCTTCTGGTTGTGATTTAAAAATCAACAGTAATCCATTTCCTTTTCTGTTGGCTTTTGTGAGTATGGAAAATCATTTTGCTCCTACAAGTGTCATTTTCAGGCTCTTGAGCGTGGGGATAGATGGTTGCCAGAGTAGGGTCTTGAAACAGAATATGTTGTCCCAGATTTGAAGAGGATAAGGCTTATTTTTTTTACATGCAAATAACAGACTAGTTAACTTTTAAATTAGTTGGCTGGCCAAAGTCAGCTACAGAGCTTCTTACTGTCATTCACAGAAGAGGTAGGATTGCTGGGTCAAGTCATTCCAATCCACATGTCATTTTTGTCTATATGTCATAAGAGAAAATTCTGCACTCGTGGTTAGACTGGAAGATTTATAATTTTTAATGTATGTTGTTCCTCTCTTTTCTTTTGTTTCCCTTTGTTCTTATTCACAAATACAAATCCAGGATCCTAACAAGAAAATCTGGTTGATGTTTTTGGGGAACGAAAGGCAACAATCCTGTTCTTAAGTAGTCACTAGAGAAGAGGTGAGGAGGTTTATCCAGAGCTTCTCAGTGACTCCCTTGTAAAGGCAGGATTCCAGTGCAGAGCAAGTAGTCACAGTTTCACTGAGACTATGATTTTAGACAAAGAGTTATTAGGCTTCTCCCAATGTTCGTGCAGATCCTTCTCCAGATTCAACCAATTGCTTCTTTTATATTTAAAACTGACAGTTAAAACTGTTTAAAAGAGCTCCCTTTTACATTTTATTGCCTAAAGATCACAAAAGGTGTTAATAAGAATATTAAAAGTAAGAAAATAAAAAATTAAGCAAGAAATACAAAGGAATGGAATGCATAACCCCTCTTTTTCCTCAGTATTTACCCTGGAGTGTTCCCCTCAGAGATCATAGTATAATGTCAGCTCTGTTTACTCCTTGAGTAAATGTCTGGTGTCACTTTAATAAATCAGATGAACTCTGCTCAGAGAGATATGAAGCCTGTCATTTGATCATTAAGATTATTTACTGTAGGGTATGTAGCTGAAATACAATAGTAATACAGGCACACACAAACCTAAACTCCTAAAGAGAACAAAATTAATGGATGAAGGCTGCCATAGTATGTTTTAAGGTAAAAGGACATAAATCAATCAATACCTAGTTTAGATCGTTGTGATGGTGTTTGTTGCAGAACCTTCTGAGCCAGTCCAAAATAGTATAGCCCGTTTTAAGTAAATCAGCACAATACATAAGACTAATTTTTATGGGCCATCTGTAGGTAACAGTCTGCTTTCAGATATTTTTTCCAAAGGCTCTGAGATGTAACTTCCAGCTCACAGAGCAGTGTAGGCAGTATGAGTCTTGGGTGTAGGTGTGTTTACAATTGCAAAGCTGTGTTTTTTACCCATGGAGTTTGCTTTCCTTAGGGAAGAGCAACATGATGTTGACACATTATCACCTGCATTTCTTTGCTTCTCTACATGGGTGGTTTACATTTTGTCAAATTAATTTGCATCTTCAAAATTAGAGTGCTTGTAAGAGAAGTATGTCCCCAGTTGGCCCCAGAGGTTGTAGTTATGGAATATTAAAATTTTGGTTGCTTCTTGCTTTCAAGATGCAAAAAGTTTTTCATTACACTTATAAATGTTGCCAGCATGATTCCTGGAGAAGCCAACAAACACTGACAGAGACCTGGCAGCTCTCTGAGTTTGCAGCTCATGCGGCTTAATCCTGATTTAATTCCTCTGTGGCTGAGCAAGGCCCAGAGCAAAGGGAAGCTCTGATATCTAAATGTGTAATGAGATGAATAGAGGACAAGTCCTCATTCTGAGAGAGGATCTACAGGTGTTTTCTGACAGTGTTCTGTGTAAGCTGGGATCTGATGTGCGTCCTGATATCGTTTAGAGGTGGATGGTTAAACTCTAAAGGGTTGTGGTGTTCCTGATAACTTCTTCAGGATAAGCTTGAGTGGAGATTGATAGACTAGTGTGTCCACATTAAGAGCCAGACTCTTTGCTCTTTCTCCAGGCAGGTTCTGCTTCTGGCTAAGCAAAACAGAGACCTGCCTGTTTATAACAGGTGTTTCTCTCCCCACACCAGGAGCGCCTTACTACTTTGACTTAGAACACTCACTCCTGAGGTGCAGGAGAAGTAATTGTAGGGCTGGAGTGAATGCTGTCTTCCTTCCTAGGTTTTTGTGAGGCCAGTGGGATGCAGTTAATAGCCTCAGGAGCTGAATTTCACCACGGATCTGCTGCCTGCAGAACCTTGCACACTTGTGGGATCCAATTGCAGGCCTCGGTCTAAGCTGTATTAAGTTTCACAAGGAAGGCTGGATGAAAGTCTCGATCCTTGATGTGGCAGAGCTGTTAAAGATGTGCTTAGCTTTATACATATGAATGATCCCCACCTGTCCTTCCACAAGAACCGTGAGAAGTGCAATTACTCAGGGCAACAGAACTCATAGTGAGCAAAACACCGACATGTGTTCTACAAAGAGCTGTTTTATAAGCTCTTCTCTATCAGCAGCACAGACTGGTGTCCTCATACATCTGTAATATGTATGATTCAAGGGAAGTTTGGTTGTTTTAACTGAACTAAGGCCGATTGGAGAGAAAAGAATCGTGTTTGGAAAGAAAGCACCTGAGGTGTTACATCCTGTGTTCTTCTGTTGACATTTTCATGTTTGTAAAACCTCACAGTTTGATTTGTTGATCCCACGAAATCAAGGGATTGAAATACCTGGAAAGATTGTTTGACATGAAAACAGATTTTGTGAAATGTAATGGACCATTCTGCTAATCACTTGAAATAGTGAAAATTAAATAAATATGAGAGAGAAAGAATGGTGGGGAAATGACACATCAAGCCAAGGGAAATACCATTCTAAATTTGTGTGGCCTAGGATCTCTAATGATAGGCTTTTATCCTATTACATCTAATTGACATAGAACTTTATCATTAACAAATTGAGAAGTATTTACTCCCTGAAATATTTGGGACATTATAATCACTTTCTTTACATGATGGACTGTTGAAAAGACTATTATGGCCTGGCTGACATGTAACCTGGGAAAATGATCCAGCAGTATTCCAAGTTAATGAAATGTCATTTGTCATAAGCTTTGCAGGTGTGACTCTGTTTCTGTGTTATAATACATGACAGAGTAAGTGTCTGCGTTGCAGACCTGCTGCCAAGCATAATGCACATTCTGCCAGTGTCACTGGTGCAGAATTGCATAAATCTTACTAATAGTGAGAAGTCTTGACATGCATGATCTTTCTTGTCTAAGGTCAAGCAAGACTACTCCTCCACTTAATTTTAGCCTTGCTGTCTCTGCAGTCAAAAAGGTAACATTCAATGTTGGCTTTCCAGCGTCCTCCTTTGAAGGGTCAATTTTGGAGGGTTTGATTATTTCATTATCTTTTTAAAATTCTGTTTTGTTTTATTATTATTTTTTTTTAATTCTTGTTCCCTCTCCCTCCCCCTGCCAAGAATGGCATGAGTGAACTGGATCTGGAGGAGTGTTTCTTGAGTAAGAACTTTTTTGGTTCGCTCCCAGGCCTTTGCACTGTATCAGAGCAGAAGAGATGGCATTTATTCTAACTGCATGACTGAGGATGGGAAAAATTTCCAGATGGCCAACAGTAGCTGTAGCAGGACTATTACTGGGATACTGCAAAGGTTGAGATACGAAAGCTGCTGAAGTAACTTGCATACAGGAATGTGCTGTTTGCTAGAGCTGTAATTACAACATATAGTGCTATGTTCCTTTTTGGTGCCAGATGTTTAGTTGGGGTAAATCACTGGCTGTAAATATTGGAGAGATTCAAAAGAGAAAAAAACTACCCAACACCCTTCAGTTTAGCTTGTTGAAGATTTAGTCTGTTATTTCATGAAAATTATGTTTTCACATAGTTACTGTTTGGATTTTTTATCTGTACTTGCTCTCTCTGACTGAGCAGGAAAGCAGAACAATGCAGAAGGGTAGGCTTGATTCTTTGCTGATATGCAGGGCTGATACCCCTGGGCACCATTTTCTGAATTGTTTATTCAATTATACCCAAGCCTTAAAATCTTCCAAGCTTGAAGTGCCTAACACACTTGCTTAAACATCCAATCTGAGGTACCTAGAACAAGCCAGTTTGTAGAGAAACCTGAAAATGCTCTTTATGCTTTTGCTTATGTCTGCTACTGCATGTTTCTGTCCCTTTCTATGATGCTGACTCTCACAAGTATTGTTTTAGTAATCCCTTTTGAAAGGAGCAAGCTAAGTACAGGCCTTCTTCTGCCCTCCTATTTTTTTTTAAATAATTATTTATTGCAGCATTACACAGAAGCTGAAGCCTGTCCTTACTTCTGTAGGCTCTCATATGCAGAGAAGTTTAATTTTGCTGGAGGCCTGGAGACTAAGCTTTACCCCAGTGTGAACACAGCACTACCCTGTTGCACAAACTTTACCTCTAAGAAATCCTTCTAAGATGAAACTACTTCCATAGCAACTTTAGTGATAAATGCTAAAGGACAGTGATGGATTTTGTAGGTATGTTTAGCAGAATCAGGTCTTGAGTTGAAATTTAGTTCTTATAATAAATTATGTTGTTGTTTCGGTCATATTAAAAAACCATAATTTTTTGATGGTAGTTCTTTGTATATGTTTATAAATTCTTTTCTGGCTCAAGAAGGCCATGGATTCTGTTGCCCTGAATTTGATTTACCTTTAGAGGAGCTGAAAGAATCTTCTAGTTAGGTCTATGGGGATAATCTGGCTTGAATGAGTCATGGAGATAGATACACCTCACTATGTAGCCTTATCCCAACTTGTAAATTCCATGTACTTAATTTATATTTCTTAGAAGTTTGAAGCTGTTACAGTCAGCTCCTAAGTAATATGTTGTGTACCTTACACGAAGACTAGTGAACATGAAATACTCCTTTTTCTTTTTTTTTTTTTGGCTTTCTAGTCCTATTTGCCTCGTCTTTAAGAGTTTTACGCTGGAATGAAAATGAAAAAAGTTACAAAATATGTCCCCTGTGGCCCCTCACCTTCCTCCCTCATTGGTACTGAGATCAAATTTCAAAGGAATTCTAGAAGCATATTGAATTTCAGGTTTTGTTTTCCCATACCAGTGATTCTGGCCAAAAAGCTTTTTAATCAAAAGGACCAACTGTAACCTTGTTAATAACTAAGAAAACAATGGCCAAAGGGAAAAGATCTGCCAAAAACTACAAGTCATTTCTGTTGGCAGAATAATTGGTAGATCATTATTTTGGTTGAAAACAATGTGATTTGTATTTCTAATTTTGTAAAATTACTTAATTAATAACACATGGCCGGCAATGTTGATTGCAGAGTGACTCTTGACAGAGGACACTTTTAAAACAATGTTATGGGAGCAAAGGTAGGATTATGCAATAGCTGAGCAAATAAGGCCATGACTGCTGTTCAACAGATGATTCTGCCCTTCTTGGGAAGGCATAAATTGTTATGGTATCCTTGACATTGGAACACAAGACATTGTTAAGAGGACAGCAGGATATATCTGTGACCATGGGATCATCACTAGATGCAAACTGGCTGGCTTAGGCTTTAGTATTCCTGTGTGTCTGTGCTTGTGGGCTGAGAATGTGGGGGAATTAGGGAAAAAGGAAAGTGTGGAGTTACAGCCCTTGCCTGTAAGGAGCCCGTGGTTCACAAGGCAAAAAAATCCAGATCCTTTGTTATGATCCAAAAGTGACAATTCTTAAAACCGTCATTGTTTCTCAGGGGATGCCTTTCTTGCATTGGTTGCTGGCTGCCATGGGGACTGAATGTACATCACAACTTTCCCCTGGCTTGTTTCTTTTGTGCAATCTGACTCTGTTCCTTCCCCTGAGCAAAGCAGCTCACAGTGAGTGTGGACGAGAAAGGGTGAGAGAGAGGAAGCAGGATACAGGAGTTTTACTTCTGCCGAAACCATACAACCACCAAGACTCTGTGATTATCCAGAACATTGTGGCTGTTGGGATGCCTGCAAGAGCTTGTCTGCTATGTTATGTACAGTACTTGATTAGCTATTGTTTCACACTGATGAAGGACGTTGTTCTCTCCATGACTCAGAAGTTATTCACAACCTCTTTTCTGTAAACCTTGTCTTTTTTCATTATACGATCTTAATTATTTCCTTTTTGTGGAGTGCATAACCCAACACCTATGTACATTGAGTGACAGGGCTTGAAACCATAATAAGCCACATGCTCACCTTTGAAGCTATTATTCCAGTCATTACAACACAGTTTATTCCTCTAGAGGACATTAACATTTGAAAATGTGTCAACTAGAGTATGAAATTTATCATGATCATGAACATTCTGCCATCTCATTAGAATACAACATTCTGATTTCCTGTACTCCAGTATTAGTCTAATGCTTTACAGGCATATATATATATATATATATATATATATATTTAAGTCATTTTAATTTCTAGCTAATTGTTTTTGAAGGCTGAAGCAGTATGTTCTGAAGTGGGAGAGACCAAGTAAAGAGCCAAATATGTGGTCAAAAGGCTGCTTAGAAAGCCTTTATCAGCAATACAAGCAATGGCGAAACCACTGGAACTGGGGCAAAACAGAGAGGAAGAGATCTTAAAAATTTCTTTAAATAGTTGAGGAATAATTTTAAAGTGTCCAGTCTTACTTTAACAAAAAAAATATGTTGGAACTATTCTGCAATAATGGAAGTGAGTTAAAGCTGAGAAGAGTTTCAGGGTATCACCTTGCTATTAGTCTGAAAATTCTTGGTTACTTTTCCTGTAAGTGAGGGCTCATGCTTCAGCTTAAGGTGTAATATAGCAGTTGGTGGTTCTGCCTATTTTTTCAGCAAAACATTTCTTGTAATAGTAATAATTCTGGTATTGGGATGAAAAGCTTTCTAAGGATTTGAATAAATGCCATATGTGAAAATGGCTAAAATATTACCACTTTTGCTGGCAAAGTCAGACTCCCTGTAGATACCTTGTTTTTGTTAGTACCTGAAGATCCACTCAACAGATGATGTTTCAAAATCATGCCTTTTGGAGTGTTTCAGTTGATTAAAATGTGCTGTGTGATGTTACAAAGCTGAGAGAAAGTGTTCCTTAGTTTGAAGTTGGAATTTACACCTCAGCTGAGTCCTATTCCTTCTTGCAATGACCAAACTAATTTTGCTTTTTGATTTACTTCACTTCTCAATGTGCTAAAGGGCTTGATATGAGAGAAACATTTGCAGAAGGGTGTATTTAACCACGAGTGGTTATTATTTGCTGAAATTGTGGTCTTAGCTGCATGCTTTTTTTATCACAGTAATTTCTATTTTAAAAAAAGAATAATAAATATGTGTAGCACTGCGATGAAAATGAATATTTGGTCTTGCAATCAGTAGATCTACTCCAAGGAGTTAAAATAAGTCTTAGGCAGAGAGCTTCAAACTTATCAAACTCATGCTTAAGAAGCTGAATGATCCCAGAACTGGTGCTTTTCTGTTGACTTCTGTTCAAGTCCATGGTTTTCTCCAGAACATTTTTTTGATTCTTCAGGAAGAGAGAGAGATTGAGGGAATAATTAATGCAAACAGGCAGACACAGCTGTGCAGAAGAGTTAATGGAGAAGCAGTGGCAGGAAGAAGGGGGAGAGGGGAAAATAATTCCTTTCTTCACTGTGTGAAAAGGCAAAACTTTAAAACCTCTGCCTAGAAAAAAAAAGGATAATGATTCAGAATAGCTTCATAAACAGAACTTTGTAATAAAAGCTTAATTTATAAAGTCTGACTAGATGCTGTGTGTGTGTTACAGATGTGAGTACATAGTTACAAGCCCGTGGTCCAAGGAACACCCTTGCATTGCCTTGGTGCCTTTGGAGAGGTGAGCTGCAAGTGTTCTGTGTGGTCCAACTGGTGGCCTGAAGGCCAGCTCTAGGCTTCTGCTCAGATTTCCCCAGCCTGCCAGCTTCTTCCCTGGAGGAGATGGGGAACAGCTGTTTTGAGCTACAACTGTACATGCCAGCAGCTGAACTTGTCCTCCAACACTGAGCCAAAATGCTGCTGCTGTTGACAGGAGGTGTGTGTGTTTTGGGGGCAGATGGGGAATTAGTTGCTACTGTGGGGCAGGTGTCCAGGGATTCTACCTGACATCCATTGTGTCAGTCAGAGACAGTGCCTCATTGCTGGTGTGGTGTGGAAGGTCTCGAGGCACTGCTGTGGAGGGGTGAGGAGAGGGCTGGTCACTGCTGGGGAGGGAGAGGCAGAATGCAATCCATGGTGAGGAAGGCAGGAGGGGAAATTGTAAATCCAAATCCATTCCCTGCAGCTGTTGAGGCTGGACCACCCTGTACTACCTACCATAGCAAGGTTCAGTCAGAAGTGTGGGTGCCTTCCAGGCATCCATTAGAGGTGCTGTGTCCTTGCATTCTCTGAGAAATAGGAAGTCTGGCTGACAGGAGTATGATGTTGTCCTTGTACTCAGAATAGCTGTCCTGGCTGCTTTTTACAAGAGACAAGCATGTGCTGCCCTCACTGGTTTAGAAGCCCTGAGCCCTCCTTACTAGGGCTTGTGCCCCACTGAATTCCAGAAAAAACACTTTTGGAGCATCTTGAGTGGGAAACATGGAGAAATGGGTGGCCCCAGCTGGGAGGCGAGACAAGGAGGGGAAACTTCTGCCCAAACTTTCTGCCAATATATGTAAATCAGCAATAATCCAGCCTTATGAAGGATGTGTGAGGAAGTACAGTGATGTTTTGCCATGAGAATTAAGAGCAGCCAGGAACTCAGGATGGACTTTGAAGAAAAAAGTCAAAGGTGTAATTTTTTTATTCCTTGCTTTGTATGCCTGTATTTGAACACAGGGAGCAGAACAGAAAACCTTTGTCCCTGAGTCCTACAAAGGAATATGCACCTGATAGTGCAGGCAGTTTTTTTGGGGTTGCTACTGGCCATTAGTTTCTTCTTCCCCCAGGGATGTCACAATGCCAGTGGAGTGATGAAGCCATGGGTATAAACAAAATATGACTCAGCTCTGCTTCAGGATATGTCTATATTATTACCAATTTATTTTTTGTTAATTATTATATTTGAGCTCACTCTCTGCTCATCACCAGACATACCAGTTTTGCAGCCTGCCACCTATCAGTTTTATAGCAGATAAAAAAATGCATGGAGCCAGCCTCCTTGCAAGCACATTGAAGGCTCCACCTACCCCAGCAGCAGTGAAAGGATGAGGTGGGAATGTGTGATTCTGCTCTCAACTGTCAGGCTGTGAACTAGAGCTAATACCCTAGTGAAGTTATACCTGCAGGATAATATGTGCACAGGCTAGGAGGATCTGATCTGCTGTATCTTACAGGGACACAGTTTGTGGAGGAGTTTCTGGTTTCCCTGATTTGGAAGGGAAGGAATCCTCCAGTTAATGACTGCTGTCTTAGCCCTACTAAATTAGAGCTACTTATCTAAATACATCAGGAAGGCTTTGTTATTGGCTGGTGCAATAACTGGAAATGAATGATCCAAGTTGCCTATGCTTATTTGCAAGGTCACTTACCTTCATATAAAAAGCCTTCTGCTGGATCCAAACCCTTTCTATTCCCAACATTACTGTAGGACAGATTTTGAATTTCTCCTTGCCTGGAGCCACATGCAGGCCACTAGCAAGGGGAGTGAAGCTCAGTATTAGGTACAACACAAAGGGCACAATAATTCAATGGAAGGGCTGAAGTCATGGCCAAAACTACTCACTCTATTTTTGAGGCTCTTTTTTCCATGGCTTGCCCAATTCTGTGACAGCTTGGGGTATGTAAAATTATAGTGGGTGATGCCTGAAGGTCACGGCATGTCAGGTAGCATCAGTGCTGGTATTTCCTGTCTGAGCTTATGCAGAGTACATGAGTCTTTACCTACCAGGTGCTATTCTCAGGAACTAATGTAAAACGCTTCATGTACCACATACAACTGCATAAATAGGTTTACAAACAAGCCCTGTAAACACCCAGTTGGCAGAGATCTGTGTTAATATCACTCACTACCTTGCAGCACCACCACTGAGCTCTCCTGGCTCCATCCCAATTCAGGGAACTCAGTCAAACAGAAGAATCCCACCAAAATATCTGGAAGGGACTTTTGACATTATTCTTTCACTGCTGCTAAGGCTTTTTGGGGTGTGTGGAAAATGTCTTCAGCTCAGAAGAATGGCATACTGTAATGTGATAACAAACCCTGTGAAGGTTATCAGAGGTATAATCAAATCTATCTGTGGGACAAAGATACTCACTGTACAGCTAATTAAAACTTGTTTCTTCTCTTCCTGGTCTTGTTCGGTGGCCATTATTTAGAACTGAGTTGCAAGAGGCTGGAGTGGAAAGTGAACTCAATGTTTTAAGACTAGCTCTGTCTAAAACCTTGTGTTGAAAGAAACTGCATACTCTTTTATTTGTGGGCTGGGCATCATGAAGATCATGAAGCCTTTTACAGGTAATTTTTTTTCTACTCATAAGGTCAGTTATAAGACAGGCAACTGGAAAAAAACCCCAAAACTATTGAAAATAAAACCCCCAAACAAAAAAACCCCAAACCAAATCACCAAAAAAGCACCACCAGACTCCAAAATTTGTGCTTTTAAAATTTCTTCAAGCTGATCACATTATTGCAATGGAAATATATAAACTCTGTCTTGTCCCACAATAGAATGTGCAGCTGGATCTCAAATAGATCTCCAGCACAGATTTTTTGCTAATTACAGTATTACGTTTTTTTTTTCCTTCCCTTAGTGTCCATGCAGCTACTTCTAAAGAGGGCTGGTGCATAGGACAGGAGACTGGTGAGTTTTGAAGCCAAGATCTATGAAGGCAGTGCCTGTGGTTTCACTGGCATTATGGAACAGTGAACAGGGGGTGATGAGGTTCCATGTTTGGTGCAAAGAAGAGTTCAACAGCTGTCCCCAGTGTGTGAGCAATCCTTTTGTTCCCAAAAGCAGGACTCACGCAGCCCAGTGCAGTGGCAGCCAGCCAGATGGTGACTGCTGGAGTAGGACTGGTCTGTGAATGGTACCAGTGATAACATTTGTGCTGTGGAAATGCCAAGGGCCTCTTGCCCTGCTATGCTAGGTATGGCACATATGCAAAGCAAGGCTCCCCAAGGCATGGAGAGGCTGACAGAGAGTCCAGGGGAAGTGAAGGACTGCTCAAGGTCACACATCAGGTTGATAGTTCAACTGGGAGTAGAACTGAAAGGGGAAACTGTGCTGCTATAGCAGCTTTCCTGTTGAATTTCTTAAAGCCAGGATTTTTCCTCTAGACCTAGAGATTGTTTTGCTTATTAAACTGCCTGAGCAAGAAAGCTTTGTTTTGGGACCTGTTGAGTGCTTTCCCATTCCCTGCATAAGGCAGACGTGTGGGTTGCATCTGCTGATTCCTGCTTTGTACCTCAGTGATGGCTTCCCAGACCTGTGCTGGACTGCTTCTCAAAGGTCATGGTATTGTTGACCATCTCCTTCTTCACTGTGTAAATTCGGGGATTACCTAGGGAAATCCCTTCTCCCCAGCTGATAGGGAGTGTGGGGTATGTATGTTTTCTTTTGCCAGCTGCTGTCAGTATTAGAAATGTCAAGTTCTATTGGCATGGTATTTTTGACAGATAGATCCCTGCATTCTCCACTATTCCCTGCTTCCTCTTCCACTGTGTCGTTTCACAGCAGCAGCTGTTGCTGGTGCCTTTCTGTTGTCTAGCTTCTGATGTGTTCTCAGTGGTTACGTGATCTCCAAGATAAAGCAGCTGAGATAAAAGGTTGGAATTTGAGGGTTTGCTCTTGAGTCAGCTAAAGTCAGAAGAGTTTGCCATTGAGTATGACCACAGACTCTGGAATATTCTTGTGATTCTTACATGAGGCCTGCAACTTCTGGGATACAGCATCTCTGCCTTTTAAGGCAGACATTTAGCTCTATTTCAGTGCCTCCAGGAGCTGGAGAAGTCACTGTGTCCCTACGCACCAGTGTCAGAGCTCTAATGGCCTACTTTCCCTTTTTAGAAATGGTCACCCTTCATGGCTCTGAACTTGCCTGGCTTTGGCTCCTGGCCATGAGATCTTGTCATGCCTTTTCCACTAGATTAATGAGACCTTTAGTACCAGAAATATTCCCTTCACAAGAAATGATCGTATCTTCTGATACATTTAATAGAGCCCAGTTCCATTTTCTTGCCATAGTTCAGACTCCTTGTCTTAAGTCACTGTGACTTCCAGCAGTCTGCATCTCCACCCATGCTCTTCAAGGTGTGGATAATGATACTCAGGGTCTTGTCTTCCTGTTTTCCATCACGTGGGGTTTTTTTGCAGGCTGTTTTATGCCAGGGACATTTTCCTTATGATGGCTTTGCAGAGTTCCTGGCCTATGAGTTCTTGACCTGGGCTGGGCATTTGAGGTGGTTACTGAGATATAAGTAACCAAATCAAAATACATTCTAACTCAGAGCTTGCTATGTCCACACAACCCCCCCCTCGGTTTTAATACTCATTCAGTTAAGAGAATAGCACATTCTCACAATCCTACTCAACTTGAATTAAAACATCATAATGTAAATAATATTTTTATTAGTTTTTTAATTTCTAAGAAACCCATTAGGAAAACCTTTCAGGTAAGGTTTCAAATTTGCAATAGTAATGATCTGAAAGGAAGTGGTTGTTTGCCATGAAGTAAATTATGCATAAGAGGAGCCTTTTAATATTCTTATTTAACACCTAATATTGATATATTCATCGATCTGCAGAAGCTGCAGTACTGTAATATGCAAATCAATTAAAACTATAATTAGAGTGAATAATAGGTACAAGCCCCAGGACTTGTGACAAAATGTATGTATATATATAGTCTTCAATTTCATTGTATCTCCACTCTGCAGTGACTGATGCTATTTTAAAAACAAAAGAAACTTCTCTGGGCATAGAGGTTACAGTAAACAGAGTAATTTGGCTGTTAGCCTGCGTGAGCTGCAGATGATGCATTGCTTCCATTTGCTCTTTTTAAATAAGTCTGTTTATGGTTTGGCCAAGCACATACAGAAAGGCTTGGAAGAAAGGGCATCCTTCACACCATTTGAATTCTCTGGTGAAATGAGAACTACTTGGTCAGGATTGAAAAAGGAAGTGGTGGTGCCACACAGGATCCAGGCAGCTGGATTTTCATCAATGTTCAAGAGGCAGCAGTTTCCATAGAATTGTTGACTCTACATGTTTGCTCTGTATTTTGTAGCAGTATTTTTCAAGCAGGCAAAGGCCAAGGATTTCCTTCCTCAAAAAGCTGTTGCCAGCGGGAATGCCTGGAAACTGAAAGTTGTGGAGGTACCCCTTTGCTGAGGTACCTAACCAGAAGCCAATCTCCTGAAAACACTGTTCTTCCTTTCCTGTTGAAGGGGTAGCTGGGTCCTTACACCTGCTCTGTACAAATGGCAGGTCACCTTTCCACAGAATGTCATGTGCCAGTGTATATAGCAAAACTACACCCAGACTTCCTTGCCATTCCTTGCCCCAGCATTTATGAGAACATCTGTAGTTGTCCATCTCCAGCATCACATAACTCTTGATGAATGAACTCTCAAGTATGAGGGCTGCCACTACAGATTTTCTCTTTTCAATTGGCCTGCTGTAAATGGAGGAAAAACAGACAAGGTTCAGGCAATCCCAAGTTCGTGGGCAGGACTAATTTGGTATGGGTTTTAATATGGTGTGGAGGAGAGGATAGGAAGACAAGCTTTTGCTGGCTTCTTGTATTTTGAGCTGGGAAATCAAAACACTAATCCTAGTACTCTCTGAACCTCATTTTGCTCACAGCTCCCCCAGCATATCACAGGGATCCGTGGCAGACTCTGCCTGCATTCTGCTCTGTAATAATTCATGGCAAGAGTTCAAGAGATGTCTGCTTTTGGTTCTTAGTTTAAGTACAGTATTTATGGCTGGGTTTGCTTGTAAAAAGAGCTATGCCTTTAAAGGTTATTTTGGGGGCTTTTTTTTTCCTGAAGCAGAGATATTACAGGACTATCTTAGAGAGTTTATTTTTCAGACTTGGTGGACTGTAAAGCAAGCAATAAATGAGTTTGAATCTAAGTGATACTTTTCAGTTTGTATCTGAATTGAGACCAATTCATGTTCATATAACTGAGATACCTCAGTGAAATTAAATACAGATCTCTTTCTTGACCCAACTTCTGTTTTAAAGGAATAAAATAAAAAAAAACCCAAGTAAAGTAAAATCAGAAAGAAAACAATGTCTTTGTCACAATTTTTGCCCAAAGCCCAGGTCCACTTGAGATATTACTTAATCTCTAAGCTAAGATATTTGTACACAAGTAGACAGTTTAGGTGGAATTTCTTTTCATTTGTCATTTTGTGTTAAGTCATTCATGCTGTTTAGAGGTTGCACAGAATATTGTGTCATCCCTAGGGTCCTGTTTTATGAGTTCACTAAATTTAAGCTTAGGGAGTTTTCTGGCCAAAACACAGAGCTGAAAGCCAGGAGGCCTTGAAGAAACACAATAACAAATAGGGAAGGCTAACCTTTCATCCACAGCTTACATTTTTAATCATGTGATTTTCAATTTTCTTTCCTCAAACTTCTTTCCTCCTTCTCCCCCGTACACTATGTGAGCCTTGGTTTGAAGTCAGCCCTATGAACTTTGGACCACAGTTGCCCTTCCAGATGCACCATGCCTGTGGTTCAGATTTTGTGGTGGGCAGAAGGTGGTGGAAGAAAAGAGGGAAACAAACCAAAACCCACCTGGTTTTGGAAAGCAGTGTGGAAAGCAGTGTTTCTGCTTAGTTTCTTAATGGTTGCCTCACACACCCTCAGTAAACAAGACAAGGGAAGGCTGTTCTTCACATACAAGGTATGTTGGGAGCTCCACACTAAGTGCTGGAGGCAAATAATGAAATAACAAGAGTTCTCAGAGACAAAAATTAATTCATCTTGACTTACTGGACTACCTACCTCAGAAGGTAAGGAAGAGGGGATGTGAAAGTTGCACTGTTAACAAGCAGACCTATTTCTGGCAAAGTATCTAAGCCAGAGGCACTTAGAACTGAGACCATGAAGGGCTGTTGCTTAAGGTAAATTCCTGTCAGTGGGGGTAGTGACAACCTTCATCTCCTCTAGTTTGGAACTCTTTACCTGGCAGAAGGATGCTGAGAGCAGAGTACATGACCATCCCAAGAACAGAATCACTATATAGTTAGTTGTAGCTGCTTGCAGAGTTCTGAGGGAATTTCTGTTTACTTTTTTTTTTAATGATTTAATGAATCAGAGAAAGATAGTTGATATAATGACAGATGTGAAGTAGAAGAAATGGTTGAGGTCATTTGACTTTTGGTGAAAGACTGCTAGGTCTCTAGGCAGGTTGGCTGTGTGAGGCCAAGTAGGAAATTTAGTGACATAAGAACATCTTAAGTATTTAGCAACCACTCTGTTGGGAAATTTTAGTTTTCAGGCTGATATTTTGAAGGTCACTTGTAGGCTGAGCATCGTAGAGGATCAAGGCTGAGAGTTCAACAGTGGAGTGGCTACAGGACGTGAAACCAATGTTTGCTGGTTTTGTTTTCTGATTTGCTAGGATTTAATCCTGGTGGGTTGTACTTGTTTGCTTTTGCCTGTATGCTTCCCTTTTCAACAAAATGAAACCTCTTTTGTGCAGAGAATATGATTACAGAAAAGAATTTTTGCATGGGAAACTTTCTCCTATCTTTTAGTGGGAGGATTGATTAATAGATTTTAAAAATAAAGATGGAGTTTTGTATAAGTGGTGAGATGAATCACCATATGGGAGAGAGATTAGAAAGCGCCATGGGATTTTTGAGCACATTTTCCAATGAAAGTTGCTGTACTTTTATCTTGTTATGAGAAATTTTCACTTGTAATTTCAGTCTTCTGGCCCCAGAGCACTCCAGGCTGTCATGAGATCTGTTTCTAGAAGCAGAAGATGGTGGTAGAAGCACTGAGTGCTTTACACCAGTCCTTGAATGATTCATGGGATCTGTTAGTTGAGTGATTTTTGCCTTGGAGATCATAATGTGCCATCCTGGAATTGCTGTTTGGTGGCCACTCTGTTCTCTGAACAGCGGTTGGTAATGGAAGCACAGGGGGAAAATGAGGGTCTAGAAACAGACTCCTGTAGAAAAACTGGATAAGAAACAGATATTTTTCTGTGGCTGGAGAGCACAATGGGGCAATGTGGGCAGGTGTAGCTGAAAGCTCTTCTGCCCTACAGTACTGGAGACCTGATAGGGTAGGAGCAATTGATTTAAAAAGAATGGGGAAATCCACCAGTACAGGATGAAAAACTCTTCAGTGTAATATTAGTCAATGAAATAAGATACATTTTCTTTTGCAGTATTTCTTTTAAGATTGTCTTTCTAGAACAAAATGAAAATTAGCTGGGTTTTGAGTATTTTTGTCTGGAAAACATGATTTTTTACATGTTCTCTGGCTTCCTTCTTGGATGTTTCTTTGCAGGATATTTCTTTGCTCTCTTGTGATATCTTCCCAGTAGATGGTAAGTTTTGTAGTGTGGGAATGACAACTGAAATGCACTTTATCCTTGAATTCAGTATTACTCGGGCAGCAGTATTTTCATGTACAGAAAGGGAGGCTGAGTTAAACATGGCTCAAGAAGTGGAAATTAAAGGCATATCATACTCTTGTCAAAATCTGAAGGGAAAACAAACATTCTGTCAGAAGTCTGACATACTTATGGTACATGGACATTTTGTTTGGGCTTTTAGATGTTGTTTTGAGGTTTTTTTTTTTTTGGAGGGGTGCACATCTTTCCTCATCTAGCCTTTAATTAACACTATTCTTTATCTTGAATGTCATATGACTCTGCCTATCCTGGTTAATGTTCACAATGACTTTGCAAGGCTGAACAAGCATAATTTTAGGGTTTTAAAAACTCCTTTTCAGGTTAGACTTTGGAACATTGTCAGCCCTAAAGCTCACACTGTGAGAAGGAAGTCTGGGTTGGAAATAGTCCCAGGAACACCCACGCCTCAGGCTGATGGGAGTCAGACCTGTTATTCTGACTGTGCCAGTATTGGTCACTTGGGGCACTCTCTGCACTAGCTTAAAATAATAAATTACTTTCTTAGTGCTATGTTGTAGTGACCATCTTAAAAGAATGAGAGAACTTAGTAGAACACAAAGTGATAATCCAGTCTATTAGAACAAAATCCTCTAAAAAAAATCATGACATTTGGGGGATGGATTGGAATTCTTCTCATGAAATGACTTGTGACCACAGCTAAAACACCCAGCTCAGTATCCTGTTAAGTTCAGTTCATTGTAAAATTCTCAGATTCTTAAATTTTAAGACTAGTATTGTATGCTATAACTAAATTTCACAGCTCTCCTGGATTCTGGGTCAATATGGACTCTCTTTGCTAGAGGAAAATTATTTTCTCCTGGACTCCTCTGCTTCTGAACAGCTTAGCACTCATAGCTCTGCTTTCCTAAGGAATTTGTCTTTTTTCATGAGAGTAAAGTGCAGGTAATACATTCCAAGCAAGGCTTTATATTATTCCCAGCTATGAAAATAACTTGTTAGTTAAGAACCTGAATTATGGAAGGAAGAAGAATGTAAAAATTAGATTTTTGGTCTAGCTTCAAGGTCTTTGTTTATAACTTCACAGGCTATTGTGATTTTTATTGTTAGCAATGTGGATGCTATTTCATGTAAATAAGTATGTGTCTATTTTGATTTATAGTGCACTCTGGATTGTCAATTGGAATAAGTTGTGCTAAAATTAAAAAATAAGTTGTATAGGAGGAAAATACCTTGATCCTCACACAGCAGTATCCATGTTAGAGCTTTTAATATCAACTATGATTAGCAAATCAAATAAAATCCATGCTGGCAAGAGGAGAGAATATACTCATCTTGGTAAGTACGACTGCACCTATTCATTGTGTAATGCCAAGCTTCAGTACTTATCCTATGTCTAGTTCCAAAAATCACCAGTGTATGTACATGCATCAGCACTACCTAAATTTTACTAGCTGGTCTGTTTATCTATGGAAGCAATGGAAAATTCTGGTTGTTTCTGTAGGCAAAAGTTCTTTCTCAAGAACAAAATAAAGAATGTCTGTAATTTTTGCAGATTAGACCTTCTGCTGTACTCTGCAAGGAATATTTTTCTATTATTGCTACAGGAAAAAGTAGATTATTAGACTACAGATGTCTGAATTGCTTCAAGAGCAAAAGTCTGTTTCTTGCCTATATGTTTAAGTCTCTTACAACTGTTTGGGTTTTGTTTTTTCTTTGAAAAGAATTTCAAATGAAAGTGGGTAAATAATAGGAAGAATGCTGATGAGGATATTCGTGAACTGCTCTGCCTGGAGAGCTTTGAATTTACTTTGTTTCTTCATTATGAAGTTAAAATCTTTCAAATACTGAAAAGGCTAAGAAAGTAGTTCTGGAGTACTTTTAAATTTGGTTTTCTTTTCTTTGTTACAATTTTTTTTTTTACCATTTTCTAATAATTTTCTAATGTTCTTTGAAAACTCCTATGCATTATACAGGTTGTAAGAATTTATTTTCATGTGTGAATAAATAGTATTTCCTGCAAAGAGGAGAAAGAAGGAAAAATGTTCTGGAGAGCATTGGTCTGTCAAAAATAAACGAGTGAGTTTTGTAAATCTTTTGACCAGAGAATTGATGTTCTTCTCTAACCTAAATACAATGACAAGAAGAAAATCTAGTCCAAACAGATTCTATCTTCAAGCATAGCACTCAGGAGAATAGAGGCAGAGGACAAATGTATGGGTAGCAGCATCTACTTCCATGAACTTTCACAGCACTCAGATGCACATGCATATGTTTTAATTACATACTGAGACAATGAGAGCATATAGACTGCTAGCTAGGAGGATTTTTTTTTTGATCTAACATCACAATATGCACCTAAATATTGTGGCACCTGCTTGATACCTTAGTCCCTGGGACTGTCTTTCACACCAAGGCTTCATTCTAAGGAGGTGACATATTTTCAGGACTGGATGTGAGAGGGGAAGTGAGAAGACCTGCTTGCTGTTCCTCACTCTGTCACTGAGTTGTTTGGTGAACTTGGAGCAGTTGTTTCATTTCCTTGTGCTTGTGAGAAATTTAGTGGAAAATCTTGTCTGTTAGAGACATGTAATCCCTACTTAATATTTATGGATGCGAATTTACCCAGAGCTACCATCTGCTTGCTTGTGCAAGAGTTTACTGCAGGAAACTCGGTTTGGGTATGTTTAATGCTGACACTCTGAATCTGTGTCAGATAAGTCTTTGCAAGGAACTTTAGCTGCAACTGCTGTTATGAAATAAATAAGTCCCATCACAGCTATTTAATAGCATCTACAGAACAGTTTAGGGAAAACAGTTAAAAATGTAATAATCTGAAATGAGAGTGGGATTTAACTCATACCTCAGAAGATTGTGTTCTAGATTTAGCTTTGGCGCCAACAGTCAGGCAACTCTCTTGAAAGTGCAAGTGGATCCCAAGGATCCCTGTGAGTCAGGAATTTGGTTTGAACTCTCTTATAAAAGATAGTGTCTGAGCATCTCCTACCATTCTTTTGATGCGGCTGATCAGAAGGCAGTACCATGTACAGAACAAATGACCCTCTTCCCCTGACAACCTCATGTCTGTTTTCTCAGCTGACACTTGACCAGACCTGAACCTGCGTAGATTGTGAGCTTTAGAGGGATAAAAGGACAAATAATGCTGTAGGGAGAGGAAGCAGGTCAGATTTTTTTAACTCTAACCTTGCTGTTACTTCACTGTTTTTGAAATCTTAACCTAATGTAAGAAGAGTAAATCATTGTAGAACTGAGGCAAAATAAGGGATTTGCAGCCCATTGTGAATCAAATACAAATCAAAAGGAACTTCAGCACAAAATCTGCCAAAGAGATCTGCAGTCTGTTTCCAAAGCATGGGGCATTTTTTCTTTTTAATGCAGTTCCTATGCCCATTTGACTTGATGTGACATCAAACGAAAATCACATGTAGAAGTAACAGCTCAAGAGGTAGATCATTGATGAAGAAAATACTGGAGAAAATTAATGCTTTCACAGGATTTATGCATCTTCTCCATCTTCTGCCTCCCAAATACGCACACTCATTAATCTGCTCAGATGACTAAAAACAAGAGAAGATAGACAATTGTGGCTTCTGTTAAATCCAGGGGAAAAGCGAGTGGAAGGCAAAAAAAAAAAAAAATCCCACTCACTCATCGTAAGTGGCAACTCAAGCAAAAAGCCAACACTTTTGCCTCCAGAAGTGAGACAGGGTTTGTGAGCTTTTGCCCTTCCTTAAACTAAACAAATAAATAAGTACATTAACCAGCCTTCTCAACTAGGTCTAGGAAGCTAGTGGTTGTAATAATATCCCCCTTCACCCAGAGCAGAGTGTTCCATTCTGTTTCCTTTCACGTATGTGGCAAAGGTCAGCTATTGAGAGCAACTTGTCATTGCTACTGTGAGCGTCTGTGTCTCTCTATTACTGGCTACTACTGTCTCAGTCCCAAGTGTTTATTTTTTTTTAAGGTTTCAGGATCCCAAGCTTATTGGGAGAGGAAATACATCAAAAAAAAGAACCCACAAACAAGGTTAAAAGCACAAATAAAGATGAAGAGAGAAATGGAAAGGGGAGGAGAAAAAAGGAGGGGGGGATCAGTCCAATTTTCTTTGGAGACGTATTGTATTGTTGAGGCTGTCTGGCAGTGTTCCAGGGCTTCAATTGAAAGTGAATTTCTTTTATTGAATTCCATCCAGAGATATCATAACCTCAAAAGGGTACTATTACCCGGAGGGTTTGAGATGAAACCATCTGAGCGTGACTTTTGAAATGCAAGAAGTCGCAATTGTCATTTGACAGCATGGGACCTGTCAAGGCCCCTCTTTCCAGACAGACAAGTTGTTTACATAATCCTTCCACCTACCCTACTGAGGTGAAAATGCTTCCATTGCAGGCCTTTTTACCTCAGCAGGTGCAGAGAAAAATAATAATAAAAAAAAAATTAAAAAGGCCTGTTGAACTCCACAAAACCATCCCATGCCTTGATGAGCAATATTTAAACATTGGCTTTTTGAATGTTCATTGGAAGGCAGTGAAAGACCTCTAGGTTTCAATGAACCAGGTTACTCCTTCTCTAGTGATCATTATAACAAAAGAGAATAGCAAGTAAAAGACCAAATTGTTGGAAAAAGACATTAAAAAAACTGCAGCCACACACCTTAGCAAAGCCAGTGCACAGAAGGTGATGGGGCATGGTCCTGCAGGTTGGTGAGACACATCGTGCACCCTCAGCTTCCCCTCACCATGCAAGAGTGAAACACAACCACTCTTGGGGGAATTGCTGTCACGTACCTCTGCCTTTCACTGGGTGAGGTGATGGGGCTGAGAAAGCTTGAGGGTGGGTGGCATCCTTCCTTCAGCTCCTGGAAGGCAGCATGTTGCTGGGATTCTTACTAGAGACTTCCAAGGTTAATTGCTAGTTTGGCAATTTTGTCTTGTCTCCACAGATGCTATGATAGCCTGTGTATATGAATGCACATTTTCAACAGATTTTAGTGTTTAGGCTGCTGATAGGCTCTCTATGTGTGGAGCTCAAAAGTGGAGTTTGTAAAGATACTCCCCCACGTACTAGGAGGTTTTGATGTGAGAGGAATCAATGTATGGGATGTGTAGTGCATGTCTCTTACTGAGGACAAAGGACAGTAGCAAAAAATTAGTGGTTGTGTTTGAATACAAGCTCCACTCACAGACTGTCTGTCAAGAGGGCGGAGAAGGGTGCAGTGAAAAGGGGAGAAAGCCATAAAGCATGCAGTAGGCAGGCTGCATAAAACACTTGGGGGAGGTAAATGGAAATAAATTTGACAAAGATCTGCTAAGAAGAAAAAGACATAAAAATGGTGTGTAGGAGAAACGGATTGAAAGCGCACATGGAGTATGTAGTTTTCCTTGTGCATGGTCACAGCATGGTTGTCGGGGTGGGGGGGGAGCTCTGGTTGACAGTGGTGCAGCAGTGGACAAGCTAGTTCAGAAATCTTTTGGGACCATTTAAAATTGGTGACCAAAAAGACAAGCTGCACTTTGACTGCACTGTGTGGGTGACAAGGTAAATGTCACTTATGATTCACTGCTCAACAAAATCCCTGGTGGAGTTAAAAATACCTTTAAAGATTGCATTCAGTGTTGTGCCTTTCTAGGAGAAAAAAAGAAAAGGAGAGTAAATGAAACATCTTACATTTGTCTTCAAGCAGGAGAGACAAGATGTAGGTGTGATAGTGATCAATTTGAATTCTTCAATACACCCACAAGTACTTACTTGTAAGTTTTGTGTAACAGAGTGTGAGATCAAGATGAGAAGTTTAGTTGATGAACATTTCATAGAGCAAAGTGTTTCAGACCACATGTAGGACAGACTGGTGAGTGTCAGATAAGTGTAGATATGTGTTGGAATAATGGATGTTGTGTGGAAAATGACATTGAGTCTGAGAACATGATAATGTCCTGAAGTCGCCAAAATAAATTTTTTTTACATGCAAGGCAGAAACAAAAACTGAGTAACTTTACTAGACAGGAAATATGTGAAGGAGAAGATGGTACAAAGGAGAGCACAGGTACACTTACCTGTCTGCATAATAATTCAGTGTGGAGAACTGAGAACTGAACTGCATATTGAAGGGTGTTCTTGACATAAAACTTTCAGCTCTACTCCTTGAAACTTCTTGTGTGAAAGAAATTATGCTGGCAAACCAGAAAGGCTGAAGAAAGTGGAAGATAAAAAGCAAGCGATACTCTGGTTATTTGCCAAATTAAAAGAAGTTGCTTGGAAAGGAACATATAAAGTTTGTGAAATGTAATGAGACTTTCCTATAAGGTCAGAAAAAAAATTAAGCGAAGTCATAAGAATTATATACTCTGATGTTCTGTTGGCAAACCTCCTCCCAGCATTGTACTCTCTATCTAGACGCTGCAAATTTATCAGTCTGCTTAGAACTGGCCACCTGCTCCAGGTCATGCAGAGGCATCAAAAAGATAACAGGGAAGAATGTTATGCAGGAAAAATATGTCCTTAAGCAGTTACAGATTATTGATGGTAAAATGCCCCCATATTTTAGGACTCCATTAAGAACCCTTGGAATAAAGCCTTCTTTAAGACCACTGCATACAAAGAACTGATGTCTGCTCTCTGTAACCACAGCTATAGAAGGGCTGTGACAGTGTACAAAACTGCATAGTGAGAGGCTTCTTGGGACAAAAAAAGCTGTAAGCTTGTATTTCATAATGCTGAGTAGGTTTTTGAATTTTAAGCGGAGAAACATATTGATGAGCACTCTAACAGCATTGTAGTAAACTCTACAAAATCCAGTTCTATTGGAAGTTAGTCAATATACAAGATAAAATAGCATATGGAACAGATGCTGGAGTTCTGCTGCAAGAAGAATACTAATTCTGGATATATGCCTGATCCAGATGTCCTTTCATAAAAACAAGAGTTGCAGCTATCTTCTTGGAAGCAATAGTAAATCCATAAATATATTAACACTCAGCAAGAGCAGAAAATGTGTTAGTGGCAAATTTGCAAGACATTTGTTGCTCTTTAAGTCCACGTTTAAGTGGGCATCATTTTCTTGATCATGCCTTTATATCTGTCAGGAGAGGGTTTAGCATTGCTAATCTCTTCTAGTTAATGAAAACAATCATATCTCATTTGCAGTGAACTGCGTGAGCTGGGTAATGAAAGTGTTAGAAATCCGAGAGGGTGAGTTTGTGCAAAAGAGAGCTACTGACTAACTCTACCTGTCTCAGTGGGGAAAAACATTATTTTTCTGTGGTAATCTGTAATATGAAGGTCAGTGGTTTTATATTTGTGAAGTGTCTCCTCATCAACAATAGGAAAAGTTATTATGGCAGAGAATGAGTCAACTGATTTTAGTGACTGGTGCAAGTTTGCTGCTGTGGGCTCAGGGCCTACAGGTGTCAGGCATAAAAGTCCCACTGAGGTTCTCCATTTGTTTTCATACAGTAAGAGTTGTTGGAAGTTATAAATACTCTATTTCTTTGTGATGTACTTCCTCCCCTCATAAAACTATGTCAGGCTGTTACAATTAAACATGATCTGTGAATGTATTTTTGAACAAAAGAATTCCTGGCAGAAGAAAAGTGATATTTTTGTATCATGTTAACTATTATCAGTGTACTAATTAATGTATTTTCCAAGCCAGTATGTGTTACATGTGTGATCTGTCAGTGGTGTCATAGTTGAAAATTGGAATGTCACGAGGCACTGCAGTAGTTCAGATGACCTCAAATAAGTATATCTCCCTTGAAACTGGATAGTTTTGTTACTATTGTCCTAAAAGGAAGAAATGATAAGTTTTTGAATGGAATTTTTTTCCCTGAAATTACTCATTTCACTTGCAGACCTTTCTCACTTAGAAAATTCCGGACTATGAGTGCAATTATGATTAAATCTTGGCCTCACTGTTAGTAGAGCTAATAGTGTTTGTTGTGATTTTATCAGATGATACAAAATAACATCTGTAGCATTTCACCAGGCGCTTGCTGTAGTTCTAGCTCAGCTATACTCTAGCTCGTGTGCTCTCTGCAGGAAGTGCTTGAAAACAGGAACGAAAAAAAATGAGGCAGGTCACTAATTGAAATGAACCCAGATGCTTATTTCTTGTCTGGCAGTGCTGACATGGCAGTGTCTGTGGAGCTTCTTGATGGATCAGTCATGGCTAAATGAGTGTAACTGTTCCTGGTTACAGCAGTGCATTTGTGGAATTTCTCCCCTTCAGATTTTGAAAACACATTTATTCCCAGAAGTGGAAATGAAACTCTTAATTTTGGAACTTGTTAAAATAAGAAAGAACATACTGATTTGTGTCTGTCCTTACAAGTTTTCATCAGTATGCCTGTGTAATTCTTGATACCTTTCTATGCAATAATTTTGGGGAAGGTTGTGCACAAAAACACTCTTCTGTATTGCAGGATAAAATGTTTCAGTGTCACTGATTGAGAACAGCAGGGATTTTTTCCACTGTGTTGATTCTGTACAGAATAACTCCTATTTAGTAAAGTATTTCACAGGACAAAAGGAAATACGTATGGGAGATACCCACATTTCTGAGTGAATCTATCTGGGTACTTTAGTTTCTGAGCAAGGAGTTTAGAGATCCCGTAGAGGAAATGTAATTTGAAACTGATGGTTTTGCTTATACAAGAATCTCTCATTTGCTGAAATGCAGGGATTTATTCACCCTTGGGATTTGCCACAGCAGGTGTCAGCCTTCAAAAGTGAGAGAGAACTGGAGGACTGGTGCTTTGAAATACTGGCGTTTAATATTTTTTCTGTTGGAATTAGGTTAGGTTGATGTGTTTTGATCTATGTCAGAGTCTCTTTGCTATAAATGGATGGGTTGCAGCAAAATGCAAAGGAGGAAGGTAAATCTCATGGCTGGTGTTGTGCTGGTACTCTTTTTGTGGTCTAAGAGAGATAGCCTGGTCCTGTCTTAGCAAAATGACAAACTGGTTTCATTAATTCCTTTTCATCATCACTGAGCTTCAAATCATCAAGGAAATGTGGGGTTTTTTTTCTGTTTCTTTAATTTTGTTTTCAAAAAATAGACACCAACACATCTCTATACCTGCCATCAAAAAGAATCTGTGAAAGTGCAGTGACAAAAGATGTCTGAAAATGTTGTATTAATTCTTCTTGTCTGGTGGAAACATATACTGAGGCAACCTTCAGGTAAAATAATTCAGTGGGAAGGGTGATCCTCGGGATGAGAAGGGCACTCCTAAGCCCGGGTCTGCATGAGCCATCAGATAGAGCCAGGAGACATGGCTTCTCACTGAGTAACACATGTTGAGATCTGAGAAAACAGGACTCACAGAGTTTCATGGCAGCAGGTTACTCAGCTCATTTGATCATAATTCAAGCCATTTGTGTAACTAATGATGCTCTCAGATGTTTGGCAGAATAAACTAATCAGCTGTTTAATAGCAACACAGCTTCTCTGTGGCTCACGTGGATCTGAGGGATTCTGCTTCAGTCAAAGATGCAGCTCCTCTCTCTGTCTGTGTATTTTGCTTAACTGTGTCATTCAGTAACCTTTCAGTAGACCTATCTCTGTAACAACTAGTTCAACAGGAAGAAAGAACATTCTCGGGAAAAGGCACTCTTGATCTGTTGCTGCACAACATCTGGTTTAAAGTCTTTATGGTGAGGCTGTGTACCAAGTCAGCATGTGTTCTGCTAATTCTGAAATGGTGTGAATCAAATAGGCTTATGGATGAATGACCTGTGGTGTGGTTTGCAGGGGTCTCTCATGCTAACCCAAGGCCACTTCAGGTTAAACAATCACACATAAGTTGCCTGAAAGATAAACCTGATGATATAGATGATATAGTCATGGTAACTGGGTTTTAGTCTTTACATTTCAAATCTCTTCCTTTTTTTTTTTTTCTTTCTTCAAGGGAGGACTGATGAGACCTACTGGCCCCTAATAGCATGGTATTATAGCCCAGATCCTCTACTGTTATTAAAAGGTGCAGCTCCATGGTTATCAGTGCACCTGCAGTAGTTCATATTAGTAAGGAATACAGTTGCCTGACAGATTTATAAACCAGATTTCTTCCTGTAGTTAGAGAAGAGCTAAGCCTGAGAAACATTTACTCTACCTCTAAATGTGAAAACCCACCAATTGCTACAAAGGGCACAATCCTGCTAATAGACTACTGAGCATGTTGAGAGAGGGTCATGAAACTGGCCATTAACAAGAAGTTGGGGTTTTGTTTTTTAACATCCAAATTATAGGGCCCTGAAAGCAGTATTTACAGTAAAGATGCTGATGTTACCTAGTAACACAACTGCAAAACCATCATATTAGCACTATGCAGGTACACACGTTGTCCTGGAACAGAAACCAGAGGTACAATTAATAACGACTTTGGATGAGAGCAAGATTGATTTAAAGATAAATAAGTAGGTAACCATATGACTAATTTACCAAGGAAGCAAATTTGTCCATTTATGGGGATAGGTTTTCTTATTTTCAAGTTTTAAAGCTTCTTTTAAGTTTCAGTGCAATATATTTGATAGAAAAAGAGGAGTGTGTTTCCAATAGAATTAATATCCCTAAAGATTTCTTTTTGCCTGCTGTTTCTGCTGAAAACAGAGGCTAGGATTATTTATTTATCCTTTTGTTTGGTCTCTGATACACTTATTGAGAAATAGCTGTCTGCAGAACTTGGGTATAGTTTGCATACTAATAATTTTTGTAATTGATCTTTTCAGCTTTCTTCACCCGCTGTGGATGGTTGTCAGCTGCTTCTTTGAAGTTAACTAATGATCATGCAAGCAGGGAATCTGCAGTGGGAGCCAGGATCTCCCTGATGCTGTAGCAGTGCAGCTTCCACATGCTGGCACTCTCTTGTTAGTTTACGTGGTGTTATTCAAGTGAGCTTGCAGTTAGAAAGTTTTAATTGCTGTATGTATCTTGGGGGTCAGGGTAGTGTAAAGATATTTCTCCAAATGGAGGAAAAACCAAAAAGGCCAATATAATGCTCTTTTCTCCTTTGTGTCAAAAGCTGGCATATTTGCTAGGCCATTAGCTGGCATTCCTCTACGTAATTTGCACTGGGAGGGTTATAAACTCTAAAGCAGGGCATTGGTCCTCTTTCCCAGTTGAACATTCACAGACATGTTCATGTAACTGAAAACTGCATATGGGAGAGGCTGGACTGGCATCTGTGAGAACTCTGCTGACCTGGCTGGAGCTTTGGATTAGCTCTTGGACTCAGCCTGTACAGTCAGATACTCATTGTATAGGACGAGTCTTTTTTCCCCTTGTTTTCTTTCCTCTCACTCTGCCAGTATGTTTCTAATAAAACCCTCTTATGCCAGCTTTTGAATAGATCAGCCTGTCTTTATTTCTTTTTTATTTTTCCTTGTTATCTCTGTTTCTTTGCTCTTGTCTGTGAGTACTACAGCAGAGCTCTTTTCTCTGCTCTAGTCACCCTTAACCCATAAAATAAACTACTTTTAAAAGGGCAGGGAAGAAACGATAATAGATGGTCTAATAAAAGATACTGTCTCTCTCTACAAGTCTCACTTCAAAACAATACAGCACTGTGATAAAATAAACTGCTGTTGCCATATGTTTTGCTGGAGAACCCCTCCCCCTTTCCCAAGAGGTGACACAGTCACAGTCGTGTTGAATTTGGTGTAACTGCAGGATGACCTTTAGAGTTCTTAGTCTGGAAAATTATCATTCTGGGATGTTCCTGTAAGTATTCTTTACTGACAGTCAAGATAATTTTAGCGAGAAAGGAGTGAATATATATATACACACACACATACACCCTGTTATTTTACTTATGTCATCAACAGAACACTGTTGTGGTCTTGCTTGCTTTTCCCTTATTCATCCAGAATAGTTCTTGCTGAAGCAACAGTCTGTGGGAGGACATTTGAGAGGAAAAAGGGTTGTGTGGTTTCCTTGTCACTCTTGCTGTTCAGCTGAAGCTGTGTTTGCATCTGGTTTGTACTTAATGTGCCTCTGTGTGAGAGTAGCATCTTTATGGCATGTGATTTGGTTCTAAAGTCAACACTGCCTAGCACATTGGGTTTTTTTTTCCTTTTTCTCCCTCTATTCCTAAGAATATAATTAAGCCTGGGAAAACAGTTTTGGTTTTTTTTTAAATTTGTTCTTAATTATTTAGTCATAGCAGGTAAGAAATCTGTTTATCAATCACAGCAGGAACAAGGCTTGCAGTTTTAATACCTGTTAGCAGCCAAGGTACACTCTCTGTGTTTGTCAGTCAGCGTTTATCTAGACTTGCTAACATGTATTGAATTCCTGTTTTGTATTGTATCTCAGTTCTGATGTATTAAATAACAGTTGATTAAAATTATATTTTCAGAGGGAATACTTTCTAAATCAATAAGCTACCAGTTTTGAACATTAGTTACTTTTAATCATAGTTCATCCTGACGTATAGGGCTACCACTGAAGGTCAGTGAAAACATTTGTGAGGTCTCTAGGCTGTAACATTCTGCCCTAGAGTTTGACATGGTGCTCCTGTACTGATGTGACTAGCAGGGGCATGCTTGTGTGGATACCAGCATATACGCTTCATACTTGTAATGCCAGGGGGAGGATTTAAACTGTAAAAGAAAATTGCACTCTGATTTTTAACAGTCATTTGCACATTGCTGTTTGCTTTTCACAGATTCCTGGTTTTGTTTGTGACATTTGGGGCTGGGGAACATCATCTATGACAATAGACCTGTCCAGTAGTGCCTTGTGAGAACTGTTACACGTCTAAACTTGAGTACTTTTCCCCTTTTCTTCCTTCGGCAGATCTGAAAGATTTTTTTATCCCTCTTAGGAATCAGGCTTTTTTTTCCAGGCCAAAATTATATTTATTCTTCAACTACTGCAGGAAGTCAACTAACTACCTCCCTTGCCTAGCTCTACTACCTTAAGCCTGATGATAGATTTGGAACTGTACAAGCCTCTGGCACCAATGCAGTCAGTTCCTAAACAGTCATGTTGTATGAGGGTCGCTGCTCTCAAAAGGAAATGAGAACAATCTGTTCCCATGTAAGAAACAAACAAACAAACTTACACGTGTCTTGGAAATGACTGCACCCACCTTTGAAGTTGTTAGATATTTACTAAATAGTCTATCAGGGCCAATCTGAAGTATTTTCAGACCAGTTCCATCAAACCTTACTGCCAAATATAGAATAGAAGTTATGAGGTAATTGAGAAAAAAACCCACAAACAACTGGATTTGGAATGGGCATGGATCACCAAGAATACGATCATTTGGGGTTTTCTTCCTTCTCCCCATCATTAGCCAGTTTGTTGCTTCTGCTTCCTTTTTCACTTATATAGTACTTTTTTGTTTTTCTATCTGCATTGGGATTTTCTTCCTTTTACTTTCTTCCATCATGATGGTGCTGGGGCTGGCTTGTGGTGATTCTGGGCTTTTCTGGCACTGCTCACTGAGATAAAAAGTGACAGTCTGGGACCCCCCTCATGTGCTCCAGTGCTTTCAGCCTGTAGCATGAAGCAGTATATCAAACACCAGAAGGCCAACCCCTTTTTGTTGCATTAGCCAGTCAAGCATTTTGTGCTGCTGAATGTCATCTTATTTAACATTTTGTTAAACAATTTCTAAAGGTCTTAACAATATGACAGATGGGCCATTGAATGGATGCTTTAATGGCTGAACATCAGTTTGTTTCCATTTGATAGTGTTTATTGTCAGTTAAGTACTGTTTAAATAAATCAATCTTTTCCCTCTCTCTTTTACAATGCAGACACCTTAAAGAGAGGGTTTTATTCTTCTTGTGGGGAGTGTGTGTTTCATTCTGGCATGCAGACATGATATATGGTGGTCTCATTTCCAGTCAGTCTCTGCCTAATAGGATATGAACTCAAGGTCTAGGTCATGTCTGTAAAGGTTAAGGTGTGTCTTGAGAATTCTGCCCAGTGGATACTAGAGGTACTAAGAAAATAATCTATGGCAAAGTAAAATTTGGAATTACAATTTTTTTGGTAACTTTTTTTCACGTTACAACCTTCTCTGCAATCTGACCCATCTCTGAACTTAATTTCCTTAACCCTTTAAGCCTGACTCTTGTTTCAGTTGAGTCCATGTGAAGGCAGCAAACTGGGAGAACCATATTCCTTCTAAAGGTGAGAAATTCAAATAATGCATATGCATGCAGGCTGTCCCTTTGGCACATGTGGAAAAACTTCCTTTAGGCAAGAAGCAGGCAGCTGCCTCAAATCTCCGTGTGCCATGCTGGGCACACCTGAGATGTCAGGACTGAGCTTACCTCCAAGGCAGGTGTGTGGAGAGATATTGGTGGCTGGCAGGCACAGCACATTGTATCTGTAGCCAGTCTAGAGGCTTTTCCCAGATATGGTTGCTGATTTCTGCTACCTCTTCTGAGGTGTCAGAGGTGCCTTTTGCTTTTGGCAGCACTGAATTGCAGGATTTACACATTGTTATACATGTTACATTTCAGGAAGTTGCTGAAGGTGTTCTCTTACATTCTGTGAGCAAGCCAGGGACAGAATTTCTTGGCAGTGTGAGATTTTTGTTTTATCAAGACTGAAGGACCACTGTTGGGATGGGGCGAAACTGGAAGCAAAATCTTTAGGAAGTCAAAGAGAAACCATCTTCTCCCTGCTGCAGGTGGGAGGCTGGAAAGCAGAGGAGTAGCATTTCCCATCCCTGAAAGTGTTCAAGGCCAGGTTGGATGGATCCCACAGTCACCTGGGTTAGTGAAAGATGTCCCTGCCCATGGCAGGGGAGTTGAAACAAGATCTTTAAGGTCCCTTTCACTCCAAAACGTTCTATGATTCTTTGATAAGTAAGTGCTATCCCTGCAGCATCTTCCTCAATGGAGTCCGGCTGGGCCCCTGAGTTCACAGGCTGCAGAACTGTGGCTGTTTTGCAGCTTGCAGAAGTCTGATGCAGTTGAGGTTGCTGATTTTGCTTTTGCAAGGAGCCTGCACTTGCAGTAGATGTTTTCAGGTCTTTGGGATGAATCACCAAGGTAGGAAATGTAAGCACTGTGCCTCCTCCTCTTTTTCTGACAGCACATGTTAATGTCAAGTACCTGTCAGGATTAGTCCTTTGCTTGAACACAGATATTGGCACTGTTTCCAAAATCTTGAAAAAATGACACAAGGTCTAAATCTAAAAGTCAGAGATTTAGTGTGGCTA
Organism: Climacteris rufus; assembly: GCA_013398175.1. Taxonomy (NCBI): domain Eukaryota; kingdom Metazoa; phylum Chordata; class Aves; order Passeriformes; family Climacteridae; genus Climacteris; species Climacteris rufus. The sequence goes on along the minus strand of VZRZ01000050.1, from coordinate 365,953 downwards.
TTGATTCTTTGTTTTGGACTTCTGGGGAACACTGAGCTGACTGTAGCATTCCAAAGTGTGAAAATGATTCAGTTTTCCTGAGACAACTGTGAATTTTTGTCTTAGATCAAAATTTTGGTCTGTGGTGGTTGTTACAGGCACAATTTTACAGGAGCAGGTAACACCTCTGGTGTTTTGACCAAATTCTAGTTCCAGTAAACAAAGTCCACCTTTCTCTTATTCCCTTTGCTGTCTCCAGTGGCATATTTATTCTTCATTTCATCAATCATTCATCATTTAATTCATCATTTATACACAGAACTGGGGAAGAAAATACAGGTCTGTTTCTGAGACAGTGGCCTTGGATGATGCCATTTGTCCACAATTTTTGAGCATCAATTCCTCATTGGGCAGATGGGAACCAATTTACTTATATAGTTTGTGAGACAGGGTACCTTGCTTATGAAGTATCAACACCATTTGTAATTTAGTGGTGTCTGGGTCTCACTTTAACCATTCGTGTATATTTGTGAGGCAAATAGCAATAATACATTTGCTCTCATTAATTTTCAGATTGGCATTTTTTTTTGTTTTCCTTTTTTTTTTTTTTCACATAACTCCTTCCCCCAAACTTTCAAAACACTGATCTGAAATAACAAAGTGTTACAGATGAGGTCTTCTGATTATTGCCCTTTAAAGCTTTTTTCACATGGCCAGGCTTCACAAAAACCTATTTTACTCAAAGAAATTAGGTTTCTGGTTAGCAGGAGCCCTAAATAGACATGAATTACAGGAACGTCCTTTGAAATCCCACACAGTACTTGTTTCATTAAATCCCATGAAGCGACCTTAATTTAGTGGAACACTGGATAGGTTGTTCTTTTAACCTATTAGCACTTTGGCCAGTCCCATAAACCATATTCATGGATGATTCCATCAAGAAGGACAACAGTGGGATTAATATTATTTCAGGATACAGTAAATGCCACAATGATGAAGCTGTTTAAGATCTGGTGCTCACTGTGTCACACTGAATGCATTGACATTTACTCTGCTATCACTTCATTTCCAATATTCCTTCCAAATCAGCCGATGCTAATGTTTCAGTGTGTGTGCAGAATACAATTCCATCAGGGCTAGGGACGAGGAGAAATGAGCTTAAAGCAAGTCCTTCTCCTCTCTTCCCTCAGCACCCTCCTTTTCTACTCGGGCCCCAGCATGGAAAATAGCTTATCTGCTGGGACTTTGTACATAGCTAGGAAAGAGCAAACACATAGGTGGACGTGTAACAAAATCAGGGCTTTGTGTTGTGTGGAGTCAATATGAGGCAGCCCACCCATGGTCAGGTATGGGTGTAGTTCAATTGCACATTTCTTGGCCTAAGAGTACAGGGGGAGAGCCTGTTTGCTCACCATATGGCAAAGAGGCAGCGTGGAAAAGAAACAGCTTTTTCACAGGACAAAGATGCCACCCACTGCCCCACTTTGCCTTCTACACCTCTGCCTTTGTAAGGGCAACAAAGGCTGCCTAGTTACAGACCCCTGCACCACCGTAATTGAACTCTAGACGGCTTTAATATCTCTCCTCCTCAGCAGCTTTGGACATGCAGCACAGTGCCTTATCCTCTTTTGCAGCCTGAGGGCTCAAAGGGGATTTCAGCTGTAATTCAGCAGAGAGAAACACGCTCTTTTAAAGAGATTCCAGCAGGAACCAAACTGCTCTCATTCAACCTGTGTAGGAACCTCTCTTTATGTTGCCAAAAAAAGAATCCCAGATTTCCTTACTGATGTTTGCACAGGAAACCAGCTACAGAAGAAGGGTTTGAACACAAATTTCCCTAGCCTCAGTCTATCCAAGAGGCATTTCTTGATGTGACTGGGAGGTAGCAAGAGGAGTGAGGAGAGCGCTGGGCATTGGGCATGACTGATGTGGCTGTGCTTCTATCAGTCATGCTGGGTGGCGTTGGAAGTCTGCTGAGGTTCATCTGTCATGTTCTGTTGCATTGCAGGGGAGAATATTACACAGCTGGCTTCATTAATCACTACCACTCTGGCAAACTGTGGTAAGCAGGAAAGATCTGGGTCCTCCATAAGCCAAAATTTCTCAAAGCTGACAGAATGCAGTACAGAACTAGTTATGTGCTAGTCTTATTTTCATATCTTCCAGTAGGGTTTCTTTGTTGGCCACAGCTGGAAGTGGTTGGAGTTGGTTATTCGCTCTGACTTTGCATCATCATTCTCTTGCTAAGGAATGACCAAATAAACTGCTCCTATAGTAAAGAAAATGAGCATTCTGAGCAGAAAACAAGGAGCTGAGGAGAACTGGGGCAGCCATTGGAGACTTTGGATTTGTTGGGTGTGTAGGAGGATTATTGGTTAAGCAGATCTACCCAGATTTGGGTTTAGATGACTGTAATACAGAGAAAGAGCTACAGAGCCTATTTGGTCTAGGTTAGGCAAACAATTATGGTACAGTTGAGGCAATGCAATACTTGTACTCGCATAAATACAAAATGTGCTGGATTGTGCTCTGCATGGTGGAAATGAAAGTGCCTATCTGGGTAATTTTTCTTTTGACTGGTCATTTTTCATGACTCAGTACAGATAACTGGGTACTTGACTGCATTTCTTGCATTTGACAGCATACAGTGTGTTGAAAACTTCAGCCTTGATTTTGTAGGGTGTCCACAGGAATCCTCTGTAAGAAGTTTTGTCCTTTTATTGTATCACCAAAACCCCTGATTATTAATATCCCCTGACTGATGCTGTTAATACTTTTGTGCTCCATTTGGAAAAAACAGCATATTGCATATTGAATTTGGAAACGGCAAATGCATCTGGAGAACTCAAGAAAATCAGATGCCATTAGCAGAAAGTGTTAAAATGATAAATATAAACCCAGACAGTCTTCATGGAACAAAAATCTACCATTAATCTACCATTTAAGTATGTTGAACTACATTGGTCCTCAGTATTTTGATAGTTTGAGCCCCTCTTCCTAAAAAGCTATTCGTCTAACTAGAGAAAGTGAATAGATTTCAGGGTCTGTGTAAACAGAAATCTATGAATTTGGCCTGCATTGTACCTAAGCATTTGGACCCCATAAGTTCTCCTTCTCTCTGTTGCTGTTGAGCCATGATCTTTTCAGTACAGGTCTTCCAGGGCTGCGTTACAGCTATTTTGGAAGGGAAGCTGCTATTTCATTTGCTTCTTGTGACAGGAGTCTGGAGAAGAATTTTGGTGGAGGAGTGGTGAAGAAAAGGGGTGGGTCCTGGAGGGAAGCCAGAAGATAGATAAGGTGACATCTCTTGACCCTGTTTTCTGTGATGTTATGCTTGTACAGGATTTTGAGCTCCTTTGCAGGGTATCACCAGTTCTAAACTATTGCTGAAACATGATTCTTCTGCCAAAACTCTGTCCCATTTCGCAGGGGGCTGGATGCTGAAAGATGACACACATGCATATTTTAAGATATCTGATTTCAAGTGGAGAAATTATATTGGACTGCATGAAAAACATTTCCCTGCGATGGTTTCATAGCCTTTCTTACTGCAAGCATGTGAATGCTCTAAAACAAAAATTTACTTTGAAAAAATAGTTTGCATCACCGGTATTTCTCATTAGGATTTCTCAGGAATATCCCAGCTGTCAGTGCTGACAGATCTAATCCTGCTTGCTTTATAACAGTGGGTGAAATCATCATGCATCTAACAGACCACAGAGGCCTCGTGGTATGACTGGAAGTCAGGTGTCTGCAGGGGACTTTTGACAAACTTGGTCTTGGCAGTGAAGTTTGCCTGTGGCTTTGTGCCCTTTGCACCCTGAGTCCCTCTGACTCAGTTTCCTCATCTGCAAGGCAAACCTCAGAAAAGCCTTAGTACATGCCATTAGCAAAGCCAAGAGTTACCTGCAGCTATTTCCTTGTTCAAGTACAGGAAGATGGTTAGACTTTTGAACCACCTCCATATGATTCCTTTTTATAAGTTTTTCAACTTTCATTTTTCAACTCCTGCCTTTTCCAACACATTTAGCATTGAAAGCTCTTCTGTCCTTTGCTGTGTAAGGTTTTTGCCTTCACCAGCACTGTTTTGCAGTGGTTTTGATTTCTTGTTCCATGCAAACATCCAGCTTACTTCAATCACCTGCCACATTTTCTGTGTTAGCTGGTCAGCTTTGAGTTATTTAATGTGAACAGTTTGCTGGAAGCTCCATGATAACATTTTGTGGAAACCTTGTGGAATTTGACAGGAACAGGATCATCCTATAAAGGTGTCTGACATTTGCTGGTAAAACAAAAGGAGTAAATTTGCTGGGCAACAGACTGTTCATGGTTACACTTTCTGTCAGCTGTATGCCACATAAATTCCATATCTTTATTATGTAACTGCAAATTTTCAATACCTGATTTCAAAGAAATTCTAAAATAAAAGGAAAATGGGAGGAAAAGATTTGTTTAATCTTGAAAGGATGGGCCTTAGACAACAGCTAGCTTTTTTCTTTTGTTTTTAAAAAAGTGATATTGTATTGGTTTAATGGATTCTTGCAAGCTTGACCATTTTAGGAACACATACTATCAAGAATTTATTGCCTTCCTTTAGTTCCATATTGTGTAGTGATATTTGCATTGCTTTACCATAGTGTTAGATTCCTTGGTGGTCTATTAATTCAAATTTGAGGTTAAGACAGCCTTTTTATAATATCAGAAATAGCTTAGTAAGTTGTAAGTGTCAGGAAAATTCAGTGGGCAGAAAAGAAGTAACTTTTTTAAAGTCCAGAAGTCTCTACCTGACTGTCAGCATCTAATATTAGTTCCTTCCTTTAAGTGCCTGAGTCACACAGCCCTGTCAAAAGACTCAGTGGGCACATCTATAAGGGCACTCCAACATGGAGGTGCTGAAAAATAGTTTTAAATCAAAACAAAAGTCTTTGCTGTCTTTCCAAGAGCTTGAAAGGTAGCCAGGGACATTTCAGCAAAGCAGCATGTCACTGTATTAACACCAGACACGTAATTGTGTTGATTGCAATAGGGAAGTCTGTGCAAGGTGTGCTCCAGAAACCAACTCTTTTCCACCAGGTTTGTTGGACACCTTGCAAAGTCAACACACTTTCTTCTCTGGGAATATACTAATTTCCATTATTTTTTGCTGATTTCTACTGGATAAAATTATTTTCTTCCTCCTCTGTTGGTAGTATAAGCTTTACTTTTTGCAGGATCTTTGGCTTGTGACAGCTGCTCACAAAAATACAGTGAGCATGGTTGGTAGCTGTGCCTCTGTCTGCCTCCTCACCAAGAGGCTTTCTTCATGGATTATAGGACAATAGTGGAAAGCAGATCAGGTAAAGCAGATTGCAGAAGACAGGTGATCAAATTGCAGCTTGGCATTACTGTAAAGTGCAACAGCTTGCCCACGCCCCAAACAAAGGGTGAGGTGCATCTGCACTGCCTATGACTTGAGGCAAAACAGAGAAGAAATGCTGCATCTGGCAGAAATTTGCTTTTGGGCAGAGAATCTCCAAGTGGTAGCTCTTATCCTGTAATCAGTCCTCGTGCTTGTTGAGAGCAATTGAGAGCTTCCTGCTAATTTTGGGGGGCTTATGTTCAAAGCAGCTATAAGGCAGTTGTCTACAATAAAAAACAGTTGAGCCTTCTGCATGCACCTGACTTATGTGTTCCAATTATTTTGTCACCCGTGTGTAGATAATGCATTTTTGGTTTAGATCTTGCCAATTTTAGGCTTCTTAAGCTTGGCTCCAGTTGTCGTGGGTAGAACACTGATTTCAGTGTGGTTCTTAGCCCAAGTAGGAATTGCTTCAAAGATCTCTTGGGTTTGTCTCTTTCATATTGTCCAACCAAATTTCTCATTTTCAAAAGGTCCGATGATCTATCATCTCCCTCCTGCGAACCAGTAGCCCAGCTGGCCGTCCTGGGTCCCTTTCTCGTTTCTAACCACACTCAGTGAGTCCATACAGCTCTTCTGCTGAATACATCATATCTAGCTGCAGAGGTGCTCAATAATGCTCTTTCCCTCAGAATGGGAATGCTTTATCTTACAGAGAAAAACAGGATGTTTTCCTGTTGAAAATCTCTGAGGATTAATGGGTCTGTCAAGATCTGTAAACTGGCAGCTTAGCAGGGTTGGCACATGAAAGAACTGCAGTGCTGTGTGAACCACCTTGGGGCTTGAAACTATTTCTGCACTTCAGTCCCAGAGAGCTGAATGAACATGAATTCAATTACTTCATTCTCAGGCCCAGTGGAGATCCATTTGCATGGCAGGAGGAACCATTGCTGAGTAAGAACATAATGCTGCCCTCATGGGGACCCCATAAACAGGAGAGCTGTCCTCCAAAGCCTGCATGTTTGGCTGGAAACCTTAAAAGAATGTTGTTCACCACATGACAAACCTGTAGTTTTCACCAGTATGTCGCACAATTTTTGAAAGCTCTTCTCATACCTTCTAAAGACTTGAAGGCAGATCCTGGTTCCCCATGGATAGACAAAAGAAACATCAGTAGGCCAGAAGCAAACTTAGTGGAATTTTCAGGGTAAAGCAGGATGGATATTTCTGAGTTCTTTATTTTTCAGAAAGCAGTCTCTTGGGGGTAAAATCTTTATTTAGGCACAATTTCCTATTTACCAATCCTTGGATGGAGGAGAAAAAAAACCCAAAGAAAATCGTCTATAGATAAATAACAGCCTTTCCTGCAGTGACTATGTGTCTTTCTGGTTACCTGTTGAAGGAAAAGCTGTAGACTGCCTTTGTAGCATTGGAGGAGATTAATAACATCTATGTCATGTTTTTGGCTGTAGCATGCAGTGAGCAGAGATATAGTGCTGGTTTATTTTACAGCTATAACTCTTTGGTAGGCTACAGAGAAGGGAGAGATGTCCTGGTTCTGAATTTTACTCTAAAACTGCTACATCTCTGACTTCTCCAGTATGGTAAACTGAGGCAAAATCCTTTCAGTGAAGAGGAATCTTCTATGTATTACGAATGTTTAATGGTGTTTCTTTTAAGCAGTCTCCTTCCTCTCTTTCTTTCGCTTGATGAATTCACTTTTGTGCATCCTTTCCTGGTTTCCATGTCTGGATGAAAGCTCAGCTGGCTTATCTTTTTTGGGAGACTTGCCAGGGAAAACCTATAAGCCAGTGGTTTGTATAGTGCAACTCCAGTCTGGATATGACTTTCCTAGTGGCACTGAAAAACTGGCATAGTGAAACCTACCCAGCCTGGTCCTTCCTGTCTAGGATATAATTTACCCTGTCAGTCTCAAAGGTTCACACCCCATCTTTTAGCTGCAGGTAGTTCCTCTGGCTTTCAGTAGGATTTACCCATAGAATACAACAGGACCTCAAGACGGTGTTAATCTTCCCATGAACATTTCAAATGAAAACACAGTCCAGCTGTAAAGGTTTCCATTTTTCTGAGATGTGCTAGTGAATCTGAAAGGTACTGCCCTGGATCTGTTTTCTTTTGACTATCCTTTCACCCTGAATTTTATTTGTATTTCCCCCTGCGGTGCTGACAGGATAATAATATTTTAACATTGTCACATCTGGTTAGGGAGAGGGACAGGAGGAGGAGGAAATGAAGAACTCTTTTCTGAACTAACCTCAGCTCTAGTCTATAAACAAATGAACACAGGAAACTCTGTAGTGTGTGGGCCACAGCCTCCCACAGCTGCAGGGGGATGTGTCTTGCCTTTTTCTGTTCACCCAGTGCTCTCATTAACTTCAGTGAACTTCAGAGACCCTGACAAATGAAGATTCAGAAAGTCAGTGCTAATGCAACCTTTCATCTACTGTCTTCTTTTCCTTCAAAGTCAGTGGGGGACTTGGATGCTCAAGAATGTGAGTTCATTTCTAAACACTGGGGTATTTACCTCTTGTAATAGCTCAGGTCCCTCATTTGTACCCCAGCAGGCTCCCAGGAGCTCACTTGATGACTTCTGGGTCTCGGATTCTCAGCCTAAAATAAGCAAGATGGGTCAAGGGCAATTTTTTATTTTTGTTTTGTTTATATAAAGAAAAAATATCCGTGAACAATGATAAAACTCCTGAGACTGGTAACTAATTATTATTTGCCATGTGCTAAATCAACTCTGAAATCAAGACAGAAGTTTACAAACTGCTGAAACAGGTTTTGTGATAAGTGCCCAGGCATTGTAAATAGAATATCATTTGCTTTCAATGCTGTGAAATAGTTCTTTTTTCCTAAAAACAAAAACAATAAGAAAAAAGTATCAGAACCCCTCTTTCCCATTCTTGGGACTCAAAATCTGTTGCCTGCTTGTATGGCCCTTTGTGCTCTGCAGCTGGTTAAGACCCTTCCATGAAGCACAGTGTGATTCCAAGCCTATTTTTGGCCCCACTAATCCTGAAAATGCGGCTTTGTGGCACAGAGCCCAAGCTGGCTTGCCACATCCATGCTTTTGCTGGCAGTCCAAATTCAGTCTCTCTGAGCTCTGTTGCCAGGCTCTCTTTCAGTCAGGTAGCACTTCAGGCTGTGTGATGTTAGCAGCAAGTTTCCCTACCTGAGTAGTGCTTCATCTTTTTGATGGATCTGTTTTTGCATGCATGTACGTTCATATCAAGCATGAGTACAGCAGATCTGCTCCTTTTGTTTCCCCCCTCTTCTCTACCCCCTAGCTCCCCTTCTGCTGTGGTTGGGAACCCCTTTATGACAGCTCCTTTTTCTTTACAGATGTAGTAGGGTTATGCAGTAAGATGAAATGCCTCTGCTGTCAGGGAGCCAGCCCAGCTGGGTAGGATCAGGCATGAAAATGCACTGCTTATATCATCCTCAGGCTGAAGAATTTCATTCAGGTGTTACACACCAGTTTTGAATAAATAGGGGGGCATAGTGGGAAAAGATCTGTAAAGCATCTGGTATTCATTGCTCTCCTGTGTTTTCTTCTTCTTGCCCCCACCTTCCATGCCCCCCATTTGTTTTTGTTTTGTTAAGACACTGAATTATATGCCTGAAGTCTGAGCAGATGAAGAGCAGTCTTCAAGGAAGTGAGGGGTTTTCTTTTCTTTCAATACTTTAAATTCCTTTTTTGCCTGAGAAGGAATCCCTCTGTAGCCCCAGAAGTGTGGGACTGTGGTGATAAGGTACAGGCTCTCTATGAGTCTCTTCTGGGCAAACCAAGACCTTGGCTTGGGTGTCTGCTGAATCCTGAGGAGTGAAGTTATACTGGGCTGTCAGTGGGGGGACTAAGGGAAGAGCATGAGAAGGAATGGTGTGGAGACAAAAGGTTTCTGCATATGCTTACTGAAGATTAATGAAGATCCAGGGAATCCAAAGAGTTATGAGCCCAAGACTTTTTCAGAAGGATGGAAACATTCTTCTTCTGAACAGAAACAGGAGGATTCACAGGGGGAAGGATAGAGATTTGCTCCTGCATTTCATTCTTTCAATTTTTTTCTTCATCCATGTTCAGAAGAATTTATTAATTTTTATTATCTACTGAGATTCTTTCTGCCAGGACATGAACTACAAATTAGGTAGTTTAAAACAGCAACCAAACCAATTTATCAGTTCAAGAGATAAGGTTGTATATATCAAGAACTTTTTAGAACATAGGGAGCCAGTTCAGCCTCCAACATCAAGGAAGCTGAGACTGATCTGTACTTTTTGACATGTTCCATACGTACTTCTAGGTGAAAGTACCATGACAGTGAATAACATATGGTGCCAATTGGGCTTCCAGTTCTGAACAAAGGAACCACTGTGACTTCTTTTGGCACTTCGACAGGTGAGTTGTCTGCTGGGTTCCTTGATTAAGGGATGGTATATTCCCTGTGAGGACCAGAGTTCTTAAGGTTTTAGATTGTAAAAAGTATATGAAAATCAGGATAGTATTTCAAGCGCTACTGTGCACTAAGCAAAGATTGTGATGATCCTGGCACAGAATCATCCCTGCAGAGCTAGGGCTGTTTCAACCCCCTTGGTAGTCAACAGGCTGGGGAGATCATTGATACTTTTCAAGTCTGAGCAATTAAGGAGACATTTTTACATGTAATACTGTGTAGTCACTAAATCTGGGGAGTAAATGATGAATACCACTGGAAGTAGGGGATGTTGAGACTGTTTTACTGCCCTCACTTTCCTGTGGGGTGTGGACCATTACCGTGACAATTTAAGACAGAAACAGTCAGATCCAGCCATATCTTCTGGCAACTGCAGTGGGAATTATGTGGACCACTAATTCAGTGATGAGGTGCAATTTGTGACAGCATAACATAGAATCAGAATGTTTTAAAGTGGTTTTGGCTATGCCTTTTTTATTTTGCATGTTCCTGGGGAAATCTTTTCTTTTAGGTTTGCTTTTTACCTGGGGGATTTTTTACACACTTAATTTCTTTTAAAAGTTTGACTTTTCAGGCTCTACTTCGGCTCCTTGCTGTATTGCAGTACTGATCCCCAATGCCAAGAGCAAAGACATTAAATATTATATTTGCTAAACAAAACTGACACACTCCTACTTTCACCCAAGGAAGCAGAGGCACTTCCCATGCTCCTGAGAGTTAAAAATGATCCATTTTATTGAGCAATATAATGACAGCACTAGCTGAGCAGAGCAGTAATTATTATCTCTAGGAGACCCAGGAGAACAGTTTTTTAAAACGAAAAATAGTGTTTTTCATGTATTTCTTTAAATTCTGATATCAGCAGTTCAAGATTTGTCAGGCGTAACTAAAAATAGGAATTGCAGCCAAATGTGTTTCAGGGGACAGATTGTGGAGGCCTGTTGGAGTCAATGGGGTGGGATACAGCCCAGGGTTTGTCTGTCCACTGGCTCCACTGCACTGGGAAACCTGGCAGTGCTCAGCATGTGTAGGATGAAAATCAAGTAGAAGGGGCTGTGTTTAACTTGTGTTCAGGCTGTTTGAAGTGAGGGTGGGCAGTCAGGTAGACTCCATTTTCCCCCTAGGATTTTCATGGACACAGGTGGTCTGACTGCTGCCCACTCGTGGTCTGTTTGTATGTTAATGTAAAATGTGAAACTCAAAGGAAAAATTAAAGAAAAGTTGAGATGGTGCAAACTTCTTGGAATGTGTACTGGTTTACAACAGGAGGTACGAAGGTGTGTAAGCTTTGCTCCACAAGGGTGCTGCAAGGACTAATCTTCAATATTTTGTAATGCTGACAAAGTAGCAAGTACAGGCAAAATAGTAGCAACCATGAGAGTAGAAAATACCCTTTACTCTTTTATTGTAATTATAAACAAACAAAATAAAAAATGCAAGCATTGATAAGGTCAGAAGGCTCAAGCTAATCCTTTACCTCAGAGGTATTGTTGCATGTCTGAGGTTTTGTTCTTTCCTACTGCATTGTGATCATTCTCACAGATGGTACTGTCTGTGGGACAGGATAGCACTTTTCAGAACTCCAGTCTTTAAGTGGTCATCCTACAGAGCTGTCTGTGTAATATTTCTTGATGCTATTGGATCACAAATATATTTATTATATAAATAAATACTAAGTTTGGTATTTTTCTGGGAATACAGGGTCCCTTTAAGACCTTGTGTGACTACAATGTGACATAGTGAGTGAAGCTCTACATAATTTTCTCTATACAACAACAATAATACCACAAAAATGCCTAGAAAATTATACTGTCAGATCATCAGCTTATGCAATTGGACTTTCTGAATGAGTTTTCCTAGAGCTAAGCCAATTCACTGTAAGTCAGTATTTGGCTTTGTATTAGTATGTCCTGCATTACTTAGACATTCCTTCCTAAATTCAGCCAGTTGGCATTTTACCCACTGCAGTTATTTTTGCCCTTTGTCCTTAAAGTCTTCTCTGAGAGCCAAGGTCCAGGTGTATTCTTGGGTGTCAGCTGCATGTCAGAGCTTAGGGCAGCATTACACTCCAAATTGGACAAATGGAGTTCTGGCTGCTCCTTCCCCACTATAGAAAATCCTCCTGCTTGATGACACAATTCCTTCATCCCCTAGATTTACACTTCATTAGAAACCCAAACCTGCTTCCAGGTTTTCAAGAGCTTGTTAGCTCTCAAAGCATCAAGAGTATGCTGTCTAATTTGCAAGTGGGAAGGCAGTGTGACATGCAGTTTCTTTTATCCAGCTTTTCAAAGTGAAGGTAAATAATGGGGCCAGGACTTCAGGAGAAAGAAGAAAAATAAGGGAAAAGAAGCATGGGCATAGAAATACAATTTCAGTGAATAGCAGTGGTGCTAATTTCTGGCAAAACAGTGTGAAATCAGTATGGAAACAATTAATGCTATTGTACCCATGGAAGACAAGTAAAGATAGCTGATGCTTCAGGATGAAGTTCTTCAGGAATCATTGGTTTATTTTATTGGCATTCATAGCACTGTGTGGTGTGACTACTTCTGATGTCTTGTGACAAGCATAATGAGAAAATGCAGGGCCAAGCCCAGACCTGGCACTGGACCTGCATACACAGCTCTGAATTTGAACTGTAATGTAACACATGTGAAGGCATAAACTTTTCCTGAAGGAACACAATTCCACCTCAACCCCTGGCCCTCACTGAGGTTATTCCTTACATTCAGATTTATTAGTAAAGCACTGCTGAAAGTTTGTCTCCTCTTTTAAAAATTGCCCTGCAAATGATATGTTGAAAAATCTGAGGTTCCCATATTTTCTGGACTGTTCCTTATTGTGTGAATGGCCTGGTTCTGCTGAATAAATGACCAAATGCTTTGCAGCCAGATGGTATTGATTCTTTACAGTTGTGTTCATACTTCAGATGTAGATATTGTATTCCACTTCCCATTACATCTGAAAATGACTGGGTCTAATTGACAATATGGCATCCACATTGAGATGTTTGCTTTGTGAAAACTGGCTTCTGCTCAGAATTATTTTGTATTATTAACTCCTCTACATTGCCCCCCCTGCTTGATCAGTCTGTTTCTCTTTGTTCTAGGCCATATGTGTTTTCAAAACTAATACTTATACACCTTTCAAGGCCTTTGATTGTTGTACAAAAGATGATAAATCTCTGGGGGATCTAACTATATCCTGGAGCATACAACCTAATGAGAAAAATAAGTCCAGAACACCAAAGCATGGTGTTCTGATATTCTATCTCCCAGCTTTCAAATTCAAACAACAAAAAGAAAAGGATCTGCTGTGATGAAGCCCTAGCTGCATAAATAGCAAGTCTGACTTTTGTATTCCCAAGAGAGACTGTATTTAACAAGGGCTCTTCCATTGCTTCTGCATTTCTCATCAGCTCTTTAGACACTTTCTACAGGTGGTAAACATTCCACTCTGATTGCGAGAGGAGAAAGAAGGTTGTTTCAAGGAATTTTTTGGAGGTGTTTGTGTTTTTTTTTGTTTTTTTTTTAAGGTTCTCAAAAGCTTTTTGACTGGTGTCTCTATGGAAGAAGTAGGGGGAAGGAACAATTATTTCTCAGCCATAAATAAGTGCTGGATTTGCACAATGGTGAATGTACCCCAGATTCTTTTAAATCCTGCTATAACTGTATAACTGTGATGTGGCAATGACTTAAGGGCAAAAAAGGGCATCAGCAGGAAGGTGCTTTGGTCAAAAGAAAAAACGTGAAAGCCTTGCTCCTGGTCAGAGTAGAGGTGCTTCGTCTCACTGTTCCTCATTGGTTTTAATCATCCCCAGAATGAAGCACTGAATGATGCCTCTGTTGGGAAGGGGACAGTGGAACACTGATGAGCAAAAATTACTTCATTCATGTTCAAACTGACTGTAAGAGCTTTCCTTTCCTGCAAGGAGACCAATGTTGTTTTTGCTATTTTTTTTGTGGTGATTTTGTTGTGGTTGTTGTTTCGTTAGGTTTTTTTAACCAGCAAAACTAGTTTTAGTCTGTTATAGATTCTGTTGGTTTCAGTGCCATTATATCAAGGCCCAGCTAGAGATGATAAATATTCACAGGTTCATGAACAGCACATAGAAGAAGCTCAGACTTAACTTTTTCTGCAAACCTATGGAATGTCAGACTCTGTGTGGGTACTACAGCTTTCTTTGAAAAATGTGATTAAAAAACTGACTGATAACATACAATTTTTTGTCCATTGTGAATCAATGTGCAGATCTGGTAAATATGTTAAATATGATACAAAATGCTTTCCTGGCACAGGTAAAAAATTATTTTGGTGGTGCATTTGTGTGCAAGCTGTTATGTAAGATGTTTTTAATTTAGAAACTGTTTCTGCACAAAGGATTTTGTAACAGTGCAATAAAACAATCATGCACATCCATCTTGAGCCAGAAAATAATATTGAATTTTTGTTAGTGGAAATGCTTTAAAACCCCAGCTTAAAAACAGTTTGGTGATCTGAATGAAGCTCTGAATGAGAAGCAGTGAACCTCAGTTATTCCTACATGGGCAGATGCCAACTGGGAAATAAATAGCTTCTAGGTACTCTTAGTGCCTCCACTAATACACTATGTGAGTACCTTCTGTGCTTTGCTATATTTATCCTTACGTCATCCCCCTGAAAGGATATATCCTCACTTGTGCAATTGGGGAGTTAAGTTTCAGAAAAGCCAAGTGATACACAGTTGAGTAACAAGTCTTTATGGGCAATGCCTGTTAAACCTGTTTCTTCTGAGCCCGGAGCTACCTCTGCACTCAGATCTGTCCAAATCACTAGAGATCAAAACCCAAAACTGATTAAAAGATTATAGGACAGTACTCAGTATCTTTGACATTAAAAAACTTACTGTGCCTGGTGACTGCAAAAATATGTTGTTGGATAGTTACATCACAGAAGAGATTACTCCCTGATTTAAGAAATGTGGGGAATACTTCTGCCAGATCCATTTTTCCAGGGCTAGCCGTAATCAAATTCCTTTCTTCACTGTTTTTTGTAAACCCACTAATTGAGATCACCCAAAATGTTACCATGAGCTGAAGTCAACGTCAATTAAAAATCCCATTTATATTCCCTATGAAAACACATGGCCTTCAAAAGTGTTTGATTTTCATTGGACCTTCTCATCTGTTTGTCATTTAAAGTTCAGGCCATTTTCCATATTTCTATCAAATGCTGCCTCATATGGAAGTCTGGCAAATGAGCTTGAAAAGTAACTTATTTGAAGATATAAATAATCTAATACTTGCCTGAAGTTGACCTCTCTATACAATAATATACAAATTAATGTCTGAAGCTGAGGGACATACTCTAATACTGCCTAGTTAGTTAAAGGCAGGGTTGCACTTGTATGGTTACAGCACTTATGGTTATTCCCACTGGTGCAGATCAGGCCCTGAGGTAGGAAGGATTTGGAGGAGGAAGCAGGGCAGACTCTGTAATACTGGCAGCTCTTTTAGGCACGGGATTTGACTCTGATGTCAGTCCCAAGTGCCCTCTTGCTTATTTAGTTAAAAAAACCCTGACGAGTTGGCAAATGTTTTTTTTGCTGTGATTGCTTTTTTGCTGTCACATTTGTTCCTTCAGTGTCCATTAACTTTAAAGTCTGGTCTCTCTTATATTTCCTGTCATGATGGGGAAATGTTTGGGAACCTGTTGGTTCATGGGTGGTTAGAGGATGGACGGGGGCCCCATAGGATGCTTGGGCCACCCCCCTGACTTCAGAATCATTTTGGAGTAATTCAGCTGTCAAGGTGCTCTTCATCCAGTGAGTTATCAGAGACAGACAAATCCTTGTATGCTTTTTCACGTTTTTGGGTGGACAGAATGATTAGCCTCAGCCATTCTGCATCTCTCTTAACAAGGCAAGCCACCTCTGATTTATGCTTCCCTGCCACTCATCTGTGACTCAGACCTTTGCAATGTGAGGTTCAGCAGGTTACAGCAGCAGTGTTTGACTCTTTCTACCCTGTGTGAAAAATTAGGATGGTTCTATATAGCCCGTGCTGATGTTTTCTTAGTATCCTATTCCATACTGTATACTTAATTTTGGTGTTAGCTGTTACCTTTACTGCTGTTACAGCTTTACAGCTGTTACTGCTGTGCAGAAGTGCCTTCTAGCCTTGCCTTGGGGTCAGACTCAAGCCATTCCAAACACATACTTGATTCCCTAAGTAGGGCTGGTTTGGTGCTATTCCACTGGTAAACCTGATAAGAGACTGGGCTGCCTCCTGCACTTCTGGAGCAGTTCTGCCATGCCTTGGGCTTAGATCTGCAAATTTGTTGAAGCTCCTTGGGTGCCCCCATTGTGCCCTTCCTCTAGTCTGCCAAGGGACCACATTTCACCATCAGTATGACCTTGAAATTGGGATAGAGCTTCAAAGTGCTTCTCAATAAGTGCTGGATATTAGTTATAAGATCATAGGAGTTCTTTGGATGTCAGGTCACTTCCAGAACCGACCAGATGAGATACACCAAAGATGTAACAAATAGGAGTGTTTGAGTGGAAAGATGCTGTTCATTTCTCAACAGAGTTGCAAAATCTTGTTCCTGAAGTCTTTCCACGTGAATGCCTGTCATTGTGACACACTAGAGTTGGTTGAGCTCCTTTTGCTCTTAGGCACCTGTCTCATGCTGATTACATTTTTAACATATTAGCTAAAGGACCTAAACATTTTTGGAGGTTATTGGCACCTGAAATTAAAATGTATTGTTATCTCCTCTCTTAGAAAGAAGCTCTTAAGCAGAGTTTTCTTTTTTCTTTTCTTCTAATCAACTTAAGATATAAAGTACTGTCAGTGAATGACCATATCTGCTAATTAAATTGAGACTTGAATGACCAGGGTAGCACTCCAGTTGTCATTATGCTTCCACTTGATGTATTATATTTCAAGTTATTCTAGAGACTTTCCTAATGGCAATCAGGTTAGTAGAACCTTGACCTTACCGAAGTGTGTCTTTTTGCTTAACTCAAGTAGGTGCCCACGTGGAGTTCGGCAAACCTTTCACTTATTGTCGTTTGTTTCTTTCTCTTTTTTTTTTTTTTTCCACACAGCTGAGCATTTAGAAGAGTAGGAGCAATTTCCATATCACATAAGGTAAAATGCCAGTGTCCTAGTTCCCAGGAGTAGACACAAATGTTTTGTATGCTGAGACAACCAGAGTCTATTCACATCAAGAAAAATGTCCTCTCCCATTGTGAGGGTTTAATATTTTATTTTTTTTTTAATGCACCTTAAAAGCATGTAGGTTTTCTTATCTTAGACTTTTAGGGAGCAGACCTATGCATGTAATTCTGTATTTGGTGTTGTCTGATTTATATATTTTCTAAATTTGTATATGCAAAACTACAATTGTTCTGCACACACTGTTGTGTATTTAGGGGAGATCAATAAGAGGATTTTACACACTTATTCATATCCCCAAAATACCAGAAGCTCTAAGTGGATATTTACAAATGTTACTTCTATGTTTTGGTTAATTTTTTTCACATTATCCTCTGAAATAGTGAAGATTAGAAGTTAATCGAGCTTCCTTACATTTGAGTGTAATCACATAACCTCCAAAACTAGAACTTTACAAAATAGCAGCAGCAATCACAAGTTTTATAATAATAAACATGAGAATTGACAACAATTACTTTCTTTAATCCAGTGGGAATAACTTAAAGCCACATGTTTGTAACATAGATATGTCACAAATCGGTAGATGAACAGACAGAGAAGTTGCTCGGCTCTTTGTCAACCACCTGCTGTTCTGGGAATCCTGGCTGATAAACACAGCCATCCCCATCTGTAGATGGAGAGTTATAATTAATTACCTGTGACACTGACAAATTTCTTTTCGGATCTTCTCTTAATCCGGTGGTGCATCTGCATCAAGTCCTCCTTTCACTCTTCCAACATGAAGAGCCTATTTATGGGCTCAGATTCATAATTAAATGCTTCATTTGAGAAAAGAATGGTTCCCAGGAAAATGTGAGCTCTAGTTCTGCTCTCGTACTGGGTTTTGTCGGACACTACATGAGAGGTTTGCTCATGTTGCGCTGCTGCTCCTGGCTTTTTAGTTCATTCCTTGTATTATGTTTCCAGTGCATGTAGATAATTTAATTTAACATTTTTCTAAATGCCTACATGCAGGAAGGCTGACCTTATGAGATCATAATTAGAATTATTTATATACTGTAAAAATTTAACTGATTTGGAATTACAGGAAAATGTGAGGTTTTAATTTATTTCTTTTTTTAAAGAATACATTTTGCTGGAATTGAATTAAGTGAAAGCCTTAATTATTTTTCAACTCTTGCCTTATGCTAACCTTCTCTCACTTGATCATATCAGTTGCTTTAACCATATGTAAAGTTCCCTTTGGCATCAATAGTTATCCTCTTTATTGCTTTGTTTCAACGGGTTGTTATTCCAAAGCCTCAGAGTTCTAATAAATTATGTTAACAGGCTTAAAAACTTGTGTGAATAATGTCTTCAGGTTACTGAAGCTAATGTAGACTTCTGTCTTGATAGCTATGAAATAAACAGAGCCCCCATCACTATTGCTCTAGATACCATTTATACTATTAACCACACAGCCTGCCTTGCCTGGGAGATAAATGTGATCATTGATGAGCAATTAGGAAACAGTTTTATGGAGATCTGGGCTTTATGTTGCAGGCTATTGGGGCAGAGAAGCAGCCTATTTTCTGAAGGTCAGAATGTGTCATGAGGGGATGAGCTCACACTGGAGAAGGGAACACAATCTTAATGAGTGTATTTTGGTGGTGTGGAGAAGAGAGGAGTCAAAAAGCTCTTTGGTGATGCAAGTTTGATGACACTTGACCACAGACATTTTGATGCCTCAAGGCTGTTAACAGGTAGTTTTATTTGTGTGTATAAATATATATAGATATATGTATTAAAAAAAAGACTGCTCAGTCTGGATTTCAAGGAAAGGCAATGTTTTGATGTAACACAATATATAGTGCATATACTTCTGTGCTTTTATGTGTGTTCCAATATATGCAACAAATACATGAGAGAAACAAAGAAAAACTTCCAGGCGGCTTGTTTGGCATTTTACTTAATTTTAAAGTTGAATAAGTATGGAAATACTAACAGGAAAAACACTGTGAACAGTTATTTCTGCTCCAGAAAGTAAAACCCATAAAGTAGTATCAAAGCTTACCTTTGTTACCCTGCACGGAAATAGAAAGGGCAGGTTTAATGCCACGCTCAGTTCTGCGGGAGATTTGGGATAAAATGAGATCAGCCTGTCTTAGCTTCAGTTTTAGATCAAGCCAAGCCTCAGATGTGGACCTCCAGAAGCTCAGGAATATACTCTTGTTGAGACATTTATATATGCAATATGCATGGTATAAGCACCTAGAGTGAAGATCAAGATAAAGCATTAAATACTTACAGATTGGGTGAAACCCTGAAGAACTCTGTGTAGTCTCTCCCTTTCAAAAGGTGAGTTTAGCAGCAGCATTTACAGCAATATCAGAGGTTCTCCTTAACCATGTAAATGTCTCACCCTGCTTTCAGTCTTGCCATGGTCTTGGCCTTTTCGAAGTCCTGTGACAATAAGATTTTAGTACAATTCTAAGTTGCTCAGAAAAAGTTGCTCTTTTTCAGGTTTGAATTTTTCAGTATTTGAATTTTCTTACTTTTAATGTCATCTGTCCCCTTGCTTGTGCGTTAGAAGGACTGAAACTTCAGGTTTTTTTCACAATACTAGGCTTTTGTGGTATCTTCCCTGCTATTTTATGTCTTCTGGCATCACCTTCTGAGAATTTTTGGGTACCATTTAGCATTGTTAGCAGGGGATGCGTGGATGTCTGCATGAATCATAGTCCAGCCTCATTTGAGGAGCTATTTTCTGTGACAGAAACCACTAGGTTGTGCAATTTTTTTCACCAAGCTGCTGTACAAGCCTCATGCTTGAGGCTTGAACTCAGCCTTCTGAGTGACCTGGTGGCTTGTCAGGCAGGCCAGCTTGGGTGTTTAAGTCCAAACATCTATCCTACATCTTAGGACATTTTTAGTATTTGATAATTCATATATGAGTGGATTGGCAAACCCGAAACACATCGTGGCAGCCTAATTCAGAATAAATTATTTTAGTCCACTGTGTTCTGTAGCAGGCAGCAATCCCTTGATTTACATGAACAGAAGAAATGGGACAACAGGGTTGGGCACAAAGCTTAGAGAGTAATGCCAGTAATGAGGCTGACTTCTCTGAAACTAGATCCTGCCCTGACCCTGATTAATTACTCAGGAGTTGTTTCTGCAACAGAATTCCTGTTGTCAGTGTGACCAGTGTTGCCTGCTGGCCTGCCAATGAAAATAGAGCAGTTGTAATCCCTGTGAATTATCCCTGTGGCTGGATGTAGAGTCCTATCAAATAATTATCATGTGATAGGGCTCCTAGTGCTTTCCAGATCCTCCTGTTCCCCTGATGAAATATTAATATGCTTTTAACATTTAAGGTTATTATTCCTGTATGCTATACTTCAGGCATATCTTTCTCTGCAGCCATCATATACTTTATAGAGCCAAAATACCCTGTATAGGAGAACAGATCTTTCTGTCTTCCAAGACAACCTTATAATGAATGGCCTTAGTTGAATCATTATGCTAAATAATCAGCATTGCCTCAAAATATACTACTATGGTCTGAAGTAAGCGTAATGCAGTATGAAGTACATAGCTTTTCCTAGAAGAATAGTTTCTTTCATCTCCAAGTTAGTAAATAGAGCTGGGGACCTGATGGAAGCCTGGCTCGCATGTTAACTTGCCATTAAGAGCACAGACAGCTGTCCTGTGGCAGGATGGGGGCTGGCTCCAGGCTGCTGGGTAGGAGAACTGAGAGACATCTTTTGGATAAGCGAGGAAACAAAGGGTTAGATTTACTTTAATGACGCAGTTCTGATAGCGAGCAAAACATATTTTTAAGCCCAGTTCCAGGCTTTTCAAAAATCTCAGATTCTTTTCCTCTCCAAAATTCTCTGAAGGTCCTTAAGGGGAACGAAGAAGCTTTGTTTGATTCTAGTCTCATGCTTGGTCTTAAGAAGTTCACACTTTTGTGTTTTCTTCCTTAACAGGGCAAGAAATGCACACTAAAAAAAAAGTTACTTCTGATAATCATCTGCTTTCAAGTGCTTGCAATGAGAGCACAGAACTAAATAAAACACAAGTGTTAGGAGACCTGCAGCGGAATCTACTGGATGGAAATGTTTTTATGAATGAATGAATGAATCCAGGCTTTTCTTAGCATGGAACTTGCTCATGATAGTGATTCTTTGTACATAGGTATTTGGCTGTGCAAGTTTTAGCCCTTGCCAGCTTTTCTGGAAAGCATATTAGCTGCCTTGATATCTGAAATTCCCTAGGGAGTACCCAAAGAGAGCTCTTAAAGTGGCACTGTTTTGCTAATTAGTAAGGCCAACTGTTGTCTGGCTGAATTGTCTGCACCAACCACGGGCTCCCTCTGCCTCCTCTCTCCAGTTTTAATTCTAATGCTAACAGAGCACGCTGTGATTATGCTAATATTTCTGGCTTTCCTACATAAGGGCATATGTGAGGTGTGCTGCATTTCCTAATTGTTTCATTCTAGTCCTGCTCATCCATGTACAACGTTCATAGAGTCTTATTCGGCCTGTAAAGACAGGTCAGCCTAGTTGGCATTTCTGCAGCAGGCATTTTGGGGATGGAGAGCAAAGGACAAATGACAGCTTTAGCTGTCATTTAATTGCTGCTGTTTATCTTGATTACTGATAAAGCCACTCATGAAATGGTAGTTGAGCACCTCATGGTCAGCGTTGCAACCTCACAGCTTCTTTATTGCCTGGAGGAGACAACCATACTGGTGAAGAACTGAAGAACAAAAAGCTTCAAGTGGTTTGCTTGGGGTTAGTGTAAAATACCTCTAAGGCGGAGAAGACACTGAGCAGCTCTCAGTGTCAGCCCATCACATGGGCTTTCTCCTCCTGGCTGGGGATGTGCCAAGAGGCTTGTCAATAAAACCATCTTTTCTGATGGTAGAGGACAAATTTCTCTCTGAGAAACTGTAGCTGTGACTGAACTTCACACAAGAGAAAAGTAGCTCCTCCTCCCAAAATAGAGAAACCAAAAGATAGGTTCTCTATGGCAGAAATCTGGCTGAGACATGAACTTTGTACTTTTTGTGATTTTTTTACCTCTTCAGTTAATGGTGAAGTCTTTTTTTGTTTTTTTGTTTTTTTTGGTTTTTTTTTTTTTTTTTTTTGGTTTGTTTGTTTGTTTGTTTGTTTTTTTGTAGTGGTATATTAGGTACAGGTATTAGGTTGAATGTTGGTTATTAATATATTGCAGAGTAACGATGCCTGACATAGGACTGTTTTTATTGCAGTCTTAATTTTAAATCTAGCCCTCAAAAACCATCTCTCTCTGATTGAACACATCTGCCTACACTGAGCTGTCTTCCTACAAGCTGGATGAAGCCCAGGCTCTGGTACGTGGCACTGGTACTGTACTGATAATTGCACTGCAGAGGATAGCTTTCTGCCAGAAGGAAAAAAGTGGCATAATGTACTGAAATGCATGCTGGTGGGTCTCTTTCTGCACCTGTGTGCACAGCTGCAAGAATATGATTTTACATGAAACAGGACAGGGGCTGAGATAGACCACCAAGGTTTTGAGTTACTGTACTTTACACAGGTACAGACTTCATGAACGCAGTGGCTGTACCTGCAGGAGATCTGGCTTTTTTCCTGGATATGTTTCTGACTCCTATGGCTCCTTTGAAGTCCCCCAGCTTTGTGCATATGACACATCCCATCTGCAACATGAGGATGATCAGTGTGCAGGTAGTTAGTTCTACCTATGAAGGGTATGGCAGGTGGGCATGGATGATGCAGGGGTAGCATTTCCTTCTGCCACGATGTTGTGCAGAGCATTTGATGAGATGCTAATGCAAAATTGTTGACAGAATTTTGGTGTCTGTACCCCAGTGTTGCTGCCCCTGCTAGTGGTCGATCATCCAGTTTTGTAAACCACCTTGAGATCTGGTGGTTAAATGCACATAAAGTTTACAGGAAAAGCATTATTGAGAGTACTGTGGTATTCCTCTCTTGATAATATTCTGTATATCATCGCTGTTGGGCTGATGCCCATAAATAATGGTTGTCCTGACACAAAATTAATACCAATCTTTATGGCATTGAGATCCAACAGGGTAGCCAAAACTACAGCTTTGGCATTGCAACTGAGTTCTCTTGTTTTCTTGGCAGTTTAAACCAGATTGTTAGCTAAATATTGTTTGTTACAGGTTTTGTGTATAAGTTGCTTTTTTATTTCTTAATGTTAGTTAACGACATAAAAATGAGGAGCCAAAATATAGGTATTTATTTGATTGACAGTAATGGCTCTGAGAGAAGCCATTTAAATATTATTTACATATTATTTGAAGCCATAATAAGCGATCATGTCAATCCATAGCACACCATTGTTATTAAAGGAGTCTCCAACAGTGTAACTCATAATAGTGTTATGCAAATCAAGGACATTAAAAAAAACTTTTGTGAGAACATTACTGCACAAGCAAAGCAGCAAAGTTTTCAACATCAGCCACTCTGTCATTTTAAATTTAAAATGCACAGGCTGTATGTGTGGCTAATGTCTCTGCAAATCTCTCTAATAAGGGCCAGACTCAGCAAATGCTGAATGTGGAAGTCCCTCCTGATTTATACAAATGTTTCAGCATGTAGGACTTTAGTAATGTTACCTTGCTGATCTCAAACAACTACTTACCCTTGTAGGATGGATAGAAAATGAAAATGTATTTTCTCCTCTCTCTGAAAAACTTTGTCTCCAAGAACAGTCTTGGGATGTTGAAATTAGTAAAGCTTGGATGAAAAGGGGGATAGGGTGTGGTTTAACAAGGAATTCCTGGAAGCTTTGAGCATTTGTAACAGTGGCAAATGACATTTTTCTGTAAATGGTCTCTGAGTATGGAGTTCTACAGCAGTAAATACACAGCTGAGTGATTAGCTCAGCCGGCCATATGGTTTTGGAGCAAATGACTGTACTTCCTCACAAAGATACAGAGCGTTAGAGCGTCTAAGCTCTTTTGTAAACAGACCCAAGTACAGACACTCCAGGATTATGAACCCCCTTTCTCTGTGCAGAACACTCAAAAGCCACCTGGCTGGCTGAAATACAGCTTGAGGAAAATATAGCTCAGAGTTTTATAATCAAAGTTAAACAGGGTGGATGGGTACTATTCATGAGAATGTGATGAAAATGAGGCCTCCAAAACATGAAGTGCTCCTCTTCTGGGTAAAAAGATCAATGGTGAAGAAAAAATTAAACTAAGTTGCTGAGCAAGTGTCTCCCTTTAGTCGTTTAGACACAGGATGTGTCCAACGTGCACAATCAGGGAAATGTGAGACCCTCTTTCTGGACAGACTCAGTGTGATACTAGAGACACTTTGAAGGAAAAGTGGATCTGCTTTTCAGAAGTCTCCTCCTAAGGTGCAGAGTAAACATTTTCTTGCAGGTATTCACAGCAGTGTCTGAGGAGCAAAGGGCTGAGCCCCACCAGAGGCTGAGGAGCTATTCCAGCCATTCTTTTCCTGTGTAGTGGGAGCATTAAAGGTTTCCTGAGAGCCCGCAATACCCTCTTGTAGTATGTCACTTGAAAAATTACCAGTCATAAAATTGTCATTCAGGGTTTCCTTTGATTCTGAGAAAATATGCTCTCTCTGTTTGCCAGGCCTGTTCCAAGTTTGTTTTCTGTTCATTTTGTGATTTGGGGTTGGTTAGCAGAGATGTACCTCCCTATTTCTGCCACTGCTTCCCCTTCTTTTTTATGAGCACACATTGACATGCATGAATACATGACTGCTGGAAAAAGTGTAGGGAATAGCCTTACTGGCCTAGCCAACATGCTGTCAGCACCATCTGAAGCCAAGTTGTCTACTTTTTTTTTTTTTTTGGCTGTAGAGATTCCAGAAATATTGAAGAAAGCAGAACTACAAATGCATTTTAACCAAGTGAAGTTGCATTATTTTGTTGTGGCCATCCCATGAGGTTTGGCCAGTCCATCAGGACACATTTATAGAAGGATTCCTGAAAGTGGCTACCAAGAGGTGGTTTTGGAGTGCCAAGCAAGATCTGGATAAAGCTGCTGTGGTATATCAGCTGTACATTCTGCTGAGCAATGATGTGATGAGGGGACTGCAGCATCCAACACCAATGCCTTCTGCTGACTTTCACTGACTCTAAACATTCACTTCTCATTCCTTTGCCCTGAGGAGCCTGTAATCCCTTCAGGATGTACTGGTGTAACTTCCAGTTGTGTTGATGGTGGGGTTCATGCATGCTTTGGATTTTGTGAGTAATTTTAAAATACACCTGGTTCTCTTTTGCTCTCTAATGAAGCTTGACTTCTTAGAAACCATGTAACCAAGATGCATTGTCCATAAAAAGACACCACCCCAGTCCAAAAAATACCACCCACACCCCAACAAAACCAATCCCCAACACAACCCCCTTATTGGACACTGCTTTTGAATTTCTTCCTGCCCTTATGACCTCCTTGTGATTTCCAGTCCAGGTCTGCCAAAAGATTTGGATCCCAATCAAGGCAGTTTGCAGAGCATTAGTACTCAGATAAATAAATGCAACAGGCAACCAAGCTGCTGTGAACTAATGGCAGGACACTTGAAAGTGCTGTATTTCAGGTAATGGTGTCAGCTTCAGAAAGGCATGCAAACTGGTTTAATCAAATGTTACATTTTATTAAATTCCTGACCATTGGGATGGAGATTGCATAGGAGAATTTAAAAGATTGGGAGTTTCTGGCTTTATTTCTGCACTGCTGATAAGCAGTAATTTTAGCAGAAGGGGGAGAAGTAATCCTCTGCAATAAAACCATTTTCATAATACCATGGGGATGAGTTATTGCTTGAGGTGAGGCACAGTTTCTAATGACTGCCTAAGCTTTCATCTCCATCTTTCATGGGCTAGTCAGACATTTTTATAGTGCTGACACAAAAAGAGAGCATTTATGTTGCTTCCATTCTCCATCTGTCAACAGTTAGGTTAAAGTGCCACTACAGGAATACTTTTCATCTGATTTCCATTCCAACGGGGTTCATCAATATACGGTATTTGAGCCATGCCAACTCTCAGGGTCCTAATCACATATTTCTTATGCACCATTAATGGCCAGCAAATAGGAAACAAAAGTCTGTCTTTTTAATGTGAAGAGGATGGTATTTACTTTTACTCTGAATTTTCCTGATGTACCTCCTGTACAGTTTTCTGAGCTATCAAGCGGTGGTTTTCAGTAAACAGTGTGAAAAACCAAAATATGCTAGGCCAGAGAGGAAGTGGATTTTCATTTGTTTTGCATGAGATACATCCATGGACACCAATAATTGGTTAACCTTTGGGCATCAGGTAGGAGCAAAAGGTGAAGGGGAAGCATTGTAATAATCTCTGTTTTGCTTACAATTCCTTGCAGCTAATGAACATAGTTTTATTAGTGGCATAGACAACAGAAAGGTTATTTAGTGGAGAATTTGAAGACTTTCAGGAAAAAACTTACGGTCATTTTCTGTGTTTAGTGTAGTTGTAAGGTTGGACAGGGTAGATGTGGTGACAACAAACTAAGCAGACTATAAACTGCACAGATTTCCTCTTCCTATCCAGTGGAAACTCTTGTGTTAGTATCTGGAGAAAGGTAGCTATAACAGCAAATCAAACTACAAGGGCAATGATTATTGCTGTACTTTTAAGATATGTTTTCCGGGCTTATTTCTAGGATTACTCTTGTGAATTCTGTTGTTGTTTTTATGGGTTTTTTTCCCCTATTTTTTTTCCTGGTTGGTCTTTACCTTTCTTGTAGAACAGCACCTAAACCCAAGTATCCCCAAATACAGCTTCTTTCACTGATAATGAGGAGAATGGAAAAGCTATTCCAGACCCCTTCAGTGTACCTACTGTACAAGACAATATGTTGCAAAAATATCCTCTCTGTGCTGAGAAGAGGTGGATGGGGAATGACAAACTTATTCTAAATTAATAAAAAAAAAAGGAAAACAACAAACAAAGAAAAAAAAAGTTAAGGCTCTGAAGAGGGGGAAAACAATCTGTTTTTAACAGGATTTTCTTCCAAGTACCCATGTCCCTTGGGTATGCAATATTCACTTAGACTAAATTTCTTCCAGCTTTCTCTCAGATTTTGAGAGCCTCATTTTTCTCCAGCTAATATAGTGCAGCTCATATACTATATTTTATGGGTGACTGGCTTCCAGAGGAATGTAGGTGTGAAAGACCACACAACCATGAATCTGAGTTATATGGAGTAATCACTACAGGGGAGAAGGAGTGTTTAGCCCCTTTCCTGTCACAGTCAGACGAGGTTTTCACACTAAGGGAGGGATTGTAAAGATCCAAAAGAGATATTATCTGATTTTGTTTCAAGTTGTTTGCAGTTCACTGGCTGAGATTCCTGGCTTCTGGAAACTTTACGTTTCGATGCTGTCAGCCACTGGAGTGGGTATTATCACACTCTCACTCTACGCCTGGCTTGAGCTCCATGATTAAGTTGTTAGCTGTGGTCTTGTGGTCCATGTGTGTACAGATGTAAAGCACCACGTCTTGGCTTCACATAAACAAAAGGCTTCCTTTGTTCCAACAAAGCACATTGTGTTGCATTTCTTGCTGTCAGAGTCTGTATTTGTATAATTAGGACTGTCCAGCTGGTGCATGTGCTTGTCTTTCTGAGCTCTTACACAGCTGAGATATAGGCCTGAATTTTCACAGAATTAAGAGATCAAATCCAAAATTCCTTGGGCTGTTTTTTATGTCCAATGTTTTAACTGCCTTTGTACTGTGGTAGAGTGATGTAAAGGATCAAAATGTCTTAAAAATGCATTTATTTAGGGGTTTAAGATGTTTAAGTTGTGCATATTTTTGCAGGTCTGATCTTACAAGTTTGTCATGCAGCTGGGAGCCTTCTGTTCGCTCACCCAATCTTTCATTGTTCCCACTAGGCAGGGAGCAGAGTGCTATTAGAAACAGGAACAAAAAAGATGAATTTTATGCCTGTTTTATTCGTATCTACAGCTTTCTGTCTCTTAGTTGTACTTCTTCAGTCCTCTTCTCATATTGTTGTCCACCCTCTGTTACCTCCCACAATGATGATTAATGGAATGCTCTATGGTTTTTTTTGAACTCTTGGTTTTTCCTCTTAGTTCCTGATTATTTTAATTCTGCCAGACCCTTTTTCATATCCTTTCCTCGTCTGCCTCTAATTTACAGTATATCATTTCTCCTACTCCGATCCCTCATTTCCATTCCTGTAACGTTCCATGTCCTTTCTTGGAGCCTGGGCTAAGCACACAGACTAGTTAAAATGAAAATATACTTTCAGATTTTAGTAGCCTAATTATTTTATTTTAAATGAAGCTGAGACATCAATCAGACTGTTCTCTAAATCCCAATCACATCAGCAGCTAAATGAAAATATCAGTTATTCTCTGCTGTTCCCAGCCCACTTGCCTTTAAATGGTATTATCACAGCAAATATTAGGAGTTTAGACATGTCCATAGTCTTTTGTTGAAAAGCTCTTGCAAACAAGACAAGGAGATGCATCTGAATCCTAATATCTCCTGAAATAATACTAACAATGGGTCTGGCACAAGTGAGCATTCAGACAGGAGGCTGTCAGATCCCGGGAGATTGAAAGTGAGAAATATTTGAAAGACAAAGAGCAAATCATAGAACTGGGAAGTTAAGAAAAAGGAATTTTTTCAGGCTGAGTGGTGCTGGCTCCTGGAGCTGTTTCTCAGTTCTGACACCAGTTCACTTCTTGGCTCCAGCTGGAGGTTTCTTAAGAGCTGCAAAGGGCTTTAACATGGACAGTAATCAGGTCCTGTCCTCCCTGACAGCCTCAGCTTTTTTCAGTCATCAGTGCCCAGAGTTAATAGGGACTTTAATTAGAGCTGTGGATGCTCAACTCTGCCAAAAACCAGATCCAACTCAATAAATGTGTGGCCACATTGGAAGTATTTGCCTTCTTATATGATTCCCCCCCTTCTATCTTCTTTCCTGTTAATCAGGAGAGATACTGCAGAAAATGAGAGTTACATAGCTGGAAAAGCTGTATTAAGGAGGTGAAAACTTATCATATAACCTGCTTAGAAACCTCTCTGAGGTTTTGAAGGTCCCGTGTTTTTACTCACTGAGGAAGCATATAATGGGTGTTAAAACACCTTTTGATTTCAGGCTTCTCATTGAAGGCAAATCTATGAGCCCCTCTGTGACTGGTGGGAAGGGATACTCTTTCAGAGACTAATTTAGTGACCTTTAAATTAGGAGTTTTATGTGAAACAGATTTTTCTGATAATTTTTACTTCTTCCAAACCCTCTTTTGTAGCCTTTTCTAGTCTGAAGTTTTCAGTAGACTACTTCTACTCTGACCTGTTTTCTCTGTAACTGGGAGAACAGAGGAAGCTGTGTGAAGAATTTAGGCACATCAGTACTACCCTTTATCTAGGAAAAGACAATTTAAATTAATAGGAAAAATGACAGGGGAGACTGCTGGAGAGGATTAAGTAGTTTGTGGTCAGTCAGTTACAGAGGTAGGAGTATAATTGTCTCTTCAGGTCTATCACACTGCTTTTTTTTTTTTTTTTTTCCAGTGAACTTGCTTCCTCTTCTTATAACTATATACGTTATTGACAGTGTGTACTAGAGGCCAGTCTTACATTAGGGATCCAATTCTATTTTTCTTTTCCCTGAGCAACTTGTTCTATTTTAGCTTATCATGGTAATGAACCAAAAAAGTCTCAAGTTTTTATTGCTTCTATTTCCCTTTTAATACCTTGCTATTTCTGTTTTTATTTTTCCCCTTTTTACTTCCACTAAACTCCAAGGGAATGAAGGTGCATGAGAGATGACGTTAAGAGCTTTATCAAACTTCTGCCTAATAATGATGAGTTTTGCAAAGGGCTTCTAAAGGACAGAGATCAGAACCATTTACCATAATGTCACCACAAATTAATAAAGATTCAAGTGGTTCTTGTTAGATACGAAGCTCTTCCAGAGAATCCAAACTCACCTGACAACCTATTGCTAGAGGAAAAGTGGGCATTGGTGTTGTGAAGGGTTTGTTTCTATTTTTTGTTTCAAATCCAGGCAAAACAGTCTAACTTCTCTGTTGTTTGGATTTGTGGGACTCCAGGTGTGCATGCTGGGTCCCTCTCACTAAACCTTTAAATAAAGTTTCTAGTAAATTTCCATTAAAATAAGTAGTAACCACATTTAATGACCAGTTTGTTTGAGTGTTAACAGCCTGTTAACTAACAAAGCCATCGTTAACTGGTGATAACTTGTCTCGACTTGTTTAAATAATCCCTTAACTTCAGCCCTGTTTGTATTAGGATGCCCGTGTAAAAATTTGTCTGATTCTTCCCTTTTTGTCTCTTTTGTTTTTTTGAGAATATTATATCTGTTTAGTCTGTTTCTTTCTTTGATTGTTCCACTTTTCCCTACTAATATTTTCTCTGTGTTCATTAAGGTAACCGTTTTATTTTTTTTTTATTTTTTTCCAGATTTATCTTAAAATCTCTGCTTGTTCAATGAATTAGGTGACAAACCCCTAGGGGTAAATTCAACTACAGAACACAAAACTATAAAACTCACAAATCAGTGGAACTGTAGGCTACATCCTGATTACGTACAGAATTCAAATGAGCTTGGGGAACCCATTTGTGTGCTGTTAAGAGGAAGCAGAAATCCTGTCCCCACTCTTGCAAGGATACCAATGCCTGTCTGCAAGTCCAACAGAATGACTTATGCGTAGACTTGCATCACATTTGCAGACTAGAGTCTGTGTGCTGGAGGCCTAATTTGGCTGTAGCATTTGTTTTATACCACAAATTGTCTTGACTTCATCCTGTGGAAGGAGGAAGAGAGTCAGTTCAGTTCAAATATAATCTTAAATTTTGGCCAACACTCAGATTACAGGTGAAATCAGCCACTTCACATGATAATTGTGGGGAGGGAGGAAAGAACATTTAAAAAGTACTTTCTGTGTTTTCTCTGACTGGTTGCAGACTAAAGCTGGTAAGTAGCAGTGGGCAGCAGTTCAGGAAGTTGTCTGTGTGTCTCCTTACCTCAGAGCAGGACCACTGAAAACTGTGTGACATCTTGGCATGTCTGTTTGACCTCTTCTTGAAAGATCTCCAGGAACAGCTGCCCTGCAGCTTTCTTGGGTCTTCTGCTCTTGCACTTTGCTATTCTTATTAGCCTGGAATGTTCTTGCTGCAGTACGAGGTTGTTTCCTGGCTCCAAAGATACAGCGAAAGATGATTCCTTCTTTGTGGCAACATACCACGGACTTGAATGCATGCCCATCTCCTCAGTTGATCTTCATCCTTCTTTAGATTCAGGGCTCAAAACTAGACCCAGTATACAACTAGAGATCTAGCTATGGATATAACAGAAAGATTGATCCCGGTGTCTTAGAAGATGTAGTTCTGTGTACTTAATCCCTCTACAAAGTATTCCTTTTTTCCCCAGGAACATTAGCATGTCCTTTAGTGCCTCTCTGGAGGTGTGCTACCCAACAGCTGACCACCACTCTTCATTTTTGCACCTAGTTATTCCTGCTTATCTTACTTGTCCTATTGAACTTCTTTTTTTTCCCTTGTCAGTGTGTCAAGTTACTAAAAGGGGGCCCATAGTCATGAAATTCCCATTGCAGCCTAGCAGATGCAAAAAATCTGGGTTATTCAGATATGCATGCGTAATGTGTGCGCTTCCCATAAAAAACAGTCTTTTAAGCAGTTTAGTGTCATTCATTGCAATTTTTACATCTTAGTTACTGTCTGCCTCAATACCTAATAAAATAGACCGTAAAACTTCACATTCTGTAGGCCAAAATCGAGGATACTTCTGTTGTTCTATTTTATTATGAAAACAGGGTTTGCAATTGAGCAGTCCTTCCATCTGTCTGCATGCAAGTCCTTCACAAATAGCTTTTGAGCGTATTACTGCACTAATTTGACAATGGGACGAAGACCTCACAGGGACTGAGGCTTCCGGGATTTTGTTGAAAGCTTGAGTGAATGGAGGGAAGGGAATGAAACCCTCTTGGCCAGGGCAAAAGAAGCAGCCACATGGCATGCACTGCCTCCCATCTGCCTGGCAGATAAGATGCCTCCAAGGAGCCATGAATGTTGCTGAGAGGTTGAAGTGGGGACTATCTTGGCGGTGAGGGCCCTGGAGGTGGGTGCCAGGGCTGCCATCCATGGGAGATGAAGCAGCAATGATGCTGAAGGGACCGTTTGTTTTGTTAGAGGTTGATTTTGCAGAACAAAATTAAAGCCAGGGTTGTTCATAACACTGGTTTTTGTTCAAGCATTGAAAGGACATTTCAAGGCATTTGCAAGACAGTTGAGTTTTGTGCCTTCTTTACAGAGCACAAGTAGGCACTCAGGTAGCTACTGTAATTAATAGAAACATCTGATTGAAAATGACCACCTCTAACTTCAGTCTGTTTTTCTGTTTAGTTTCTTTTTACTAGTAAAACCTCATTTTTGTCAGATCTTTACACTCTATCAGGCCACAAAAAATAAAGTGAGCAACTTTTGCATGGCTTTATATCTGGTCAATTCTAAACCACAAGCCAGCATGAATATGAGCACATTTGAGGAACATTATCTCTGTGTACTTTACAATGGTCATATCCAGCAGTTGAAACAGACGTAATTCAAGCCTCTTTATCTTAGGATGTCATCTGATTTTTCCATTTGTATCCTGTTACTTGCAATGGGAAGTGCACTGGAAGACATTAAGCACTTGGATGATTTACTGCTGTGCTTTACTCTTGTCAGTTAAGCTGTGTACCATCTAAAGGTCTTCTTCAGCAGCAGACTTCCATTGTAAACAAACTGTCCAGCCTGGCGGAGATGTCTTGTGAAATCAAACACACTGTTTAAAGGGCTGCATATACTTTTTTACCAAGAGGCTGCAGATTTACAGATCCTCAGCTTCGTCTTTAGATAGAGATGATGCATTTCAGCCATTGGATGACTACTGGCCCTTTGGGTGCCCTAAAAAAATCTCTTGTAAATATTTTCAAGGTCACCATGACTCTCTGGAATGGAGAGGCTGGAGTTTTGGCTTTAGGCTTTTTGTGGATGTGTTGGTTTGAGACAAGTTAAAGGAGAACACTCTGGAATGAGTTGTCTCCTCTAAGGGTTCCAAGAATCCCTTTCCACCAATAGGAGATTAACGCTAATAGATGAAAGCAGAAAAACCAATGGTTTATTAGCAAACAGAAAACCAACAGGCAGGGGAAAAGAAAAAAAAAACTGGTAGATATCAAACTAGACCTCACCACCCCACTGGAACAATGAGAGGCCTGAAATGCCAGAAGATACCTGTTGCCAACACGGGCCTGGCGGGATGGCTGCGGGCTGTGCAGTACAGAGTGATGAGATGGTGTCAGGAGCCTCATGGAACAGTTCTAGCAGCAGATGAAGAACTTCTCCATGGCAAGGCACAGCTTCTACAAGCCAAGGGAAAAAAAAACCCACGAAAAAACAAAAAGGAAAGGAAAAGCCTTTGCCTAAGCAAAGACCAAGCAGTCAGTGACACAGATGCACCTCTGTGAAAACAGCTGGGCTGGGAGCTTTTAAAACTCCCTCGCAAAGCCACTCGCCCCACCAAAGTCCCTGGCTTCAGGGTCTTACAAACACAGTAACAATGTTTTGGGCACAGATAATTATGATAATGATATTATCATAATCATATATTATTATAAAATATCATTATGAATCACCCCAAAACAATGGGTTTTCCATAAAGTAACAATTTCCAAGCTGCTGCCTCTTCCAGAGAGTCAGAAATGCAAGTTCTTGGGATAGATCAAAGGTCTGAGTCCCATTACTCCAAAAGACCTTGCATATAAAGAAGTCATGCTATTCTTGTGCAATCAGCTAGGTCAACTGGAGTTTTCAGTTCAATGAGGCTTTTAATCACCTTGGATCCCCCAGTAATGTAGAATGAAGTGGGTTTAAAAAATCATCTGTGTTAAAAATGTTGAGAAAAAACCTGAAAGATTTTTTTCACATTGCTCCTGTGAAAATGGAAGGTGTGGCAGAACTGAGTAATTTCAAAGATTTGTTTCTTCTCTTTTTGTTTGGGCAGTAACCTGGCTTTAAAAGATGTAGCAAGGCATTATTTATGTTATTTAGTTGGGAGCAGAGAGAACTTGCAGTCCCACTTCAGCAAACTATTAGATGATATTGCATTAACAACATAAGCAATCTCACTGGAATATGCTTGTGTTTAGGTGCCTGCTGCCATGCCTTGCCGCATTGAGACCCAAGGACCAGTTTTTGAAAGACACACAGATATCACAGCAAATCAGATCCAGAGTAGGCAAACATGGATGTATAGGTTGTGGTTGCTTTCTCTGCTGTCTTGCTCCAAGCAGAGAATTACAGGTATTGCTCACATATTCAGGGAAAACACAGTTATATTTCTGCACTGGAAGAGGAGGTGCATGGTAGACATCACTAGAGACTTACCCTCTGTTTTGTTTAGTTTTATTTTGTTTTTCTTGGTTGAAAGCCCATCAGTGAGTGATTTCTTCATACCAACCTGTTATGAAAATGGCTTCTCTCATTTTCCTTAGGCAGCAGGGATGGGAAAAATCAGTTCATAGTCCTTGTACAACTGAGGTGATGAAGAAAATGGCAAAGAAGTTGCTTCTGGCATTGGCAGTGGTGGGATAACCATAAATGACATAACTTTCTGCAGAGGTTCTGCATTAGCGGCACATTGTATTGAGCAGATGTTCCAGCTATTCTGGTCACTCTTCACCTTTGTCTGCAAGATGCATCAATCACTGTAATTTATAATGGGACATGGAGCCAGCAACTGAAGGAGAAAAATCAACCCAATCCTAGGAACAATCTTTCTTGATGAATTCTGCCCCCTAAATCGAAACAATTTGCTGGGTAACCCAGCTGGGGTTCATATGCTTTTGATTACTGTGGGCTATTTAGCTTTACAAAATGACATGCTGCTTAATGGACTTTTAATGGTTATAGGTTTCTCTCTCTTTTTTTTAATGAGCTTCACCAGTTTGTTACTAATGCCCTGTAGAAATCTGGCAAAGTGCCAGATTTTATGTTACAAATTTTCTGGTTTTCATGCAGCATAAGTGTAACCCATGCAGCCAGTGGGGATATCTGTGTTACTAATCATACTGTAATGCAATTAAAGAAAAGGGGGAAAAAAGAGCTAATTGAGTACTCTGCAGTCCTAATAATGGTATATGCAAAGATGGTATCATTAACACTTTGCAGCTGAAGTCTTACAAGGAGTTCAGTCTGTTGTTCAAGCTCTGAAAGATCGAGTTTCTTAAAGCTCATGCCAGGTTGAGATGTCAAGTGAAGGTTACACCACTGCCAAGGCACAGAAAAGGTTATGTCCTTTTTGACAAGGAAGTGGGATCTTTCCTAACATTTTGCTAAATATATTGGCCTATGTTTTCAGCAATGGCTAGAGCTCAACTTTCATTAGACCTGTCTTAAAGTGTCATTTCTTTTCAGAGAGTGAATACTCACCACTTTGTGTGCTTTTAAGTTGAAGAAGATTCCTGTTTTGCAATCACTAATTGAAGTACCAATTGAAGTACCAATTGATAGTACCAATGAGTCTTGATGGGAAGTCTGGCTGTTGATTTTGATTTATGTAAACTTACAGCAAAAGATTTAATTGTTAAATCTCTTTTACTGTTTTAATTTGGTGATAACAAAAATCTCTTTGTGTTATGTATTCCCTAATAGAGCTCATAATTCTTAATGAACTTATAGTTCTACACAAACTCTTTGTTGAGCCTGAACTGTCAAAATGTCTTGGACATAAGCCCAGTTTCAGGCACCTGTTTTAAGTGTGCCTTAGGCAGAGGCTTTGTATTCTGTTTGTCCATGGCATGGATAGGCCAAGCATGTGCCAAGCTTTGCCACATTCTCTGTTGAGTCCCAGAGGCTGATGCAGGGCCTGATGTTCAAGAGGAGCCTTGTTCATGCAGCTCCATGTGCCATGGGGCACCATGGTAGTTTTTTGAAAGCCAGCCGTGCTGTAATATTGGCTTGATGAAGGGGTCAAGAATCATGCAAATCTTTGACCCCTCCTTCCAGCTCTAAGGGGCTGTGTTGCTCTTTTACTTCCAGTTAAGTAGCTGGGATATACTGGGCCACATCCCCTGTCACCGTAAATTGACAACGCTCATGCAGTGTTGGTGCAATTCACAAATTTATACTGAGTGTGCATCAGGGCTCTGGTTTCTTATTGTGAATAACAAGCTCAGGTACCAGCTGGAGTAGAACCAATGGGAAAAGTAGTGTTGTTCAGGTCAGAATATCATCTGCAGGATTTATGCTTAAAGTAAAAAAATTACTGTGTTGTCCTGAATGTGGCTGTTTGTGTTTTGCTGAGAATAAGAAACTGCATTTCTCTTAATTAGGAAGTGGATGCTCTTACTCAGGAAATGGATGAGAATTTGGTTAACTGCCATCCCAGGACAAATACAAAGGAAGTGTAATAAATATCAAGGTGTTATTTGGAAAGGAGTAAAAAGTTGTAAAAGGCTGGGCTTCCAGATATATACTTTGAGCACAGAACGTATTTAAAAGTCAGATTCATGGCTTTTAGGACAGAAAAAACTCAGCTGACCTCAACTGTGTTCCTGATGGAGTCAGTTTTCCTTTTGGGCCTTACATTGCACTCAGGTCACGTGTGAAGAGATTGTGCTGCTTGTGCATCTGGAGCCCGGGCAGGGTTTTCCAACCACAATTAATAAGAACAGTGTCATGGTCTTCTTTTGGGTGTGTCCTCAGGGCTCTGGTTTAGGATGCTCTTGGCAGCATGGCTTGAATCTTTACAGTTAGTTTCTTTGTTTGTAAATGCAAGCAATGTATGAAATCTTCAGCAAGGCGTGTTCCGCCCCCGGTAAGCAGGAACAATGGGCAGGAGAGAGCTGGAGCAACCTACATAAAGAAAAACTGCCCAATGCAATCTACATCTGCAGCTTGAGCTGTCAACACATACTTAGGGCAATAATGTAACTGTGAAAAGGAGCATCATCCAGGCACACTGCAGAGGTCCTGTAGGATTGGCCTGAACTAGTCAATTTGCATAGCATTCCTGTAAGTGAGCACAAATAGTGCTTCCAGACTGATTTCAGCTCTTGAGGAACCACCTACAGCACCTCTACTCTCATGGCCCCTGCCTGGAGACATCATCTGTGGAGAGCCAAGAGCTGACTGTACTTTTTGTTTATTCTTTATGTGGTTACAGTTTGTTTTCAGTTGACACTGTGAAAAGCAAAGACAAAAATGTCAACAGAAAGTTGATAAAATAGCAGTTGAGTCTGCTAGTTTATTGAATGATTGTAGTTGATGCAAATATTTTATTCTCTATTTCCTTTTGCTCTAAGGTTGCAGAGTTTTATAATCAAATAAGAACAAATAATAGCATTCTTAGGAATATCATAAACTCAGATAAATAACCTACAAATATTTATCTGAATTCTCAAATTACATTAGTTTATGTCCCTTTTATAGTCATTTAGAGGATTTTTCCTACCAGGAGAATAATTTGGCCAAATATTCCCAGAAACAGCAAATCTAAATTAATATCAAAAGTTATTCAAAGGGAGGAAGTTTCAGATCTTTAATCTGGGTATCTGCATCCAGTCAAAACTGGTCAGACTTCCAATGTCAAACACTTACAAAGATGTACTACTAAACAGCTGCAGTCAGGGATCTTGAAGGAAACTGTTTGAATTACCAAGATATAAATAATTGTAATGCTAAATGATGCCTGTGTAATCCATCTGCGGACAAACGAAAAAGAGGTGTAATTCATGGAATGAAATTGTTAATTACAATTGTTAATTGAGGACAGATAGCAACTCAAAGATGTATAGTTCTAGAAGCTGGATCTTGGTGAATTTAGCAGCAATGCTTTAAAGCCTTACTACCAACAATATTAGCTGCACTGGATGGCCCCATACCTTTCAGAGGGATGAAACTTAATGTTACTTCAGTGGCCCCAGGACTGAAACATGTGTACATGGGTGTTATTTTTTCCTCTTATCTTCTCTCTAGACTATCCTTTAAGGTTCTACAGAATTTACATAATACTAATTTGTTCCACATTTTAATAATTTCCTGTGTAAGGAGAAAGATCATGGGGCTTTTCTGTTTTACTATGACTACATCTGTAAATATATCTCCATTGCATACACTGCTTGTGCTGGATCTGACCTCTTCAAGATGGAATTTCTCAAAAGAACTCACATTTCTTAGTACAAGGAGTCTATCAACTTGACAGTATTTGTTTTCAGTTTTTTTTAATAGCTTTGAAAATCACCATCGTATTCTGAGACAATCCTAGCATAGGAGGAGTCAGTCAGGTGTCTTGGATCCTTGTACAAATATATATTTCTCAAGCAGATGGGGAAATCTTGTAATTAAACTCACCTGCATTTTATTTACAAATGAATACTTTCGTTTAGCTGACCTGGGGTCCACTGGAAGTAGTAGAAATCTTTCTGTTAAATAGCAGCAGATTTTGGGTCCAGCCCTTATTGGAAGTATCTCAGCTCTCCTGAACAATCTACCCAATTTTAGTGTCACAGCATTTCTGAATAATCATTCCCATATCATTCATAGCTCTGCATCTTCAGTTAATTAGCCCCACCACCTTTATGGCAAGGTCTTACTCTCTCCTGGTCAACTCATTGCTACATCTGTGGCAGCTGGAAGATATACAGAGACAAAGTTTCCCTGACAGGGCAGTTTCGGGCAGAACACCCCCTTCATGAGCCACTTTAGCTTTGCATGACAGGATGTAGCAGTGGCCAGAGACACAGCATTATTTCACATCTTGCACAGAATATGGCCATTTTCCTTCTTTTTAAATTATTTGTTCTCCTCCTCTCCCTTTGAAATGGTTATAATATTCTTAAAAGTTGACATATTTAGTACATTTAGGAAAAGAATCTCCCTTTAGTCATAGAACAGCATAATCTTATGGGCTGTGAACAGAAAAGCTTTGTGAGAGCCTGCTAGTATTTTGCCATGTCTCAGCGCTTATTTGAACAAGGACTGCTTAGTTTTTACACTGTAGGCGTCTTGGCTGCTCCTGAGATGTGGATCCAAGCTCCTGAATGGTGGCTTGGATGGTGCTGGCTGGCAGCGTGGCTTTGGGCAGGTGCCTACCCAGAGGTCCCTACCCAGGAGATGTTTCATGGGCTGGCTTCAGTTGGTGGCCTTGATGATGCCTGTGGTAGAATTAGGTGGCAAACCTGCCAGAAGCCTGGCCAAGAGAGGTGATGTTTTGTATTAGGCAGCCTTTTTGAAGATTTGCTGAAAAAAAAAAGGAACACAAAGCTTTTAGTGAAAACAGTGACTTTTTGAAGATCATTTTTACATGCTGGTTTTTTTCCCCCCTCACTTTAAAGCCTTGCACATGACTTTATCTGTCAGCAAAAGAAATAATTTGTCACTAAATTTTTGCTGTGACTAATACTCTGTGACTAAATACTGTGAGTTCTTCAGCAAAAGAAAGTGCTCTAAAAGCCCTGAACTGGAGATCCTCTTTAGTGGAAAAGAACAGAGGGGCAATGAAGATCCTTCCTACTCGTCTGACCATAAGCAGTGTGGGTACCAGTCTGAAGATTTCCAATGCTTGGTTGAATTCTGTCCATGTGGAAAAGGTGCAGGGAAGTAAAGCTGTATGTTATTACCAATGCTGTAGTTGACAGAAGGCTTCCTATTCCTACTGAGCGCTTTATCTAATATAAAAGGAGATTAATTTCAAGTGGCTTTGAGGTTTGCAGTGAGCACTGCAGTGTGTAGGCTGGTTTCATTCTCCCATAGGAACTAGAGAGTTTGTAGAATATGATTAATAATATTTTACAGTAATCAAGATACAAACTGAAGCCCTTGATTCTGGAAATTATTGTTATGGTTTTGTTTTGTTTTGTTTTTCTTATTAGAAACGTAGCTGATATACCTTTCTTCGAGTTGTATTTATAGAAAGGGGATGAAAACAGCCTGAGGCCAGAACTGGGATGGCATCCACCAAGGCACCATCCTTTCTTGTGCCCATTTGGAATTTTAGCCCTTGACATTCTTAGGCTGGGATATATGTGGGACAGGCACAGACATCCTGGAGATCTGTTTCCAGTTTGGATGTGAGAGGCTCATGTTATGTCGTCCCTGCAGTGGCTCCATTCTCATTCAGTTAAAACTGAGCTCTCTGGGCTCTCAAATGAGTATTGCTTGATACTGAATTCTGCCTCCAGAGCAGGAGGGCAAGAAAAGTTGTATTTAGCAGTAAATCAATACAGCTGGGCTCCAAACAGGGAAACACAATGTTTCCTCTGGGGCTGAAATTAAAATTGAATCTCTTGGGTGCTGATGAGCTGAACCTTCAAAGCATCAAACCTCTGAGCTGTGTTTGCATCATTATCATCATTATCCTTTGAAAGGAGGCTTTATTTCAGTGGCTTGCTCCAGCAGTATTTTCTAAATCTTACCTCGTTATGCAGCTCCAAAGACAGGACAGCAGCCATGTTGCTGCTTGCTTGTTGCAACTCCCATGCAGGCCAGCAAATGATAAACAAAAGTCTTTTGTATAAGCTTTCAGCACTTCTCAGTGTGGCCTGTTGTCATCAGAGTAAATCATGTGTATCAAAAGCCCTTATATGTGAAAGTTTGTTTTCCTATCTGGCCAGCATTTCTATTCAAACCCTTTTATCATCTTGTAATAAAAACATTTGTTTATTTTTTCAATAGTGCTTCAGTCATGATCCAGGAACTGCTTCCATGAATAGAACAGCGCTTTTCTAAGGAGCTTTCTTTCAAATAATTTCAAATGGCCCCTCCTAGCTGCCAGTGTACTTTGAATCCTGTTTACATTAAAACAATAGTAGCAGCTTCATAAATAAACACGGGCACACTACATGCCTGAAAGCCATCTTGTAATTGAAAAGTTAAAGTTTTCTCCTGCTCAGGCTCTTTTATTTTATCTAGCTCACTTTGAGTTTAAGCTAAATTTAAAATTCTGTCTTTATGCTTAATGCATAGATCATAGTCTGTTGATGTGTCCTGTAATGATAGTTTTGAATTTAAACATTGAGGTTCTGCTATGTCAATATTTTAGTACCAACAGATATTTGCTAACACAAACAAACACTTTTTCTTGTCTCAGGATACAGGGATAACATCCTGTCAATACCTGTGGGTAAATAAAACCCTGAGACCAAGCAACCTTTTACATGCTCTTGAGCTACTGCTACTTTTCTGTTTGTTTGCTTTCTAGCTTTTCCTGTGGCTGGCTGCAAATGCCAGATGATGGAATTAAGGAGATGATAGAGAGATTTAACATGTTGGGTTGCCTAAGAAGTACTTGTTAGGGGTCTTTTAAATCTCTCCTATCTCCGGCTCAATGTTTGCTTCTGGGCACTATAAGAAAAATTGTTGTAGTTAGTTTTGAACCTATTTACATTTATCATTTCTAGCAGTTTCCTTGTAATTTCATGCTCAGAAAGGATGCAACAGCACCTAAGTGACTCCAGAGCTAAAAAAAGCCTGTGTAAAACAGAAATAAAAATTCATTTAGCCCAAAGTCCACTCAGATTCTGAACGGATGCTGAGTTAACTGGAAAGGTAGGAAGCTGCATCTCTGCCCCTAGGATGGGGCCATAAATGTGATAAACGACTTGTCCCGACTTAGGCACCCAGGTCTTAGGACCAGTCCCACACTGTCACATCTCCGTGACCTGGTATCAGCAGAGATTTGCACAGACAGAGAAATCTGTTGGATCAGTTGTCAAGTTGTTGGCCAGGGGCTTACCAGCATCTTTGGGTGAAAAACTGTGTTTTCCACTGATGGAAAAGTATATCCATAATTTGTAGGAAAAGTCTGTAGTCAAAGGAAACAGAATCCTTTGAGTTCTATTTCTTATTATCAAGCTCTGACCTCAGAAACTTGATAAAATACTTTTTGCCTGGACTATTTATTTTTTTCCCCCCTGCAAGTGAAACAAAGGCATCTCTAGCTGGCCTACATCCTTCCTGGCATATCCAAAGGAGCAGAGGGCTGGGAAAATGGCTCAGCAGTTGGTTCAAACACCCCATGCTTCTCTCGTTAAGAGAAAGGTTTGGAAACATTTCCACAGCTCTAATTTGATCTCTGGGAAACTGAAAGGTTAATTGCACAATGTACAGGGGCAAAATAGATTTCCAAGAACATCTGGCACTATATTATTGAGTCTGAAATGAGATTAAAGTCATTCTTCTGGGACATGAGCTCTTGCCAACCACCATGGGGAAGGTGTACAAACTTTATCTGGGTTTAATGAAGACATGGTGCGTATATTTATACACACATAAATGCACACGCACATGTTGGTGTTTTTTTTTTTTTTCTCCTTCTTTTGCTTATGGTCTGTGATATGTGGGCTTGCTTTTACAGGCTGTTCTTCTCACTAAATTTCCATGATTAGGGGACATTTTGCTGCCTGCAATAAATCTGTGTTGCAGGATATGTGGTCTTTTCCCCTTCTTCTTAAAAATGAAAGTCATCAGGCATCTTTCCCCTCTTATCTGCCACCATTCCTCTGTGCTACCTAGCAATAACTTGATACTGCAGAAAGCTAGCATGGGCAGGGAATATCAGGGAACACAGTAATATCTTTTGAAAGCCACCAGTGTTAAAGGTCAAGGCAAACATTTGACTTCTCTTAAACACCGACTTTATCCTGAAGGTATCTGGGTGTGTAATTAGGGACAGAAGAAACACTTGAAAAATATGAGCTGTGCTTGTGTCCAAGGCAGGTGGGGAAAAGACATGTTGGAAGGGTGCACGGGTGGGAGTCAGTGGCAAGGAGACAACTTGTTTCTTCTCAGGGCATTTTTCTTTGCTAAGGTCAGCTATGATCTATGATTTTCCCCCAGCCTTTCTAAGGATGAAGGAGGAATCAGTCAGTGGAAGAAATGGCGATGCATAATGATCTCAAGATCATCTCTTGTACTGGAGAAGTCCTGGTGGAGAGACCCTCTCTGAGCCACCCGTTTCCCTGAGTGGATGGCTCACTGTTACTGGCTCATCTGCCTTACACTTGTCACTCTGGTATCTTTAATATGTCACAAGTTCTGACAGATTTGGCAGGTCTTTAGCTCAAAGATCAGCTGCGTAGCTGGATGGTTGAGTAGACTGTAGAGGGCAGTCTGAGACCGCCAGTGATGGGCTGCTGCAGCTGCTGGAGGTGTGCAGACTCCACTATCTGCCACCTGTGGGCAGGGAGTTCTGCTAGGGGCGGTG
The DNA here is from genome assembly GCA_013398175.1 of Climacteris rufus. Classification (NCBI taxonomy): domain Eukaryota; kingdom Metazoa; phylum Chordata; class Aves; order Passeriformes; family Climacteridae; genus Climacteris; species Climacteris rufus. The sequence continues at coordinate 322,720 of VZRZ01000050.1, read as the reverse complement.
TGCAAGGAAAAATATGGGGAAGCTGGTCTGTTGGATTTACAGTAAATATCTGTTTGACTTCACTGAAAAGTAATGCGTTATAGGACTTATTTTTCTTGAAACTCCCCCTTTCCACCAGCTTGCTCTGTTTGTAAAGAGCTAACGCTGCTAGTGGCTGAACAGCTGTTTTCACCCTGCAGTCACTCTTTGAGGGAGAGAAGCAAGTAGTGTAAATCCTCCTGCTGACAGCTGAGATGACTTTTAGTCCATTCACAACGGGTTTGACTTCACCACACTGTGAATGAACGTGACAGCAAGCGGGGTGGTGTTGTCCAAACGCCATTTTACTGCTCGCCAGTGCTTTGAGGTAGACAAGAGAAATCCCAGCACCTGAGGCAAGGTGCTGCCAAAGCAAGCAGGAATGATGAATGTGGTCCCCCTGCAAGGGGAGGCAGGGCACAGTGTGCAAAGCAGAACAGTGTTGGACCTGGGCAAGCATTCTTTCTCTTACCTGGGGGGTTAAAAACCAAACTTGTAGCTGGGCAAAATTCTTCAGCTTTTTTGCATGCTCCAAACCATCTGTGAAGTATAAGAGTCAGGGTGTGACCCCATGTCCAAAGTGGTGATGTTTAGCCACAGCGGTGATTTTACATGTTTCAAGGCAAGGGCACGTGTCACTGGTTGCTTTGCTAAGAGGCCACAGGACTGTCTAACAGTGGGGTCACCAGGAGGGGAGTTGCATGGCACAGTTGCTCCTCTCTTGGTGGGCACATCTGAGATGTCTCATACTGTTAATGAAAAAGGAGCAGGCTCTGATATAACTGCAGTGTCAAGCCAGTTTCACTTTTCTGCATGAAATCCTTTGTAAGAGAGCATCATCTGAATTGATAAGCTGGGGGAAAGGATCAGTCCTGTCAGATTCTGAAATTCCTGCAGTAAAATTCTTAGCTGCTCTGCTTTCTGCAATAATCAGAGGACCAAAAAGTTTCTAGTAAACACACCGCTACCCAGTTTTCTTCTCAGGATCTGATTCTACCAACTTGATTTCTGTAATTGCTCTCTAGGCAGTCAGGAGCAGTCATGCAGAGCCTGCCCCTGTAAGCACCTTCATGCATATGCATATTCTTACTCATGTTAATATTCCCCTGGATTTCATTGGAACAATTTGTACTTGTAAAGGTTGAGTCTGCAGAATTTGGTCCAGAACTTAATCTGATTTTAAATACTACCCCTTTCTAATAAGTCTCTGCAAGGCAGAGTATTTTATGTAGCTTTCCTGATTTATAAACTGCCCTTTTGCTTACAGTATGCTTGGTACTTCTTGCCTGTCCTATGGACGGCTTAGTAGTTGCCATTATTAATTCAGCTTCACAGAGCTCCCTTGGAGGAGATGAGTAGCTTACAGCCTGTGTAAACTGAGGCAGAACAAAGACAAGAGGTTGTTTTCCCTTAGGTCTTGTGGCAAGCCTCTGGCAGAGCTGGAAATGCAACCCAGCTTTCCTCATCCCCAGCCCTCTTCTGTAACCATAGGCAAGCTGGAGCAAATTAAACCCAGGCAAATGGGGTACAACTCCTATAGCAGGCAGGGAGGATTGTGCCCATTGCACAAGCTCTGCATTTGGCCCATTGCCTGCATGCTCCTAGAATAACAGACATATGGAACACGTTGCCAAGTTAGGTCCTTAAATCAAGCTTTTATAAATGAGTTCGGGAGAAAAGGAGACATATTTTATTTCTACAGAAAGGGGGGGATTGGAGGAGGTGGTGGTGTTCAGCTAGCCCCAAAGGGGGGAAAGTTTATTAGGCCAAGTGGCCTTTTCCTTCCCTGTAATGTCTTCCGTTCATAACTAAGAATTCACTTTGCAAAAAGATAACAAAATACCAGCCTTGCTTCCAAGTACGTGTTAACACTTTCATTTCAGGTGATCAGATTCTGATAGGGACCTATGCTGTAGCCCAGCTGCTAGACCAGCTAAGCAAGAGTCTGTGGTACTGTCTCTGATAGAGGAGGGAGGAGAGGTCCGTTTTTAGGCTGGAGAGCACATATTCCACGTGGACCTCTTTTGCAACAGAGTAGGGGTCCAAGAATCCACTTAAGGCAAAAGAATGCTGCCATGTTAAACCTTTGGCTGTAAGCCTCAGTCAATTGCCAGCATCAACAATTGCTTTTCCCATGAAAAAGAACATTTTCTGCTCTGGCAGTGTGAACATTGCCTGCTTTTAAATCAAGGCAGACTGTGCTGATACAGGACATGGCTTTGCAGTGCCAACCTAGACAGTGTTAATGCATCTGTGAACCCTCACCCTCATTCTGTTTACTTCTGAGCTCTCACGAGGTCCTCTCTTTTCTTTTCCCTGTTTTCTTTTTTCCCTTCCTTTGAGTGTGGGCTTCTGAAGTATTTGTATTGAACCTTGTGCGTTGCTCAGATGTGGCCCATCTCCTTCTGCTTTATGTCATCTTGCTAAATATGGGTGTTGGTGGAAAGGAGAATTTTAAACCAGACTCCCGGCTCAGAAGGCTTTGCAACCCGTAGCCAGACCTGTGTATTCCGTGTGCTTTTGTAAAGGGACAATGAATGAGAGAAATGGAGACATGATGGCTTGAAATAGAAATGGGGTAGATTTGTTGGTTGGTTTTTTTAAGTTAAAAATGGGGGAAAGAATCTGATTTGTGTGAACTACTATCTTTTAGAGTGTTCAGAAACATAAAATACAAAACTGTGTGCTTTATGTCCATGTTTCCAAGTACTGAAGTCCTACATGCTTAATCAATCTCTAGGTGAGCATTAGAGCTAGCCACAGTGTTGTGCTTCTTTCTTCCTCAGTTTTTGGACAGTTGTACTTAGAAGGCAGATGTTTACTGTTCTCACAAAAAAATTTAGCTGATTTCTCACACAAAAAAGAGTTTTACTTCCTGACTTTCATTGCTATCTTTTCTGTTAGAAATTAAAATTAAACATGAGGCCCAAAATTAACTCATTCATTCAGGAGCTGCATATAGTCTACCTACATGACCATAGTGTGCATGGAACTTCACAGGTCTTGAATGGAGGATGCTCAAATGAGCATTTCATAAGCATTGTGTTGGCTGAGGTATATTCACATCTCTTCTTTGTGGAACAAACCATGCGTTAACCCTAAGAGGATTTGGAATAGATGAAATATTTTTTCCAGGCAGTTTATTCATGACTAAGAAAGCAGTAGACTGTGTTCCTGATAGCTTCTGCATACCGCTCCGTGCCTTTGTTCACAGAAGGAGATCCTGCATGATGGAGACAAGCTGATGATAAGAATCAAGTTGCACTGAGTTGTTGGCAGAGGTATCTAAAGCCTCATTGATCTATTTTCTCTGTTCATTAATTTAGCAACTGAAAGGTATTTTTTAAATACAGTAAACTGCAGTGGTTTCCATTCATGTTAACATCAAGTTCTCCCAGTAGCAGTCTCCATACATTAATGAGATAAATCTCACCTCTGTCCCTGTGCCAGGTGCTACATCAGCTGTGTAGCTGGCTTCATGTGCACAGGTCTAATGTCTTTCTAGAAATAAAGAGCAAGTCAGGAACAAAGAATGATTATAAGTTTCCAGACTTTGTGCTTCTCTTTCCTAGCTGCTAAAACTGGAGCAGTCTTTATTTAGTGTTTAAAAATCAAATCCACCTGAGAATGGGCAAAGGTCATCTTTATCCTTATCAGAGCTGCTCAATCAATTTATTTTTTCTAGTAAATTATTTGATTAGATAATTTCTTCCTATTTCTTAGCTGGTCCTGAAAACTGCAAGTGTATTTCTCATTTACAAACACTTATCCAGTGATTTAAGGACATACATCCTGAGCTGTATTCAAAATACCTCTACACTGATGAGTAGCTTTTTGTGACCTGCGTTTGGATATGGTTGTCTAGCTCATGCAGTTCTTACTCTGCACCCTGACTGGATGGTCAGAACTAGTTTAAACAGGAAGAATTAACTCAGGCTGTTGGTAATACAAAGAATGACCCTAGTGAAGAAAACATCCCAACTTATTGCATTTCTCTAGTTTTAGACAGTCCTTTGAAGGAACACTCCCCAGTTGCTGCCGAACAGAGGTTGTATATTTCAGTTACCCTTCATCTGGGTATAAAAATATCCTTAGCAGTGCATTTTTGTGCTGTTGTTTGGGGGAGTTATCAAACATATCAAATATGCTCCATCACTTTCTTCTCTGGCCACAGAAAGGTTTGTTTTGGCAATGTGAAGATCCTTGGTTAGTATTGACTTCAGTGCTGATTGAGGCTGACTCTCCATCTGCTGTTTCCCTCAGCATTTTTTTCTTAATTAATGTTTTGAGTGAGTTCTGCAACCAAAAATAAGTTCAGGCTTAAAGTTGAGTGTAATCTCCATTACTGCATAGGTCTTCTGTTTGGTAGTTGGATTTTCTGTATTCTGAGGAGACACAGGCTAACACCAGGACTTGGAGAAATCATTACACCCAGAATGTCCCAGTGACACCATCCACCAGTTAAGAATCTGTCTGGAAGAACTTCATGGGACTGATTCTTATTCTATTCATATTTAGGTATTTTTGGCCCTTTGTATAAGTGGTGGTATAAACAAGGTTTCAAAAAATGTGTAAATGACATGTAATCCTGCTGTTAAAGCTTTTCTCTACTGCTGAATTCTTGCATGCAGTGATCAGTCCTTTCCTTTGTACAATTAACAATCACCTAACTTAACGCCAACCCGTAGATATAGATTTTGAAATAACAAGTGTTAGAAATATTTCATACTAATAGAAAGGAAAAATAGCATATGGAATCTAGGACAAGAGCACATGGGGAAAACACATCCTGCACCAAGTGGTGTGTGTACTTAGGCTGAAGGCTCTAGGCTAAGAAGGCACAGTCTGACAGTCTGTACACCTCCTCAGCTGGTGATTGATAATGCCATTGAGAACATTTTAAATGAACAAAAGTGCATATAGTTGCTTTTGGCTTCCTTTTGAAGTGCTTTTAGAGCAACACAGAGCTGAAAAGCCACTCCCTGCAGCTGCAGTGGGGACATGAAGAAAGCAGCTGCAAGGGTTTGTTTTCACATTTCATACTGGTGTGCCTTGAAAACAGGAATGCTGGAAGGGAGCTGGTGTGGGATCACTCACCTATAGGGCATGGACCAAGCCTGCAGTCCTTGCCCGGGCAAAAGTCCCATTGATGGCTTTCAGTTTTTCTGTGAAGCTGCAGCCTTTGTTTTCAAAGGAAAGGCTGGCTTTTGAGCACAAGAAGAGAGAATAGCTTGCCAGCTGTGAGCTGGGCTGTGACCCTTTGTGTGTGCACTTGCTGCAGTCTTTGTGGTGGGAGTGAGATATTTCAGTTGATGGAGGACTGAGCAAACAGTTTACTCTGGACTGTTTTCACAGGGTTCATGCTTTCCACAGGGCCTGTCTCAGTGTTAGCTGAGTACAGTGGATGAAGCCATGGTCTCTGATCCGAGGCCACTTTGTCTTGCTCAGTTTCCCTACAGGAAAGCTGTTCAGAAATGTGCCAGCCTCTGAGGGCAGCTTGGTCCTGACTTGAAGATCCAAGACTAGCTGTATCTCTTTCCATCCTCCAATTGAAAACCTGGTGGGCAATTTCAATTAAATGTGGCAGAAAGAAGTCTTGAAGTTACATTATTCCAATGTGCCTTGTAAAAAATAGGCAGTGAGGTAGAGGAGAGAGGCCCTATTAGTGCCTAGACTGGGGAAAAGGCTGTGGTTTGAGCTCACACTGTGCAAAATCCCAGATGGTCCACATAAAAGAATAATGCCCCAAACTGAAAGGAACTTTTATCAGAGCATACATATTTTTAAACATGAGGGAATCTGACCATGAGAAACAAACCCAGAGAAAACCAGATTTTACACATTCTGTTGCTCAGACATTTATTTTTTAATTTAATTATTATTATTTGAAGAATAAAGTAACTGATGCTAATAGAAGCATTGGTCCAAAAGTGAAATCCGTGTATGGATGCTTGCGGACTTAAAGATTTAAAAGTGTATTGTATCTAGGCTTCCTGGAATGGACCCATTTATAAAATCACAGAATATCCTGAGTTGGAAGGGATCCACAAGGATCATCAAAGTCAGCAGGAAGGTGAAGGAGAATTCTGAAAGAGTTCAGTGCTCCATGTTTAGCACTCAGAAGTTCACACACCTGCTGCTCAGATTCAGCTGGATTGAATAGATAGGAAGGAGGACTTCCCACACCAGGGTCTGTTAAAGCTGGGGAGCACTTTCCTTCATAGCACTCCCTTATGCTAAGAGACTTTTCTTTCCTGTGGTCCAGCTCACCTAATTAATTTTTATCTGAATCTGATCCAAGCTATCTGAACTTCTGCTTTCACAACTGCTCAAAAAACCTCAGACTTTCCAATGAAATTTCCTTTTCCTTCTGCATTTGCCTGAGCCAGTAACACCTCGAGAACAACCTTTCTTAAGTGTGTCTGTCTTTCTGGTTCTTGGGAATTAATGTGTGAGTTCATTCAGTTAAGATAACGAGTCAAAAAAGTTCTTAAGCTATTTTTAAATCTACGTGAAGTTCTTTCCAAGTCCAAATCTTGACTTGAACTTGGAAACTTGAAAAATAGTTTAAGGCTTTTTCTCCCTCTCATGGGGAAATTTGGAAGAACTTGGAGGCTAAATACACAGTCTACAAGGTATTCTTGTGCTCAGTCTGGACCCAAATCTTGCTTAGAGAAGATAAAAAGTCTACCTAATATGTGGGGATTGTAGGTTGGGGGATATTAGATTAGTGTTTTAGAAAAGCCACAAATATTTGGCTTGTGATTACACACAAATCTGTGACGATTTGAAGCAACTGGTTGTAACTATCAGGTTATGAAGAAAAGAAAATAAAACCCATTTCCTCCACATCAAGATAAATGCAGTACTGAGAATGATAACTGAAGTTCTCAAATGGATATGAAACCATGCAACGACCCATAGTGACCCATGTAATGAATCACATAACAGGAAATAAAATAGCTACAGGAACTCTCTTGGAGGAGTTGGGCTTTTGCTTTTATTCTTTATAGCTTTGTCTAGATAGTCATTAGATATCATCTTTAATAATGAATTATTGCTGATTTTAAAACAGGCAGTGCCATTTTACCAGGTATTTTTCCTCCTTAATACTCTCAATTATGAACAAGATTATTTAAATTCTATTTCATTTGCCACTTTTGACTCTCAGCCCACTTTTTTCTAATTGTGCCCTAAAATTTTACTGTTATTGTTTTGCTTGAGTTTGGCTGATTTTGGGGAGGGGCTTGGAGGGGAGGTGAGTTTTGTTGGCAGGTTTGGATTTTCTCTCTTTCCCTTATGTTGTGGGTCATTCATAATACATAGCCAATGTGTCTGCTGTGAGTTGGATGCCCTGCCTTGGCACTGTTCATCCCAGAAACCTTTTGGCCAAGATTGTGAAAAATCTTCAGTTTGTTGCAGAAAACATGTGAAGGCTACAGAGAGATGGCAGCTGATTCCACACCAGAACTCCCTACCGCTGCAGCCACCAAAGGGGAGAAAAGTGGGATGCTGCAGAAGAAACAAACGTTTGCAATTGGATTCATACTGTTAGGATTAATGATAGAAGGTAGAGGAAAACTGGAGTAGCATTCCTAAGCCAACACATTGGTATGATTAATTGCATTAAGGCACTGAAAAAGAACAACAGCTGTAGTCCATGAAAAGCCAAATTCATCTAAATTTCTCCAGCTGATCAGTCAAAATTATCACTGAGACTTCCTCTTTCTAATTGCTTTTACACAGAAAACCAGAGCAAGCAGGGAAGCAAAAGAAAGTTCCTGATTATAGAGATGTGTATGATTATTTTGCCAAATTTTTATAGCTAGTAAAGCTTCATGTAACAGAATTCTGTATTGCTGCTAACAATGGGGATTTTCAGTGGAGCTTATTTGGGAATATGCATCCTTTTCCCAGGAAGGTGCAATAATGGCTCTCTTTAAATAAACAATAACTCTTGCAGGTTGGAAGTTCATATCTAGATGAGCTTTTTAGGTTTGTGTTTTGAAGGCATGGTCTGCCAGAGTGCTAAGAATTCTCATAGGGGAAAATAGGTTACAATAAGGACATGAATCAAGATACTCACAAAGGTCCGTCTGGACTTTATTATAGCAGCATTTAGAAGTCTTCATCAAGATCAGATATAGGAGGGATTGTTATCTCCATGTAACAGCAGGGTGACTGAGATGGGGGGTGATTAAATTACTTTTCTGAAGCATGTTTTGGTCAACTGTAGCAGTACAAAGATTTGAACCATCTATACTAGTGGGTCCTGTCCAAGATTGCTTTTTTTTCCTTTCTAAACTAACCCTCTCTCTGACCATATATGACCTAATGATAAATCAGTCTTTTGCTGTCAATGCATCCACCGGGATCTGCGCTGTCCACAAAGTGCTTTTCCATTACGGTTTACTCTACAAGCATTTGCTGCTCTTCCCCAGAAACAAGGAGAAGGGGTAGTGGGACACCACTACTAGGGAAATGGCCAAGTTCTAAAGACGGGGTACACTAATTTATGTTAATAAAGATAGAGTTTTCTTATTTGATACTCTATCCCAAGGTATCCTCTGGATGTTATTTCAGAATATATCAATATATTTTCAGTGTATTTCATATAAATATTGCTGCTCAAACAGAGGGCAGCTGTTGGGGATCTACACAAAGCCCCTGTATTAGACAAGTGGGTAGCACATCATCTTCTCACTTTTGGATGGGCTACATGAACCTCATGGGATGGAACAGAAGGAGGACTAGTCTTTCCTGGTCTTCCCAAGGGAGAGAACGGAAATGGAGCTTGTGAAAAGAGAGGAAAAAGAAAAGTTGGTGAGGGATGAGCCCAGGATGAATTCAAAGTGAAAGAAGGAAGTCCAGAATGGAAGTTATCCTGGAAGACTCAAGAGGAATGTCATTGGGGTGTCAAGTAATAATCTGGGAGCCTATGTGAGGTGATTGGGTTTGACTTCTGCAGGTTTTGTGGCGCTGTGTTACATCCTGTGTACCACCTGTTCCCCTGGGATTCCAGCCCTGCTCCCAGCTCTTGGATACAAGGGTCCTGCAAAGCCAGCTGTGTGTCTGACACTGGGAAACAAGTGGAAGGTGATGCAGGCTCATTGCAGCTCCAGAAGTTAGGATGTGGCTAGATTTTGTAAGGGAACCTGTTGAGGAAGAGGCTTTTTCTGCCTGAGCAAGAGGGAATTGTGGTGTCTGTGTCATGCTGGCTTGTGTAGCTCTCATTTACTACCTATCTGTTCTACTCAGTGCCGTGGTGGAATCAGGGCCAAGGAAATGATTAAAACAAGTGAACTTGGATGCCTGTGTCTCTGGTCAGCAAGTGTGTGTGGTATAGCATAAATTTATTTCATATTTTCTCCAGTCATTCTCATGATGTGACTTTGTTCCTACAGATTTATAAGAACAATTTTATCCTAGATAGAGTTTTTTTTTCTTTTTATGGCTTAAAGTATGTTTTATTTGGGAGTGTATGTGTGTGCATTTGTGAAATTTTCTGTGGTTGACTTATAACTTTAAACTTTTCTGAATCTTCTCAGTCTTATGTTTGCAAGCGCTTGATTGCAAGGACTTGAAAAAAAATGGAACATAAGGAGGAAATTTTCCTTCATTTGGAAATTTTTCTGTGAAATGCATCTGTGGATCACCCAAAGAAGTAATGTTTTTTTGGTATTTTCTCTAATTGTTTGCTAGGAAATGCTATTTTCTAATATGTTTCCATCCATTACCAACCATTTACCCAGCATCCGGAGCTGGGTCAATGATACAAGGTTGTTCTCACTTTCCAGTGCCAACGAAGAGGAAGCCCCTCAAACCTTGACCCTTCTCCCTGTATATTCACCCCTTTAACTCCTGTGGCAATGGTTTCATTTCCTGACCAGCCCAGTAAGGCCAAGCACTGAAGAGTGAGTGTTTAACTGCCTTTTGTTTCAGCTGTGTTCTGTTTATTTTGTTTTCTTCTCTTTCGGTTACATTCTGTAGGGGTAACAAGGGCATTTTGCAGTGGCAACTCAGCAGCTACTCTAAAAGGTTTAAAATGACCACTGTGGAGTTGCAAAGTCAGTGAGAGTTTCAGCTCTGACAACAGTGCTATTTAATTGGTGAAACTTTCTGCTGAAGAATGTTCTGTTCTTTTGGACCGCATTTGCTTAACAGGATCAAAGGGAGGAAATACTTTTTCTCTTCAGGGTAACTGAATTAAGAAAGCACATATTTTGATTTGCCTGTATTCATATATGATTCAATCTTGAGGACAGATTTTAATCTAGTCTAAATGTATGTAGCTCCATAAATTTCACTGAAGCTGTAGCAGCCAAAAATCTGTTCCTGTGCTCATGTTGCACCCACAGCTGAATGATTGACTGCTATTTGCAATAATATTTATGAAAGACAAAATACTTTGTGTATTCATTTGTATTATTTGAGATGTATGCCACGGTATTTTGATTACTTAAGTCTTGTAATCAGATATTACAATGATCACAAGATAGCATTATGTTAAAAAATACAGTCTACCAAGTTGAATTTTTCGTTTTTTTTTTAGAAAACTGACATGTCTCCTTTAATGAAAAAGGCTTTTAATCAAATCAGTAGTGAAAAACAAAAACCCAAACGAAAAATAATTCAGCATGTGGGTTGACACTTTTCCATGGAAAATTAAAAAGGAATAAATAAAAAAGTGCACTGGAACAAAAAATATTTCCTGACCAGTCCTACTTAGAAATTCTTTTTCTTAGCATTGCCGTTCCTTCTTTGCAGGAATACTTGAATAACAGTGTAATGCAGCTTTTATGCAGGTTCTAATAATGATGTCATGGGAGCTGCAGCACTGGCGGGTATGCCCTGGACATCAAGTTCAAGCACTGGACATTCACAAAGCTACTTTTTAAATCTGTCCTGAAGAAATTCACAAGGGAAATCCAAATGTAATTAGGATTAACAAATAGTTGGTAGAAACTAGTGATGTTTGAGTGAGACTGCTCCTCTGGCCAGTTCAGAGCTGTTGTTTCACTCCCTCAGGTTTTGCTGCCCGAGGGAATTAGAGACCCTCAACCTTTTCATTTATAAAGCAGTCAGACCAGAATTACTTGTGTTTACATCCCTTTGGGCACGTTGTGGGGACAAGCTGATTTTGTCAGGTGTTGTATTTATTTTGTTTCTCTTAGCATTTTACATATTGGTACAGGAATACCTTTTACTTCAAGTTTCCAAACACCTTAACCATAATTTCTAACAAACCCTGCTATTTGGAGTATGTTTTCTTAGTGTCTGCATGCTTCTGGTGTTAATGTCTATGCCAGTGTAAAATAACAGAATTCCTTCTGTTTGTACTTTTGCTTCTTCAGATCATCATATTTACAAATATTTCAATCTTTTAATCTGAAATTCTTAAACTTTTTCTAGAATGAAAGTGCCTTTGTTATAATTCTCTTTGGGTGTTTCAGTTGTTATTGTGGGATTATTGTGTTTTTCTCCGTCAGGAACATTTGCATTGGTAAGAAAGTTTGGATTTACATAATTAGCAAAGTTTTCGTGCATTTCTCAGTTACATAGGTGGTTAGAAAATTCGAGGAAAGCTGTTACAGGTACATTTGATCACAGTTATTATCTGGTCACTAGGACAGGCAACCGAGTAATCTGAGGAGTTGCATATGATGGGGTGTTCTTGGCTAAATAATTCATGGGGATTAATTTGAAGGCAGAAGAAGTAATTTCAGTGTTTATCTCAAAGCCTGCCTAATGAGGATCCTGTCTACACAGAGACACATGTAAATGCTTTTTCAGAGCTAACGGACCCATTTCTTTAGCTTGCGTGTGACCTGTTAGTCTCTCAGTAATTCAGGCCTCTAATCTGAGACAGAAGAACCCAAATCAAGTAATAGACACTTTGGGGGCTCATTGCTGCTAAATCTACAAGTGTGAAAAGTTGAGGAAAAAGGAGAATTTATGTTGCATCCTGGTACATTATGTTGCATCCCTCTGGTACAGGGGATGAAGTTCTTAACTTTGATGATAATAGGGAAGATCAATCCACTCACACAGGATTGTGTTCATCCTTGGTGACTGTGGTCTCTGCTGTGTGCTTGTAATAAGTGGTGCAAATATTCTTCTAAATATTTTGAGTGTGAAAGCTGTTAAATGTATCTAACTCCTGTTCAGTGTTACCTCTGTGTGCATCTTTTGAGGAACAAGTTACTCTACTTAAAATGCATTTGGGCATGGAGTTTAAAAATTTGGAGCATAAATTTCACAATTCACTTCAGCTGATTTTCTGTCCAAACCCCTTTTTATGTTCAGCAAATATTAGCAGGATAAAATTTTCCTTAAGCTCTGGCAGAAATCCTATGGAACCAAAAGTCAAAGGCCAATTGTCCCAGGCTCCATGTTTAATGAATGGAGAGGTCAGTTCTAAGCACCTAATTTAGATTTAAGTTTTGTGTTAAGGTGCTTGCCTGCTTATTCAGTCAGCAGAAAGAATGCCATGTACTTTTCATCTGCAGTTGCCTCCTGCCAGAATAAGCAGTAGGGACTAAACACTTGCAGACAGCTTTTTATCACCAGTAGGGAGAAACAGCCAGCTTAAAACTTAGATTTAATATTTGTTATCAATTATGCATTCAGTGATAGAAAATGAATTCTTACACTACCTAGTCATAGCCATTTGAATGTGTATTTCTGAGGAGTAGCTCTAGATTCAGAGAAAGGAAAGCTTTTTACTTGATTCTTGAACTTTATGAATGGGATTTTAACAACATTGCTTACTGGTTTACCTCTGGCTTTTATCATGAGATGAATTTTTAACTCCACTGATGTCAGTGTCTGTTTAACTTAAGTGGGAACAAGATTTACGCGCAATGTGTTCAGAAATAAGAAGTTATATCAAAATTAGATCCATTTCACAAATTCCAGCCTAGACTCTTACCAAGCTACATTTGCTGTAATTCACAGGGTTTCTTGGGGATCTCTTTCCTGGCAGGCTGTTTTGACTGAAACACTTTGAAGAGCAGGATAGTAATATTACCATCTGTCTTGCCCATCTTCCTTATTGGATCTGTAATATCCCCTTACCTAAATTAGTGGTCTAGCTACATAGCAGTATCTGAGGAGTGACATCTTGTAAACAAAGTATGTACATCTTATACAGTGTTGTGTGTCATTACTTGATCTGAAATTACATTGAAATTAGTGCTGTTATTGACTAGTCTTACAGATTTTTTAAAAAGCAACCATAGCCAGAAGTCACACCCTGAAATAATCCTACTGTGTGTCATTCCTTATTTATAGCCAAATTATTCCTGGTCTAACTCCAATCAGGTCAGCATAATGAGTGACTTTTATCCCAGTAAGTGAGATTAATTTACCCCTGTGATGAAGCAGGAGAAAAATGGAACATGGTTACCTTTCATATGGGAATTTAGTAGTCATTGCTCATTGGCCTCACTGGACTTCTGCACGTACTGCCTCACCTCTCCTTAGGCTGAATAAGAAACTAAAAGTGTGAAAACATGCTATTCTCACTTAAATACCTGCATTTGTGAATCTGACACCCACACGGTTCCTCCGGTTTCTCTGTTTTCAGTTTGGATTCATCTCCATAAAGCAATAACCTGATTTCAAGTAGTATAAACTGTACAAAATTAAATCTTTGACACGGACTTTGAATACTGATATTCTGATTTGCGATCTCATGTGGAAGGTGAAGGGAAATGAAAGGAGGAAACATATTTATTTGAAATAAGATCTGCCCTTCTGCTAACCCCTCACCCCCACAAACATATAACAACTAATTTCCAGGCCAGGAGTGCCTAATGTTACTCCAACCTTCTTTGGCCCTGGGGAAAAAAGTCTGTGGGTGGTGGTGGAGGGGGACAGGCTTTCATTTTTCAACCTGTGAGAGCTGGATTGAAGAGCCTGTATTCAATATTGCCCTTGGTAATATGCAGCTTCTCCTACATATGTAGTCTCTGCCACTGGCTATCAGATCTCCCCCTGAAGACTGTGTCAAGATATCAAGTCTAACAAGTGGAAATCACAATAGTCAGCTTTACCTCTTTTGTCTTTACTTATATACTTGTGGAAACTGCCTGTTCCTGCAAGCACTTCTGTGATGGGAAAATGTGCTTGTGATGGAGATTGCTTTGATTCTCGGAAGGGTATTACAGACTCTGAGTCTGCCCCCGCAGGGAATTCTACTTTTCAACTCTCTCCACTGTGTGTGCAGTTCTCTTTTTATCTGGATTATTTTATTAATTAAGATCTTTATGTGGAGTATCAGAGGTGAGCAGATATCTACTAGTTGACAAGGGCATAGCGTAGAGGAAATCTAGTTCTCCAAAAGAGAGAGCTTATTTCTAAGTGGACATGGATACTAGAAAATAAATTCACAGATAAGTGAAGTCTGTATGGATCAATAGCAAATTGTATGGTAAATTATTTACTTAAAGATTTCTGGAGTGTGAGTGACAGTTGAGCTCTATAGATCTCCTGTGGAACTTTTGTATAGCAAGCTTAAATTCTGTTAAACCTGACCTATTTCAACATGTTGAATGTAACATTTAGCTGAATGAAAAGACTGTGTGAAATCAACAGTATAGGTTTTGTTTGTGAAAGCTCTTGGTGTTGTGTTTTAAGTACACTTGAGGTGAAGCACATTCAATAAGTATGGAGTATTTAGGGGCAGAATTGCTGAGGATTTTATGGAACAAACCAGCAAGAAGCTTTGTCATTCCAAGCTGGAAATGATGCCTCGCTGAGCCTGTAAAACACACATCAAAGGTGTACATATGGGTTATATTTTAATATTCTTTCAATATTAAAGACCTGTTATTAATTTTAAACTACATTGGTAAAAGTTAATTTTTTTGTCTTTTCTTCCATATTGCTAAATGGTGTAAATCACTAATGTCAATATTTTGTTGATTTATGTCAGCAGAAGATCTGGCCATGAGAGACATTTCCCCTCTGTATAATCATCCCAAAAAGGGAAGGGAAAAGAGGAGGAAGGAATGGTGTCATCTGGATATGTGAATAGTTTGGCTGTAATACAACCCTGGAATAGGCTCTGATACAGAGATGGAAATATGGGGATTATCATAGAAACTCTTGAGATAATCCTATAAATAGCAGAGGAAATTCTGGCTAGAAGTTGCCTATTGAAACAATTTTGAAATGAGATGGCTGACAGGAAGAGAATTTAAAGCCAGAAACCACAAGGCAGATCCTCACCTGGTGTAAATCAGCATAACTACATTAATTTTGAAGGCATTGACTTGAAAGAATTGTGATGATCTCCACCAGCTGAGGATCTATAACCATAGGTACCGGGTGTCAAATGCTCTAACTCACACCAGTATAAATCTGGAGTACCTCAACTGACTTGATGGCATTATTTTGGATTAACGCTACTGTAAATGAGTGTAGGACACAGTCCTTTGTGTTTGGAGAGTGAAGACAATTGATTCATAGGATGTGAAATGTGGATTTTTGGATCAAGGAATACATTTACTTGAGAGATTTTTTAAGTCTGGTATTGCAGATGTAGGCTGTTTAACAACCAAGATTTCCTTGTTCGCCATGCTGTTACAGAAAGATGTTGACTCCATACAAGCGCTCATGATATTCTTGGGTCCCCTAACTAACACATCAATAATAAACTTCTAATAAATCTCTAACATTTGGCTATATATTTTCCCTGCATTGTACTGATAGTAACAACTGTGCATAGTCACTTTAGCTGACTGAGGCACTTCAGTGTTACACCAGCATCACTAAGGGAAGAATTTGTCCCTGTGGTGTAAAGGAAATAGAATCAGAAATGGAACTCTCAAGTATGTGTGTTCATATGCATGTAGTAAGGTCAGTCCAAATTCTGCACACATGAATGTGCTGGCATGTGGGGAAGCCTTGGCTTTTCACTCAAAACCATTGCTAAAGAACAAAGATTTTTTAAGTCTGCTTTCATTCATGAAAATACATTTGTAAACACATATAAGATCCCCTATTTCCCAATATATTTTGGTAATTACCTACTGTCTATTTAGGGGCTAGATTGGGCCATAGAAAATGTTATCAGTAAAATACTTCCAAAAAGGTCACATAAATTAGGTCCTGTGTGGCTGCTTTCCTGTATACAGCCAGGGACTGTGTGTAGCAGGGAAGGACTTTCTTCAGCTGTGATTGCCTTGGCAGAAGCAGGAGAACACATGGCTGTGTATTTTCAGTCAGCAATTCCTGGTGAATCTATTATTAACATGACTGCTTTAATATCTCCAGTGAGATCACAAACATGAAGCAGTTTACATGGCTAAGTTACACTGTGCCTTTAACAGTCCTACTCTGCCTCTTTTTTAAATGCCACATTTTTCAGCTGCTTATATGTGATAACTGTGTTTCAAGGCTAGTGTAGAGTTTACAACAGCTGCTTTCATCACTGTGCTCTAAATAGTATCTAAACCAAAGGGTGCTGCTCCACAGCTACACGGACACATGAGAAGAACCAGAAAGATAAACATTTCATATTGTATCCAGAACATTTCCTGTAATTGCTCTGTTTCCTGCTCTACTTCCTACAGAACTTCTTCACCCTCAACTGTCTTTTGCCTCCTGTTTATTGCATTAACCTTTAGTCAGTGTCCCTGAGCATCATCTGTTCTGGGTGGGGTACTGAATCCTACATCCCACTGTGCCTACCCTGCATTCTGTGAATGGCATTGACCTTGACAATGGCATAGTCAACTCAGCTGCTGTTTCTTACAGGCAGTAGAAAAACATAATAATAACCATATAATAATAAAAGGCTGCTCTGGACTTAATTCAGCTTCTTCTGTGGGAAGGTTTATATGCCAAAAACATAATGTAAGAGTCATATTTCTGTAACTGGATTTTTTAACCAAGTTTTATTGATCTGATGGTCAGAAGGCACACGAGATTGCCACTTCTGTTTTCCTCAGGCCTCTAAAACTGTTTTTGAGTCTTCTGTGTTTTTTTACCTTTTTTTCTCAACCACTGTTGTCCTGCAAGGAATTATGGACTACATCACTGGAGCCAGGGTAATTATTTTTATCAGCAGAGCTACCAAAGTAGGGTTGAGGCTATCAGCATTATTTACCACTGAAGTAGCTGTACTTTTTGATAACTCTTAATCATGATTTGGTATTGGCTGGGATTTTGATACAAGGCTGGGTGTACAAGTGTTGCACATATGCACACAGACCCATCTCCAGTGGTTCCATGTTTTGGAATTAAAACTCACAATATAAGTACGAGAAAAGTAACCAAATATGGAGGGTGTGGAGAAGGATGAAGGGCTATCATCTGGTAAACAAGGCCTTGTGTTAGGGCAGGGGAGAACTAGTTTATTTTCTCGCTGTGTCTCTTGCATTTCCTTTGGCAGACTCCTTAGAGAGGGATTTGGAAAGAATGACTTGCTCACTATTGTCCAGGGGAGGACAAGGATGCCCTTGATCTCTGCTGCTCTTTTTGTGCATGTGTGTTGTGGGGGACTGGGCCCTGCAGTCACTCTGTTGGAGGTCTCCAGTCAGGCTTTTCTCAGTCCCAGTGAGCAGCTCTGCTCTTGTTGGAAGTTGGTGGGAAAAAAAATGTTTAACTCCTGGTTTTGCCTTTGAAAATATCTCCTGCTCTTTTCCTTGGTTGTACAACTGCAAAAGTACGGTTTCCTGCAGTGATCCATTTTTGGGTTTAAATGCTGAAATAAAGTAGCCTAGGGGCTATATGAACACAGTGCATTGTGATGTTCCCTGTTTGTACATGAATACCTTTTTTTTAATTGTGTTTGTTTGTAGTGGTGATGCTGCTGTCCTTGGTTACTAGTAGGGTTTGACCTTTTCCTCAGTTCTGAGTGGGATTTATTGCTCCAGCTTTAGCTGTTTACAAGTTGTCTAAGCAATTTGGTTTGACTCTCTCTAGTCAGTGCAAAGCATAAAGGCAACTCCAAAAAAACAATTAATCACATCCAATGATAAGTACTTAGGGTATAAAGGTTTTGGGAACAGTTTTTATGTGAGGCAATTTTTAAATTGAATAGTGAATTAGATGTAGGAAGGAAATGAAAGTGTTTTGTACATCTGGAGTGCAAAACTTTGTTCTTTGAAATTGACAAACCTTCCCTTAACAGCACCATCACTCCTCCTTCAGACACAGGAAAACATTTGGCACAGAGGATCTGATTTTAAACCAAAGCAACAGTGATATCAGAGTTTATACTAGGATTTTTAAAATTTTATTTCTTCTATTAATTTCAATTAAGTTTTTAAAATGTTTAATATCAAAATATAGCTATGTTTAATTTTTTCCCTACAAACAGACATCTGAATAACCTGATGAATTATTGTGGTAGGGCAGTTTTATTGACTATTTCAGTATTTTGAAGATGAAATTACTGCATTTCATATCACAGCCTGCACAGACATGTAGATTTATATTTCAGTCGATAAAGGTACATTTAAAAAAACTCCAAACATCCCAGATGTATTCACAGATATATGTAGTTCTCATTTAAAACGTCATCCCTACTTTCTAATACTTCTGATTTTCTTAAATAGAAAAAGACTCCCATGTTTTTGAGTGCATTCAGCATCCAAGTAGCTCAGAAGAATTGAATGCTTCTTGATGTGATTATTTGCACAACTGCATTTTTTGTTTTCAGTGCGCATAATCCCATTTATATTTGTAGGTATGGGCTGGAAGGGGTCTGACTACAAGGTGTTCAGGTGAGGTCCAAGGCTAAGCAGTTTAAGAGTGAAAGAAGAAAGGGTAAACTTAAATATTATGGATAAAATGGTGTAATACAGAATCATATGTTGTAGGAATTCATAAATTTAAGTATTGTTTCAGATTCTTCTTTTTTCTCTTAAATGGAAATTTTCAAAAGACCTTTACTATCTCTCCAGGGTGTTTTCATGCAGTACAGAGTTCTGCTCCTGTTCTGAACAAAACTAGCCCTGATGTTTGTGAAGTGTAGCAATTTGAATCATAGGCTAGAGCAAGCAATAAATAATAATGGTGCTAATATTTTGTTTGTATGAAAGAAGGAAAACCTTATCCATTCTGGGTTACGTCCTCAAAGGTAAACAGTGGTACTACTTGCTAAAGCCAATATTTTAATCATGGTGATCTTGGTACGATGAGGTCACAAATGAAATAAGACTAGTGATTTATTTATTGATGTCTCACAAAAAACACTTCATCAGCTGCTCCTGGGTCTATATGGCAGCAATTTTCCATGGAAACATAACACAAGAAATTATGGACAGTAACTGGAAGGGAGTAGATAGACAAGAAGCCCTATGAGGTTAGGAGCCTAGGCAAGGCAGGATAAAGCCCTGTTACTTAGGAGAGAGTAAGAGATGCATAAACAGAGTAATTATTATAGGCATAATGATTAGTTCTGTGAAGTGCTGATGCAACAAATATTTGTCATTTTGGGGTACTGGTGAGGTCTTTCACCTCAGGTTTTATCCTGAAGGTGAATTCTTAACAGCTGTAGCATAGTGATACCAGGTGCTCTTTGGATCTGTAGATATTGATTATCTTTCATGCAGCAAATTGTCTTACAAATCTGGAAAAATATGCCTGCTCTTTTCTAGATCTTCCAGAGGTTTTTTGAGCTGTTCCAGCTGGGTATGGCCTTACAGATAGCCAGATGCAGAGCTTTAGATATGAGGGGAATGTTTCTGCTCTATTTGGAAGATACCTGGTATTATTTGGAGTCACAATTTTTTCCTTAGACATTCAGTGTCTGCCTAAATCACTTACTGGAATTTGCTCTTGCAGTAAGAATGCATTGACTTCATTTAGGAAACCTGTCTGTGTGATGATTGTCAGTTCTTGTGACAGGCAGGGAATAAAATTCAAGGTTAGCATTAAAAAAACCTGTGTGATATGACTGCTCTGGGACAGAAGTAGTATCTCTGGATGTTGCCTGGTTAATGGGATATGGCTGACCCAACTGCACAGTCTCCACCTTCAGTGGTAAGAGATATTTATGGGGTCCCTTACAGCAGACAGGCTGATCCTCTGGCAGAGCCTGCCTCACTCTACTCAGTGGAGAAGGTACAGGGTGGAAGGTGGGATCCACTGCAACTATCAGTAGCTACCAAGGGATTTGACTGTGGTGGAGGCTGGCTGTGCAAGTACTCGCTGTAGCCAACTATACCGGACTTGTATGGCCAGGTTTTGGGGGAGGGGTGGGGGATGGGCTACAGGTGTGGCTTCTGCAGAAGCTGCTGGAAGCTTTCTTCATGTCTGGCAGAGCCAATGCCAGCTGCCTTCAGGATGGACCCACCACTGGCCAAGTCTGGACCAAACAGGAGTGATGGTAATGCTTCTGTGATAACATATTTAAGAAGAAGAAAAAGTTATTGCAGAGATGTAATTGCAGCCAGAGAAGAGCAGGGGGAGAACATGTGAGAGGAACTGCTCTGCAGACACCCAGGTCAGTGCAGGAGGGTGAGGAGATGCTTCAGGCACCGAAGCTGGCATTCCTTTGCAGACCATAGTGCAGTCCATGGTGAAGCAGCTGTGCCCCTGCAGCTCATGGAGATCTGTGGGGATGCACCCATGGCCTGTGGAGGAGCCCGTGCCGGAGCAGGAAAAGAACTCCTCTCTCTGAGCAGCGGCAGGAACAACAGTCTGATGACGTGACCAGAACCCCCATTCCCATCTCTCTGCACTGCTGGGGGAGGAGGTAGAGCTGGGAAGGCGCTGGGTGAGGGAAAGTGTTTTTAAGGTCTCATTTTTATTCTCATTATCCTGCTCTGATTTTGTTAGTAATAAATTCAATTAATATCTCTAATTTGAGTCTGTTCTGCTGTGCCAGTATTTGTTGAGCAACCTCTCCTAGTCCTTGTGAACGCAGGAACCCTTTGTTATATTTTTCTCCAGCCACAGATGGGAGCGAGAGAGTGGCTTTAGTGGGTGTCTGGCATCCAGCCAGGGTCAACCCACTATTCCAATGAACAGAGAAGTGCTGGCAGTGAACATTTCAATACATCCTAAAATCAGTTTATGGGAAGAGTGTAACAAAACATCCTGGAGAAAAAACAAGTCAAATTTGAATGTGCTGTGTCTTCTTTGCATTGTGATTTGCAAATATCAACTAGAGAGGTATCAGGTCTCACATGTAAATGTGGGAGAGGTTCAGACTGAATTGCACTTGACTGGCATATGTGTGTCTGGATACCCCTGTTGGTAAAACAGTCATGAAGAATATTGGTAGCATTTGACTGGAACGGGACTGCTTGAAAATGTCATCTTACCAAATCTGAAGGCCAGACCTTTAAGGTCACGTAGGTTATCTTCTTACATGAAAAGAATTTCCTAATTATTTTTGCTTTAACATTTAATAGTTCAAGACTATTAAATGTTACCTCTAATGCAAAAAACCAATATGTAATCTGTCACACATACCTTGGTGAAATAGCCGTGAAGTTTAAAAGGCTTAAAATAAACAAGTGTAAAAGCATGCTGTGATATTTCTTCTTCATAAAGATTTTTCAATTTTGTGCTCAGAGTAGCTTCTTACTGTAAGAAGGCAGTCTCTGATCTGCTCTTTGTTATATATATATATATATGTTGTGGGAAACATGTACTGGCCACCTTCTCTACAGACCCAGCCAGTCCCAAGTCTGTACTGTGTCCTGGGGCTTCTTTCCTGGGAGAGAACTTTGTGTTTGTCCTTGATGAATTTCACAAAGTTCCTATGTGCCCTTTCTTTTTGACTGTCTGTGTCCCTTTGAATGGTATCCGCACCAGGGGGTGTATCACTAGATCTCCCAGTCTGGTGTCATTGCAAACTTGCACAGGCTGGGGGCTCTGGTTCTACCCCATTGTCACTGGCCTCTGTGTAGACTATGACCCAATAACAACTTCCTTCTGAGTAGGGTCATCCAGCCAGTGTTGTATCATATGGTTGTCCTATAGCTGTAGTTGAAATATGATTTCTGGGATGCAGCATATGATTAGTGACGTCACGTAAAAAGTGAACAGGGAAACAGTTAAAATGTAATAAAAGCAAAGAATACTTTTTTGTGTCCTTTTTTTTCAGAAGTCTGTGCACTTTCTCCATTTCATTTAAACATTTTTGTTACACTTCCTAAACTGAGGAAAAGAAATATATTTCCAATTTTTATACAAAAGAATATAATACTAATCAGCTGCTAAAGAAAAACACTTGTGATACAGGCAACATATGTAATATTTAAAATCGCTGTCACTGATAATCTTGCTTACTGTCATTCAAAGCTTTTAAAGCTGCTCGCTGAGTAGGGATCAAATGCGTAAATGATATTCATGTTACAGGGAGTCTATAACTCTGATTGTCACTGTGATTTACAAAGAGAAGAGTATAGGCATTCACAGCAACCTAAATAGTATTTTCTTTTTCTCTTTGTTATAATCAAATGCGCACCTTTAGATTGAAAAAATCTAATAATGACTAATGGGCAATGATCTTCTGGATTAGCCGCGGAGCATTCAATATCTCTTTGAGTAGCGATTACCATCTTTTTTGGGGGGATATCAATTTAAAGGTCAAGTGCTTTCATAAAAAAGGTGATTATACAGTATTTCATATGTTGAACAAAAGCTTAGCAAGATTCATTGTCTGTCAGTTTCTTTTGTATATAGCATATATGCAGTGAAATGGATTGCTTAATTATCTAACTACCTGTCTGCAGGGAAGGGATGTGACCGTGAATAGAACCTGTCAAATAGATACTTTGCTTTGCTTGTGATATTTAATCAATTACTGTAATGATTTCAGGTTATAAGTTGGCTTTTTAAAAATAGGCAAAAATTTAAATTACTTTCGTGCCAACAGCCAGGGATTTGGTTATAAATGGGTGGTTTTATTGGGAATGGAACGTAGAATGAAGATGAAAAGGAGAAAGGAACAAAACAGAGCTAAACTTATGACTGATCCCTTTCTCTTTCCTTTCAATTCTCATGCTCTTCTTTTACAACCTATGAAAGTATTCTTTTTCGCAGACATGATAAAAATGGCTAAGGCTATATTTAAACAAATCCAAGCAAGTGAACTGGAAGCTGTTTTTATACACTTTTTTCTTTTTTTTTTTTAAATTACTGTTATTTCTTCCTGTGAATTTTTGTTGGTTAATTTTGCAGTTTAGTAGAATTGGAGGTATTTTAAATATCTTCAGAAAAAGTACGCAGAAAAAGTCACTTCTTTTTTTTTCAACTCTTTTTCTCCCTCTTGTAAGATAATTTTCTTACAGCTGAAGAAATTCTCATTTATAATTAGGGATTGCTGCCTTAGTCTGTACATGTTTTTTCTGTTTGTGGATTTTGGTTTTGGATCACATCCTTTTTTTCTACTGATGTGCCTCTCTTTGCCAAATAATTCATGTGTGTTTTATCTACTGTATTTCAAGAAACACTGCTGGGTCTTTTTGAGTTTTGTTGGTCACTTTACACGGCATTGTTACCTCTCCCTTAGGAGGACAGCAGCTTTTAAAACTGAATAGTAATAACTGATGCCCAGCAAATATATTTGGAATAGTGGATTGTTAATACCCTGTGCTGTTCTTCGAGTAAAATATTTATATGTGGAAAAAAAGGTCTTTATGTGAAGTCCAGCTACCATTTGGACTTTTGTCCAAACAGAACAACACAGTAGGATATAAGATATATACCTGGGTGACAACATGCTAAGAAAATTTTTATCAAATATTTTTGATAAGTTATTGGCTTTTCTTTTAAGTAAAATGGCTCTAAAAATTTAATTTCTAAATTAAAAAATCCTATTGCTGCTGTAGAAAATGTCTAATAAATACTTCAAGCATCTCAAGTAGGCTGCGAGTTGTAAGGCTTTTGTCTTTTATACAGAGTCACTGAGGATAAGCTGTTTTATCTGCAGAGAGGGAGAGGAAGGAGACTGGGGATTTTATAACATGACAGATTCAGATTAATAAAAAAACAACAAAAAAAACCTCTCCAGTGAATTTTCATTAGTGTTATTGTTTATTAGTCCCACTCCATGCATGAAAGTTTTTTTAAATTATATGAGAGGTGACTACCAAGACTGCTAAGATAATTCACTTGATGTACACTGCCAAAAATCTGTGTTTGGTTTTGGGTCCCTGTAGAGTGTTAATGCCTAGTGCCTAGGTGAACATCCACCTTTTAAACAATAGGCATTAGCTATTCTTGAGCTTTGTTGGTTTCTTTTTTTTTTTTCCCAGGGTTTTCCTCATAGCTGCACACATGGTAAATCTTTAACTTCAAGTGTCCTTCTGTGGTGACCAACTAAAATATTAGCAAAATAAATGTTTTATGGGAAAATGTTGGCAGAAACCCCAGCAGAAACAGGTGGTATTGGGTTATTTCAATATAGTGTAATGATGCAGCCAGGTTTCCATCTGGACAGCATGTGGTTGTGTCTACTTAGAGAGTATCAAAGAGTGTGAGTATGCACCAGGGATAATGGTGGTGCACAAAAGTGTAGCTGGATGGCTACTTTGCAAAATAATAGTCAGGGTTCTAGGTCCTCTGGGCTAAATATTTTTACTGTCAGAATCTGAATTTCTTCATAAAATATTAAAGATGAAGCAAACCTCTTATATGCAATACTGAACCATGTAATTATAAGGCAGTTCCTCAAAGCCAAGTATTGTTCACATTATAGCTAGGCGTTTATTATAAAGGAGTTCATTACCCTTGGAAGCTAAGACATATTTCAAAAGAGTCTCTGAAACAGAGGCACTTTCAGCAAGCTTTACTGTACAAGTAAAAAAAACCCAAGCAAGTTGATCAGAATATGGTTAGGAAATAGGAGAGGAATTAGTGGATACACGACTGCCAAGGACCAGATAAACATCTGGAGTAAATGTCTCCATCTTCACTGACTTCACTGCAGGCATTCTGAATTGCACCAGATAAGGCATTTTTAGCCTAAAAAGCAGAGGTGGTTTTCCTTGGGGCTGGCAGATGCTCTCACAAACCACAGGGCTTTGCTAAGATACGCCACAGACCACCTCCACACCTGTGTGCTCTCTGTACAGAGGGAGGTGAAATGTGGTTGCAGACACTGGCATAGGCTTAATTGTGCACAGGATTAAGTCTGTTACATTTAGAGGGTTACATTAGGGGTACATAAAATACCATTTTGTGGACAGGGGTGTAAGAAGGAAGTTTGTAGGGTAAGAGGAGGAGCAACAAACTCAAACACCCTTGGAGTGGTCAGCAGGAGCAGAGTTGACACAGAGTTAACACAGACCCGTTTCCATCACTTGGAAGTGAGGAGAAGTGTATCAGCTCTATCCCTTGGGAAACAGGAGACGGTTAATGAACACACAGGGCCTGATTCTTCACTGTCTTTGTATTTTGTGCACATTTAGTCCTTGTTTACAGCATCAATTGGCTTGATAGCATTTGACACCCTGTGTCATTTGATCAACACAAGTGTAAATCATAGAAGCAGAGCTGAGGAAAATGAAGACCAGGTCTTAGTCTGCCATGAATCACACAGCCTAGTGGGCTTCTCTGATGATCGAGTGATTTGCACCAGCTGAGGAACTGGCCCAGGCAGTTTTTCACTGCTGTTATATCACTCCTATAGATGCATGTGCTAACAATCCCCATTTTTCTTTTTCCCTTGCTCATGGATGACCTGATTACACTGAAAACAGTTCTTTCTGCCAGGGTGAAGAACCACCGAAAAATTTAGGGTGCTGGCCAGCAACACTTGGCATCTAAAGATCAGCACGCTGCTGCCATTAATCGGTAGTACCACACAGAGGTGCCAAAAGCCATGGAAAATATGAGATGACATCCAGCACCTGATGAATGTGATGATTACAAGATCAGCAAGTATTTAACAGTAATGGATATTGGACCATTTTTGGAAGGAACAACCCTTCCCTCTCCATTCAGTTGATATTAAAAAAAATAAAAATACATGCCCCTGACTCTGGCTAATGATGCTTTGTTCCAAATATCGATCCTTTCTCCCTTCCCTGAACAAATCCAGCCTCTAATTCATAATGCCTATAGTGAGAGGCAGGGTAATTAGAACACGTATGAAGGGCCAGGCACCTAAGGCCTCCATCCAGACTGCTTAGAAAAATGAGGACCTTCCCCTACAAGTGCCATCCTATTTAAACTGATGTTATCTCACTTGTACCAGTGCTGTAGCTTTCAATTTCAAGTTGCACATATGCTCAAGTGCTTTGCTGGATTGGACACTTTTCTTGGAGCTGCAGTGATTGGGGGAAGCCATGTGGTGGTGTAACTTCATTTTATTATGTAGTCTCACCATGTTTGCAGTGCTTCCTGTGGGGACCATGCCTTTCTGTGCTGTCTGTCATTTCCATTCATTTTGCCCTTTGAGGTCCACGGAGGAATAGCACTGTTGAAATTACTTTTTACAAGTGTTGGATTGTGGCCCTCTTTCAAGTGAAATCTTTCCAGCAAACTGAAAGGATTGATGGATTACTGGTTCCCTCTGTGGCTATTCAGGCCATGAGTTTGTGTGGCTTCTTACCTTCCTTGCTGAAAACAAAGCTGTGTCTACAGGCAAGACTAACTTTCTGTGATCTGTAATTTGTTCCTCCCCTTGCCACAGGACTAGAGTTGCTGGGGCAGTAGAGAGTTTTTCCAGAGCCGATTAAGCAAGTTGTAAATGGTTTTTGAAGCCTCCATAGAAGCCTTAAATGAATGACTTGTGACAGCAAACAGGCTGAACATAACAGAGATTATGGATGTCAACGCACACAACTATTCATCTACATCCTGATTATGATGCTGATTTAATAGATCTGATTCAAAGCTTCTTGGCTGCATGGGCAAATTTGAATTTTATTTTACCAAGGATGAGAAGAACTAAGATGTCCCTGATCTGAGAATGACAATGTAGTAATGGGGAAAAAAAGTGCGGAGGAGGATATAACCTGCTACCATCTACGCCTGTAAATTCCTGTTCATCTACTGTCTCCATTATGTTGTTGGAAGAGGCTTTTGCCACTCACCTTTGCAGTGCTCTGTGCCTAAAAGCAGCCTGTGTCCACAGGTAGATTAAAAGTGTAGTACCTCATGCTGAGCGTTTAAGAGTTCTGAGAAAGTAAGAGGAAATTTGGTACATTCACTCCTCCTCAGAGAATTTTTTCATACAGAGAATCCTGTCTGGAGATGTAACATGGTCACTTCAGATCTGGAAACAACCAAGAAAGTTTGGTGGTGCCTCTTCCTCAGAGGCTGTCAGCTAACAGTGAGCAAGTGCCTGGTGTTTCAAGGAGGAGGAGAAAGGGGGAAATAAATCTCTGGAGAAACCTGAGCTGTAAAAACAGTCCTAATTTTTGGCCTACTTTCTCTTCCCCACACACACCTGTATTAACAAGGAGAGTAACTCCTTTGAGTGCTGAGTCAGGCTGAGCAAAGTCATTGCCCTCCACTTGTGAGGAAAGAGCAGATGGTCTCAGTGCAGTTCCAAACCTGGGGGAGATTTAGTCATGAAGCACACATCAGGAAAGGGAGCTTAAGGAACTCTGTTGGATGACACAAGAGTGAATGATCTACTAGCAGTGCAGTAGTTACTGCCAGCACAGCGTTTTCTCTGTGCTGTGGGATGGGAAACCTGAAGGTGTTAGTGGAAAAGACCATGGTTCCCATTCCTCTTGTTGTTGGCTGTTGCAATGGACTTGGTACATGCTAATTTCCTTGACCGTTTTTGTTGATGGGCATGGTGCATTTCCTCAGCATGTCCAAGGTTTCCACTGGAAGTCTGCATGTGGCTTTGAATCATGGAAAGGTTTGGACTGGCAGGGACCTTAAAGATCATCTGATTCCAACCCCACTGCCATGGGCAGGGAACCTTCCACTAGACCAGGTTGCTCAGAGCCCCACCCAGCCTGGTCTTGAACACTTCCAGGGATGAGGCAAGCACAGCTTCTCTGGGCAACCTGTCCCAGTGCCTCACCACCTTCACAGTAAAGAATTTCTACTTAATGTAAACCCACCTTCTTTCAGCATAAAACCATTCCACCTTGTCTTGTCATTCTATGGCCTTGTAAAAAGTCCCTCTCCAGGTCTCTTGTAGCCCTTTAAGTACTGGAATGGCTGCTATGAGATCTCCCCAGACACTTTTCCAGGCTGAATAGCCCCAACTTTCTCCATCTGTCTCCATAAGAGAAGTGCTCCATGCCTCTGATCATCTTGGTGACCTGCTCTGGACTTGCCTTAGCAGGCTCATGTCCTTCTTTGGTTGGAACCCCAAACCTGGATGCAACACTGCAGGTGGGGTCTCACCAGAGTGGAGCAGAGAGATAAAATCCCCTCATTCACCTGCAGTCCACACTGCTTTGAGTGCAGCCAGGGATGCAGTTGGTTCTCTGGCCTGTGAGCACACATGGCCAGCTCATACGAGCTTTTCATTCACCAACATCCCCAATTCCTTCTCCACAGGGCTGCTCTCAATCCATTCTCTGCCAAACCTCTATTTGTGCCAGGGATTGCCCTGGCCCAGGTGTAGGACCTTACACTTGGCCTTCTAGAACTCCATGATGTTTGCACAGGCTGACTCTCAAGCCTGCCCAGGTGCCTCTGGATGCCATCTCTTCCCTCCAGCGTGTGACCGCACCCCACAGCATGATGTCATCAGCAAACTTGGTGAGGGCCCATGTCACTGACAATACCAACCATGGAGGAATGCCTTTCATCACTGTTGTCCACTTGGACATCAAACCATTCTCCACAACCCTCTGACCGTGACCATCCAGACAGATCTTTGGTTACAGATATTAAGAATAGACCCATTGGTTCATGGTGACAAATCCTGCCTCTCCCCAGAAACATGTCCGGTATAGGACAGTCTTTTGCTTATCCAAAGGTAACAACTTCACAGCTGCCTTTGAAATTGAAGGCTCTCTGCTACTGTTTTGACGAATATAAATCACCTGCTATTTGCTGAATTTAGGTTGTGCCTGTGTCTGCCACTATGGTTCATAGCTCTGCATCTCAAAGAACCTTTGGTTCATTTTGGATCTATCCAGAATGGAGAAAGTCTGTGCAGCTGGACTTGTTCCAAAGCAGTTCATCAATCCGTAATGTTTTCAAGAAAGTTTTATTTTGCCGCTGTGTCTACTAAAGAGTTTAAGGCTGTCCTGGCAGAGGATCAAACCCTGTGTTATTTGGTACTGTACTGACTTCATAAGGATTTGCAGGATGGACTCAATTAAGTCTAAAAAATTAGGAAGGTGTGTCTTTCTGGTCTTTACATTAAATGCATACTGTTTCTCAAGTATTCTGGAGTTGAACATATGCCATGTTTTGAAGCCAGTATATTTGAAGTCCCACAAAGAAATGTACTATGGTACATATAATAAATCTCCTGGAAACAATCTAAGGTATATTTATATCTTCTTCTGCAGTGAGACATGTTAGTAAGTGCTTCCAGTAAAAGAGCATATAAAGGTGAATCTTAAAAGCCAGGGTAAAGAGTTGTAGGATATTATTATTTATCATTGAGTAACATTGCAAAACTCTGTCTTCATTTCATTGGAACCCTGGCTGAGTGTTGAAAGACATAATAAAAACAATCAGTATACTCTCATTTTTCTGTGTGAAAAGATGAAGTCATGGCATATGGTCAGCTCACCAGTGCTGTTAATAATAAACCACAGCTAATTAAGCACTGATTTATTCCTCTACGTAAGTGAAACAAATTGCTTTAACGGCTTTTGCTGGGGACCATCTAGTCAGATGGATTATGTATAGGAAGTTCAAACTAAAAATTATTAGAGATCATATTTCAGTGTGGTGAAGGTTGATGGTAGAAACAATTAGAAACCTAACAGAATGTGTCCTGTATTCTCTTTGATGGAAAATCAGATATTAATCTGGGGAAAAGTCTAATTCTCAACACAGCTGCTCCCCTTGCTCTAGTGCACCAGATTTAAGCTGGATAAAAATGAAAACATGTTTAAAAAATTGATCATAGCTTATAATGGCAATAATCACCTTGAAATTGGTTGTTACTACAGTTAATGAACAGAGTATTAGAGCATAAAACACCCTCAGATTCCCTCAGGCCGTTAGTTAACAAGCTGGTTGTTAGCTGCTGGTTGGATACTATCTTTATTTGGCGACTCCCTTTCAAAGACATAGAGTAGATCCTGGGGAGCTGTGGGGTGGGGAGCTTCCTTGAAGTAGTGTCAAAAAGAAAGTGAGACCTTGGACAGATAATCTCCATTGTGAGAATCCCCTTTTCCCCATCTCTGTAGCCCAGTTCCTTCAGAGCATCATCATCCATGCATGTGAAAGCCATGGTGCTGGCTGTGAAGTCCCACCAGATTTTGCCCAGGGAAGGTTTTTCCCCCAAATGAGGCAGGACAAATTGTTACAGGGTGCTGGAGGTCTCATGCAGGTAACCTTTGGGGCTATTTGCAAATGGAAACTTGGCTTGGCTCACTGGGATGGAGAGAAACCTTTCCTTTTCAGAAATGCATCATGGTCTTTTGCACGCCCACTGTTAGCAGTAACGTACAGTTGCAAAAAATATAGAAATGGTTCAGGTTATCACACTGAGCTTGCATAATCTATGTTGCTTTATCTTGCATTGCGCACATAGTTCCTTACAAAATCCTGTCAGATATGGAGTACTGCTTTGGTTTGGATGCTCATTGCTTTCTGAGCTGTGAAGCAGTAAGGGGCTAATAAAATTATATCACTGGAATTGCCTCTGCTAACCTAAAGATTCAGTTTTGCCTACTGGGGCTTTCTGATGTTCATAAATTTATGGTTTACTAGTCAAAGCTTTGGTATCTTTGGAAAACTTAATGTCACAGAACATTTATGACTAACTTGGTGTCTTGATCCCAGGAGTCTGAAGTAATAGGAGCAAATTTCACTATTGCACATGCTATATTTAGGGGTGGGTTTTTTTCAGCAATGTTGGGGCCCTTGTTCCTAGAGAAACAGCTCTTTACCAGAGCTAGCTGAAATTTGTGGCAGCAAATTTTTTTCCCATGACTTGTGATGTGTCCTCAACATTAAAAATGCGTATGGAAAAAAGTGAGTGATTTTGATTAAATTTCTGAGTATTTGATGGAAAAGGTTAAAACTAGACGTCTTTTCTTGACTAATACTGGCTTATGGCACTAGAGAGGTTTGTTGTGCAGACCACCACAAGCTTTTTATGAGGCTTAAAAGCAGTTTATATCATGCTACAACTTCAAATATAATTATGCTAGCTCAGAAAACGCTTC
Organism: Climacteris rufus; assembly: GCA_013398175.1. NCBI lineage: Eukaryota > Metazoa > Chordata > Aves > Passeriformes > Climacteridae > Climacteris > Climacteris rufus. Next base: position 291,458 of record VZRZ01000050.1, on the reverse strand, counting down.
GCAGACATAAAACCCCAAGTGTCAGCCTGTAGTTTCAATATCTTAGGTGAAAGAAGAACAGGCTGCTTCAGCAAGGCGTTTCAACTCCTTATCTGAAACCTGGTTCATTTCCAGGTTGCAAACACTCTGTGGTCTGTCATGACCTTTTAAACTTTCTAATCAAGGTGAAGAGAGGCAACTTGCTGAATATAATCTGTAGAGTGGAAATGTTTTTTTTTATTTATTTTTTTTGTTATTTTTGGTTTTTTTAATGGTATTCTGGCATTAGTTTACGTAACTTAATTTTCCATGGTGGTGTCAACCACTCTTTTCTCCTCCTTCAATGGCCAAGCTCTCCTGCAGGGTGTGGTAGCTCACATGGACCTATGGAGAGTCTGGCAGACACGGAAGGGTGGACCCTATGGCCTGGGGGATCTATGGGGTTGCCCAGTGTGGGTAGGGGAGCTGTGGGGTTTGGTCCTATGGCATGCAACTTGGAAAAAGCTATGGCAGCTACAGGCTGCTGCACCGAGCTGGGAGCAGGACAGGAGCTGCCCTGTCTGGGTGAAGCCCCATGGCAGTCCCTGAGCTGGACCACAGGGCAGTAGTGAGGAACCAGCAGGGTGGCAGACAGACAGGGCACAAGGATGAGGCACGGCCAGGGGGAGAGTTGCAGTCAGGCCATCCATTAGGGGCAAGGGCAAGGTGGTTGAGAGTCCCAGCTGAGGCCCATCAGGGCAATTAAGGCTCATTAGTGCCCTCAGGAGCCTGAGAGCCTGAGAGCACTATGTGAGTTTTCCTTGGTCTCAGTCTCTTACGGGTGGAGTTTAATTTGTATTAAGAGACCTGCACTGGTGAAGGGAATGAGTTTTGTGAGTGCACTGAAGATGTGGTGTAGGAGAGCTTGTTTCCTGGTTATGCTCTAGGCAACATGCTCTTGATGTTATAATGTGGTCATTAAATAGTATCATTTGGGTAAAGTGAGAAGAATATTCAGGTGTTTTGCCATGGTATTTTGTGTTGGTGGAGAAGTGAGTAATGGACTGCAATTTCCATGGGAGAAAGCAGGACTGAGACTTTCTACCTCCTCTCCAGATGTTCTCTCTGGGCCACAAAATAAGCAGTAAGTCTCAATCTCCTTTATATCTGACTTTCATTTTATTAATGCAAGTATCTGTGTTGAGTGAAATGTGTGGGCTTTTTTGAAGTCTGGGTTTTGTTGGCCCAATGAGATACAACTTAAACCCATTCAAATTCGGTTCTGCATGAACTGAAGGTTTTTTTTTCTTTTTTTCATTTTCATTCAGCTGCCAAATTGAAATTATTCACACAGTGCTATCTGACTGTTGGAGAAATAGTCTCCTGAAAAATGTAAAAGCTTGTTTTGTAAAAGATTTGTGGTTTGCTTTGTGGAGGACAAAATGCTTCGTTCAGAATTGAGTGAAAATTGTAGAAGGATTGCAGTACTTTAATATGTTTTATCCTAACTCTTGTAACATTCCCTCTGTAGTTACAGCTACTCACACTACCTCATGAGCTCCCTGTGCTGATCAAAATGCCCAGACACAAATGCCATTGAAAGTATAAAGATGTTGTTAAAATGTAAACAGCATTTTCTGTTTCTGTATTATAAATTACCTGAAACGTTTCAGACAAATGGTTTATTCCATTTCTACTGGCTTGTACTTGAAGTGCTGCTGCACTTTGCTGTTATAGGAATCAAATATGTTCTACTTATCACAAGTAAGTTGTTGAGACAGAATAAAGTTTTTTTGTTGTTGTTGTTTGGTTTAAAACCATAGTTTGTTTAAAACTATAGTTGTTAATATTGAACACAACTGTTGTAGTTAAAATCCTGAGAGAACTATGTCCAGCAGCCAAAGTACAGAAAAAAGGCTCTCCTCTGATTGAACTTGCCAAAGTTACATTAAAACCACAGTGAAAGCCTGGCTAAGCCAGCTGATCTTTCTGATTATTGTGTTTTGATCCAGAGAACAAAAACAAGAGCATTAAGCAACTACAGAAAAAGGCACATATGGAAAATATATTTTCAGTTTTAATTTTGAGTAAGAACTCCTTTTTCTAGTGGCTATTATTTCAGTAGGGCTGTAACCAAGGTATACTTTGGTGCAAATGAGTCTGGTTTATCTTGATTCCAATCATCCTGCAGGTAAACCTGATTTGGTATAGTGCCCCAGACCTTAAGGTAAATACCATAGTGAGATTTTTCTCATAGTGTTGGAAACTCCGGAAACACCTTTGTTGCTTCTGACTCTTACTAAAACAGTTAAGAAAATTACTTGCAATGTAGCAGTTGTTACACCTTTTCATTCCCACAAGTATAATAAGCTGTTATTTTACTATTTAGCTCTGTTTCCCCTACTAATGGTCTGCAAGAGGTATTTTCCTGAAAGGTTATTGAGACCTGGGGAGAGAAAAAAACAAAACTGGGCAACTGTGTTTCCTGATTTGTTTCATCATTGTAAAGGTGTTGTCCTTAGTCACTTTATTAAGGAAGGAGCTTTTTGGGAAGAACTGGTAGCAGAAGAAATGATACCATGGACCAGAAAGGAAATACAGGACTTTGAGTAGCGACACCAGGGCCCACAGCTAGAGGTAGGAAAATATGAAAGCTGTGATAAGTTTGAGTTTGTCTATGCTATTCATAGTAGAAATGAGAGAAAGAGACAAAAAAGCAACCTAATATAAACATTATTTCTAGAAAGATAGTTTTCCCCAAGAAATTTAAAACTTTCTTGATTCTGTGTGAAATGCATCTTTCTGGAGTGCAAGAACAGTGGGCTGGGGTCAGATTTTTCTGAATCTCTGCAGGGATGCTCATAGTGAGGCTTTTAGAGCTTAGTTAGATAAGAAAATAAGGATGAGGCTTCCAAAAGAAAGAATAGACTTTTACACAAAATTCAGTTAGCTGACATTAGCAAAACAGAGGTGACAGGCAGTTGTTAGTTCCTTCTTTGACCTTCACTGCAATAATTTCTGTTCTGGCTTAGACAAAAACCTAATTCTCCAATCAGCTCTGTCTTGGGAAAACAAGACATTAAATGAAATCCCAGTCTGAGTCTCGTTGCACTTCTGCTGTGCAAGAACCTTGATTCTAGCAATGTGCTTTTCAAGCTGCTCTGTGAGGACTTTGCTTCCCTGATTGCTTTCTTCTTTTTCTTGTGTCTGTTTCCAGCTAACCTTTGTGTTTTCATGGGAGTTTTTGGCCCTCACAGTAGCAGAGTTTAGTTAAACCCTGCTGTTGTCTGTGGTACAGCATGTGAGCTGTCTGTCTCTGCTTAAGAGACCTACCTGTGTGTGTCTGTTCGTATAAGCAAAGCAGAGAACTTGTGTATGTTTATGTGTGTTAAGTACAGACTTAAAAATGGCTGCTTTAGAAAAACTGCAGAGTCACATTATATTATACTCTTTCAGTAACTGGTCTCCTGGAACAGCACATTTGTTCTTGTAACAGAGCTTAGTTCTGTACTTTATATTAAAGTTCTGCTTGTAAATAGTTTGTAAAAAGTTAAAAATTAAGGAGTGTTACATGTATAAAAAACTTGGCCTGTAACAGACTCTACACAGATATCTAAGGGCTAAGTAACCATTTGTTCAGATACACCTCACACTTGAATAGCTCATTTTGTGTTTTGGAGTTACCTCCCTGTCTCTAATTTTCACCCTTCTTTCCAAAACTGGAGTTATAGTGGCATAAGGGAAAAATTGGTCCACATGGAGAAGAGAAACAGAAAACACGTTTTTAAAATATTTTTTTTGTTGCATCTGTTAGTTTTATGATTAAGCAAGACTAAACTCTGCACTTAACTAATCCAAACTTTCTCACCCAATTTTTGTCGCTCTCTGTTACTGCAACATAACATTTCCTATGCTTAAAAACATACTTGAACCTTACTTGTGGCCTACTCATTGTAACGGTTAAACACCTGTGAGGAGATTTCCTCTTTCAATGACCCCAAAGAATCAATGTGTTCATCAGCTCTGACTACTGAGATATGCTGTTTCCCCTCTGTGTTGTCACTGCTCCGTGGATTTGAGCTGCAAGGGGGGACTCTTGTAAGAAGTCACAAGTATTTGCGCCAGCTTATGTACCTTCACCCCACCTGGCCCAGGACATCAAGACCAAGATATGTTGGTACTGCTCGTGTCTTTGGTGTAATTATGGGTTTGACTGACAAGTGGGGAAGTTTTGCTACTTCCTCAGACAGTAATTTTCTTCGGTCTCCATGTCTTAAAGCCTTAACTAATGATCCCTAAGATGGACTTCTCCCCAACCTCATTAACTAATTAAACAATTCAAAATAAAGAGGTTTTCAGGCTGCAAGATATTTCTGAGAGGGCCTGTAGTGCAAACATTAGCATTTCCACAGAATCCATAACCATTAGGAAACAGAAGCACGATGCCCCAGATGGTCCAGTCTTCACCATTTCAATGTGTGCTATTACATGTTAGAACATTTTTATACAGCCCTTCTCCCAGGTGCCCAGGTTTCTGTGCCCTCTGAACACCTCGTGTTGCTGGTCGTGTCTGTTCTTTTCTCTGTGTCAAATTCTGCTGTGAGGGGTGTGAGAAAAAGAGCAATAGCATCGGTGGTCTGGCTGCTCTTCTGCAGTTTCACTGCAACTTGTTCTCAAGTGTGTGATGCTTGAGTTTTTGAATGGGATATTTATTGCTCTGCTTGCTAGCAGGAAGAGCAGGATAACCCTTTACCTGAATAAGAATACTGTGTGCTTCTTTCTCTGAGTATGCATTGAAATACAGCTGAAAAGCAACAGGAGGGGGAAGGTGGGGAAATGATAGCTTGAATAGAATATTGCTATTTTCAGGAGGGCAGAAAAACTACATATTTGTGGGGAGGTTTTCCAATAGACCATGTTGCATATTGTTGTCCTAGACTCTGCTAAATATCTGACAACAGTGAGAACATGGTTGAAGTTAGTAATGGTATATGGTATTTTGACAGTGGTGTAAGGAGGGATCAATTCTAATTTATCAGATGGACTAAATGCAAAGAAAAGTTAACACACAAATACTGTGGTATTTACCCTCCCTAGAGCTGAGAAAAGCTGCCCAGTAATTTTGTCTTTGATGCCAGACAACACTTAAGAATAATCTTGAGTGATTTAGTTGAGTTTGGAGCAGGTAAGACCAAAGTTTGAATGATTGGTGTGGACAGATAAACACTGAAAGAATGAGCTGAGTTGCAAAACATTTAACTGGGGGATCTGTCACCATTTGCTTTGCTCAAACTTGACTCTTTGGAAGGCTGGCTCCATACAGCATTCTTGTGCAACACAACAAATTTAAGGCAACTCTGAAGGAAAAGTGGTCACTTAAAGCATGAAAATGAGAATTTGCAGCTCTGGCCGTGAACATTTTTCTAGCAGTTTCTGTTTTAACCCAACCTGATTGTGATTTTTTTTTTTTAAGTTTATCTTAAAGCTGCAGAGCTGAAATCATAAGCTTTATACAAAATGTCACTTTTTATTTACGTGTACTTTACAAGCACATTATTATAAGATATAATGGCTCTTTGGATGCTAACTTTTTACTTATGCTTATCTTTGTTGTAGTCATATGCAAAACATTGGAAATGCAGTTAGGGGAACAGAAAGGGCAAGTGAAAAATAGCCATAAGCCTGAGCTAGGCTCTCAGGATTATAAAATGCTGTTTTAATGAACAGTAACTGTTGTAGGTTGTCTCCCTGTTGAGGGGTCTCAAATTTTTCTCAAAATTAGTGCACCCCAATGTGCCACCACTCCTATAACTCTGTGATCTTAACTATTTTTCATGGAAAAGAGACTTTTTTTTTTCATCTTCTTTTGAGAAAGAGAAATGGGTTTAAGGTGCATTTTCAGTACGGTTCTTTGATGTTCGTCACCATCTTTCCTTCATTGCAAATCTACATGAAATATTAACCAAAGATTGGACTATTCAATGCCACAAAGTGATCATAACTAAGAAAAGGATGATTATAGTGTGATACCCAAAGGTTCATGTAATTGTGCATTTGGTGTCAGACATTAGTAGGTAACTGTGAAGGAATATAAGAAGCAAGGATAAATCTTGACCAGCCTGTCCCACAAAAAATCAATTCCAACTTCACAGAATTCACAACTTTAGTTTGACCAGACATCTCTTGTTTTAAAAAAACCCGACTAATATTATTGTCAAAGTGTATAAGATACTAAGTAGCATAATAGATACTAAGAGCTGCTCAGGGCAGCTCTGCATAGGTTCAGATCATAAAGGCAGTTGTACTGCCAGAGCCAGCTCCAGGGTTGGGGTCAGATTTTTAATGGTGTAAATCCTAGCAGTACCACTGGCTGAAGAAAGCCATGTTGATCTCTTTGGGTCAAGGATGTAGCCAGTAACTTTTATGTCTTTAAAGCTTATCTAAGTTTTCTGTTACTCCTTGGTGGATTTTATGGTGATGTTTTCATAATTACAAAGATCCTTGGGGTAAGCTCCCATCTGATAAAGCTTTTAAAATGGTTTTGAACTCTGTATTCCCCTGTAGCCTTTTTCATAGGGCAGTAAAGTCCATACTTACTAATAAACAATTAAGTCACTCAAAGGAGACAAACTCACTCCCAAATACATTATTCTTTCATATTGTTCTTTGAACACTGTCTCAATTTCTTGACCCTTTACTCATAGCAAAGATTGTGCGAGTTCAGTGCAACCTATTTGCTGCCTCACAGTCTGTACCCCCATCTGAGCAATATGATGGAGAGAGTTTAAGTCTTCTAGGCTGCCAGAGCATTTCATTATGAGGTCACAGGGTGCTCCCTTCCTCCCAGCCACAAACTGTCAAGTAGAGCTCATTTTTCATCAACACAGAGCTCAGCAAAATAGGGGGCCATCAAAATTAGCAGTGGAAGAGGCTTACTGAAATCCATCTTTTCTGCTCCTTGCAGATGGAGGACTATACTACACCGTAATTTTTTCCCCATCCTTTGTCTAGGTAGTTTCAGAAAGAATCAATAGGGCTCAGCTGTTTCCCTTGAGAGACTATTCCACAGCCTAATGGCTAACATTTAACCATTTTGCTAAATGTTTCCAGATAGCCATCTCTTCTCCTGCCTCATACGCAGTTTCATCCCATCACTTCTAGTTAGTTATACTTCCATGAGCCAGCTGATATAAAATACAAGAAAAATCCTTTTATCTTTGGGAGGAAGAATCCAAGGCTTGACTCAAGATGAAGCTTCTCCATTTCCAGTGTTTAGGGAAATTTCTTTCTTGTCGCCCTCTTTTCAGCAAGAGTTGAGAAATGTTAATATAGCTGGTGGTGCTTCACACACAGGCACACATACAATCTTTCAACTGGTTATTATAAGTACTAGATCCTACTGTAGGATCATTAGTGAATGCCCCATATATCTGAGATGATGGAGGGAAGCTTGGGGGGCTGTGTCTGTTGGCTGTTTTGCTTTTTATTTTCTCCTCTAGAAATTAAAAAAAAATTCTTTATACAAACAACTTTCAATACAATAATGATGTCTGTCTCTTTCAACGTGAGTTTTAATTCTTTCATTAGACCAACAATGGGCAATGGAATGGAAATGGGCAAGATACTTTTCAGAGTGTGATTCAGAAGGGTTTAGGTCTGTTTAGTAGTGATAAATGTGCCCTTTTTTGGGCTCTGCACTCAGTCCCAGCAGGACTGGGATATGCAGGTAACACTACTGTTTTCTCACCTCCTTGAAGCATCCAGCTTGACCTTGCTATAGGGTAATTTCTATGGTTAGGAGGTTTAGTAGGCTCCATGTGGTGGAAACAAAGGTTTTGGGTATCTCTGAGGTGCTGTACCAGCTGTGCAGTGGCTTTGTGAGAATTACTGTGGGATTAAACCAAGTAAACGAAGTAGATTAATTAATAAGGTTTTAGGTGCAACTCACTGCAAGTAGGTGTTATGCTTTGATTAAACAGTGCTAAGGAATTTTTTTGCTCTGAATGAGCTCTGTTTTTTGTAGTGTTATTTGAACCTACTAACTCTGACTTTACTCAAACCGTACGGACAATAACATTGAGGTCTTTTATTTTCCTCTAATTTGTTCCCCTTTCTCCTTTCTGTGCTTCTTCTTTATGATACAAGATTCAGTAGAAATGGTCTCCTGGAGGAAGACTATGTTCAAGAAGATATGCTTGCTATATTTAATCATCCTTGGAGCTTTTATTTTGCTAAAGGACCAAAGTGACAGCCTTTAGAGAATAATTATATGAAACACCATGTGTGAGCAAAGTGTGAAATGTCTCCAGGACCAACCAAAGATATAGATATTTTTATTAAATATTAATGTCATGCATTTATGAAGGGTTTGCCAAGCAGATGTTAAGCTGGTCTTTGTGGTAATTTAATTGAGCAAGGAACATTTCCTGCCATTTTTATCAATGTCATGCTTTACATTACATTTTAAACTAAAAATATAAAACGTAGAGAAAGAGAGAGAGAAATAATTAATAATCAGTTTCCATTCATGATTATCTGTTAATATATCACTTCAGAGGATTTAAAGTTTCTTCTGAATGTTTTTCTTGGAGGCTAATATGAATTTGAGCTAACCTGGACTCTGTGCAAATTCTTCCACAGGGCCTCTGTCTGGAGTTGGGCCCACTCCTGCTAATGCAATTCTTATTTTTCTTTTTGTAAAAAGATGATGATGATACTGAAAGCAAACCTTAAGTTATTCTGAAGATTCTGATGTAGAGCTCTGAAAATATCTGTGGAGAGAGTCCTTTCATCCTTGGAGCATCACTTGATGATTAAATGTCACAGCAGGATCTTTCCATACAGAAAATATAGATTGATTAAACTTACTGACATTATGCCTCTGCAAAGTGCAACGTCTTAACAGGATTTAGCATCATAAAGCATTTGATTATATACAACACATCAAGCAAAAATAAAGAAGAAAAATAATAAAACAAAAAGGCAATTGAAATGTCTGTGGGTCAGGTGCAACATAATGAGCCTATTCATGAAATATCACTGAAGGCCTACCTCCTCACAAGTATGACATTATTTACATGGAAAAAGTGTGATCACACTTCTACCTTGTATATGTTGTTTTAAATTTATGAACCTGTTTTTCATCCCCCACATGTGAGTGGGCTTGTCTGAGTTCCATTCCCCAGAGACAACATCTGCCCCCTACCTCATGGGTGGGTGATCACTGTGGTTGAGGTGACCAATTCTAGCTCCAGCTGAAGAAGGAAAAAAATGATCATAATAAATCACAGCATGGTAAGGCTGAGATGAAATGAAAAATCACCAGCTTGGTTTGTGAGTTTGACCTGCCTGCCTATAATGGCACAGGCTTCTCATCAGCTCTGGGAACTTCTGTAGGCACTGCTAAAATAGTTTATATCTGTTAGAGCCCCACAACTCCACCTGCTCCACTCATTACTCTGCATCTGCCATGGAGGAGGTATGGCGCATTCATTTGGTTCATTGGGTGCTTCTGAGAGGGTCCTGCTTGGGGCAAAGAAGTTACATTTACAGTTACTCTAAGGGGATATTGAGGATTTGATCCAGCAAAGGATCATCATGCTTATTCCCGACTTCCAGTTAAACCACTGCAAGCCCAGCCTATAGAGAAGAGCAGGGAAAAAACTCATTGGTGAGGGAACAGGAGATGGTACAGGGGCAGAAAACTTGCCTGCTTTTACCTCCTAAAAACAAGCAATTAATTATAATAAATTCAAGGGTAAAGCACTAAACAGACCTACTTCCTGTGGCTTCTTCAGTTGTTGCCACTGATTTGTGTGGATGGGTGCTTAGTTGCCTACAAGGAGGGAAAAGGGAAAGGATTTTGCAGACTACTTCTGTGCTGTTATTCTGTACCAATGATGTGGGAATGCAGCAAAGATTGACTTGTTTAATGAGGTCTGTACCAAACCTAGATGCATACAGAAGACTATATGTTATGTATGCAGCACAAAAATTTCCCATATTTTCCCATATTTTCCATAGAAGAAATTTAAAATGTCAAATTCATGTGCTACATGTGCTCAGAGATACAATACTGATTTCTTCCCACTTCTCTGTCCAGGAGAAAATTTATTTTACATGCTTTGAAAGGCGTTAAGTTTTCAATTAGTTGTTCTTCTAGATTGGTTTGAGATCAATATGTCTGGTTGACAGGCTGAGGATGAGAAAGCTATTTATCAGTGTTGGAATCATGCCCTAGACCTGATCAATCAATTTCTTTATTATTATTTTGAAAGAAGGAGAAGGCTTAATGTTTACTTGAACTTGCTTGTTGGCCACTCATGTAATTTTTCACCCACTCAGCAGAGTGCTGAGCAGTATGAACGACAAACATGAAAATAGTAATCAAATGCCACCTAATACCTGGCATTCTAAGTAGCAACTGACATGCAATGAGCTTTAAGTTTCTGCATTGTGCCTGACATCTTTCCAGCTTCTTCCACATTTGTTTGATACCATTTGATCATATTCATTGCACTAAACGTTGTCCAAGAGGCTGTGAGACAATGGGAATGTTTTGTATTCCACAGGAGTCTGTATGCTATAAAGAAACAGAAAGCCAAGGAAGGGGCAGGCAGAGCTGCTGTGTGTTGCAAATATCTGGTGACATTTTCGGAGGCCAGAGATTCATCTCGTACTTTGAATCTCTGGTTTTGGGAATAATCAGCAGAAGATTTCCCAGCAGGCTTTCTGCCCAAGACTGGCTGTAAGTCATATGGCTAATGCTGAGTCAGCATCCTTGATTCAGTGCTGCTGTAGCTTAAATAGGTTTGAAACCCCCCAAACTGCCAGAAGGTGGTTAATCACTGTCTCTTGTAAATTCCCCATTTTGCGTGCACCTAGAATTGGAGGTTCTGCTGATTCTGAAAGCTGATCTCTTACTATTCTTAGTTGTACCACTAGCAAAGGTAGAACTCCACACTTTACAATTCACATGGCTTGTCACTGTTAAATTTTTCTTACCTGAGTGAAAATGGCTTTGAGTATGCAACACTTTCTTCATCTTCATACAAAGATCAGAGGATCTGGCATCCTTAGGTGAAAGATAATGTGGGGAAAGGAGGTCAAACATCAAAGGTTTCTCCACCTTTTCTTTTTCTGAACTTGTAACTAACTCCTGGAGGTTTTTCAGGTAATATAAGCCATTGGCATGAGGAGGAGTTCTTACTGTATAAAAAGGAGTCCAGGCCCTGTGTCCAGCCATCAGTGCCCTGTCAGGTATGACTTCCCAGAAGGATGAGAGCAATTATCAACTGTTTTTTGTGTTGGTGTTTTTTTGAACCATATGGTGCATTTCACTGTTCAGTTTATACTCTCCATATGATGGGCACACAGCTCCCATTAACTTTAATGAGACTTGCATGCACAAGGGCAACATATAGGCCACATCTTGAATCTCTGGGTTTTTACTATTCTGTGTTACAAGCTGTGATAAATTAATACGTATCTCTGCTGCCTACTTCAGTCTACCAGCTCCAGTGGATTTTGCCATAGTGGTTTTGATTGCTGTCTATGCTGTGCATCTTGCTTAGGAGCATTTCTGGTGGGCAAGACAGGCCAAGCTGCTTGGCTTCAAAAAGTACATTGAAGTGCTGCACTGAATCCAGAGAAGAGCAAAGGACCTGATGAGGGGCCTAGAAAACAAGTCTCAAGAGGAGAAGCTGAGTGTGCTGGGGTTGCTTAGCCTGGAGAAGAGGAGACTCAGGGGGGTTGTCACTGCTCTCTACAACTCCCCGAAAGGAAGTTGTAGTGAGGTGGGTGTTTGTCTCCTCTGCCATGTCTCAGGTGAAAGGATGAGAGGAAATGGCCTCAAGTTGTGCCAGGGGAGGGTTAGATTAGATGTTGGAAAGCATTTTTTCACTGAAAGAGTGGTTTGGCATTGAGGTTGCTCGGAGAGATGGTGGAGTCACAGTCTCTGGAATAGTTCAAGAGACATCTGGATGTGGCATTTGGGGATACATTTTAAGGGTGATTATGGTGGTGCTGGTTGATGGTTGGACTTGACGATCTTGAAGGTCTCATCTAGCCTTGATGATTTTGTGATTCTGTGAAAAACAGGAAAATGTAGAGCTGTTAACACAATTGATAAAACACACATTCAAAAGGAGCATCAAGCAAATTCTTTGATAAGAAAAGGAGAGGGAGCATCACCCTTTAAATCAGCCATGCAACTACTTCAGTGCAGGCTGCTTGCCTCTTTTGCTGTCTTGTCTACTGATGGCTGTGTGTACATTTGGACAGAGAGGTGCTGTAGTATGTATTCCTTTCCAAGCTGCTGGAAATGTTTATCATAGGTTTATGAATTTGTTTTGGTAAAAGATGATGGTGTTTTTTGTTATGGTTTTTTTTCCCCTTCATGAACAGAAATGGGACTTAAAATCTCTTGTGTTGTTCAGCTATTGAAATTTAAACTGAAAAAAATTGACAGATAGAAGGTTAGTCATATGGATGCATGGCTAACTAAGAAGGAGACGTTTTCCAGCTATGAGCTAAGATTATGGCTCTCTCAAAGTGGAAAAATTGAGATTAGGATAAGAATGGAGGAATAAAAAATAATCAGGAAAATGCGAAGAGGAAGATGTCATAGCCTGAGGAATGACTATTTCAACATGTTTGCTACAATGGCCATGAATGTTCTTCCTCAGTTGTTGAGGGATTTTGCAGCAGTCTGATTTAGGAATGGGGTATATGTGACATTTGCACTAATGGGGTCATATCCACTTCATAGTTGCAGAGGTCAAGGAACTCTAAGGATGAAAATTATTTGCATATTTACTTTTCTTTTTCCACAGTCCATTCTAAAAAAAAAAAAAAAAGGAATGGCATATTTTCTTGTCCTGACATGACTGCATTCTGTAACCTTCATTCTTCAGTTTAAATACTCCAAAATATTCAGAAACTTGAGTCTGAATGAACCATTTAACTCTGCTATGATGAGAGAATGTGATTAACCTTAATGTTACGGAAAGAGATGTCTGTCTTTAGTGCCAAATATCCTCATTTGAAGGTTGCTCTCTCCTGCTGTTGTTGAATTTTCTGAAGGTCTTGGTTTCATCCTCTGAATAAAGACCAGATCTTTCAAACCTTGGGTTCCTCAGCCTCCCTTCTGCACAGCCATAGTTTTGGCAATGCTCAATAGTTGTTCAAATTGAAAGCTGTTGCTCTGGGAAAAATGGGTCATGTTAAGACTGGGCAGGGAGGACAATGGAAGCACTGACCTGCCTTCTGATGAGGCTCATCCTTATCACAGTGTCCTACTGCAAGGGGAGGTGTGAGACCAAGGTGTTCACAGGTAGAACAGTCTTGAACCGATTGATTAAGCCCTGGTAAGAGACCAGAGAGCTCACCTGGGTCAGTCAAAACCAACCACCCAAACAAAAAACCCCAAAAACCAAACCTACCACCTTCGGATCCGAAATGTGTTTTAATTGGAGGAATAAAATGTGTTTTTCATAGGAGACAATTTTTGGCATCTTTCTTTTTGCTGTGATGCAATTATCAGGGGGAACTTTGATTTTAAATTAATTTAGCATTTTAACGCTGGAAGCTAGGCATCTCCATGAGAGAAAACCAAACTAATAGCTGGGTTCAAAGCTGCTCCCAGATATAATACTGGATTTTTTTTTTTTTTTTTAATGGGTTCTTGGGACAAACTGAAAATGTTAAAACAGCAACATTTTTCAATCAAATGTAGCTGGTATTGCTCAGCCTCATGCAACCAAAACTTGGAGTTGGGCTGCACAAAAATGCAAGAGGAACAAGTAGTTCATGTTCTTTTTGAATATTGGGTGGTCTGTTCAGAACACATTTGCTTCTGGTGTTCACACTTGTCCCTGTGGTGCTGTCAGCTGGAAATACATCTTCTAAAATGGCAGGTGAAGTTGTAGTGTAACCACCTTGTTTTGGTGATTTAAAGCTTCAGGAAAAACAACAAGTATTGAAAGCTTCCTCTCTGATAAGAATACTATAAACCCAGATTTTCTTTTTTTTTTTTCCCCCATCAGTCCTGTTCAGGGAAATTTTTACCTGATGAAATATCATGCTTTGCCCAAAACTTCCTCTGTAGAGAGGAATGATGTAGCATTGCCTCTGTTTGCCTGAAAACTAATATGTTCCTAGGGAGAGTGTCCTCTAAAATCAGGAATAGCAAAATCTTGACAGTTAGGTGACCTCTGTAGTCTGTCTGATGCCACATAAATACAGAGACTTTCAGTCTTGAAGTCCTGCAGTTTTTTTTTTACCCACGTCTGACTAAAACAAATATTAAAAAAAAAACAAAACACAACAACAACAACAAAAAACCTAAGCTAATCACAGCCTGCTTATTTTCTCAAATAAATGTTTCCAGATAAAGGTAACATCAGGACTTTTGTCCTCTGTCAGGAAGGGGTTCCACAAGAGAGACATGAGTATTCTGGGATGGCATGGGCACTTGCTTCTCTGTCAAGTTAATTTGGACAACTGCAGTAGTCTCCAGTTTTTGCTCCATACAAGGGTTATAATACTGTGCTGGCAGCTAATGTCTTCTAGAGCAATATTCTCTTTTTTTTATGAAGAAAAATAGGTGTCTTATTTGAGTGGTCAAAATATAGTTAAGCCCCAAGATTGATTTCTATTCCTCATCCCCAGGTGCCCTAAAAGGTGACTTTGAAGCAGATTCTCAGGTTCTGTGAGTGCACATCTCTCCAGTTACACCACCTTGGCTCTCAAGTCCCTGTGCTTTCCAGATACTGTGAAATATACTCACGTGTTGAAAAAATTGCTTTGTGTTGTGATTTTGAGCATTCTGTAATATGCAAAACAAGAACTTTTTTTTTTTCCTAGAACTACTCGGCTGCATCCTTTTGACATTATTTATTGAAGGCAGATACATTAACAATTAATATTGGGTTTAATTTTGCGCTCCCCTCTCAGTAAAGGTTGATTCCAGCTCTTCTGATTTTGATGAAGACTGGCTTTGCTGGCAGCCTGTGGCTGGCACAACTACAAAGCTGGTTTTGAGAACCTTAGAGGTTTATTTAGATTCCTAAAATGTTTTGGCTTGATGGTATCATGAGTATATTGAGGCTTTTGAAGCCTTTTCAATTCTTAACAGCACCAGACAGGCAGACATAGAAACACACAAGGACTAGGAAGCCAGTGCCATCTTTGCTTTGTTTGTCAGGCTTGTAAGTGTCTCCAAGGGGGAGACCAAGCACAAAAAAGGAGTAAAACTGGTAAAGGGGTGTTGCCTCATTTTTACTGTTAAAAATAGCTAGCTCTCTACTAGATAGTTTTCAAGGACTAGTGTTCTGTAAACATAGCTATGTTATTGTAGAATTATCTTGTTATTACATTCCTTTCCCATGGACATAGATCCTTTGATGGACATTTCTTTTGACCACTGTAGTTAAAGATGGAAGTGTTAATTTTCTCCAATGAACAGTGATTTCAAAAAGTGTATATAAGAATTAAAAGAAGGTGGTTCCCCCCCTTCCTCCCTTTGCTCTGAACGTGAACACAGCTGGCTCCGTCTCTTTTCTTCTGCATCTCCGGCATTCCCGCGGTGATAAGCGGCGATAAAGGGGGACCACGTTCTTTGCCTCTCTGCGGGAGGATGGAGTAGGAAAAATCATGCTTTGTGTGCCTGCCTCAGTGCAGTTTGCATTGGTGGAAGGGATAGCGCAGCTGTGAAAGTTGGGTCCTGTGCATAAATGCTGATTCCTGTGCTTTGGTGATGAGTTATGAGCATGAAACCTGGTTCCTAAGGCTCAGCCTGCCTGTTACCTTCAGGAAGTTCACTGCTTTCCTCTCGGACAGTGCTATGTGCTGTTTGGATTTGTACCCCAAAAAATCCTGCTGCTTTAACATTGATTTCTTTTTTGTTTTGTTTGGTGTTTCTTGGGGTGGGTGGAAGGGTGGAAGAAAATGTATGTGGAGGAATGCTGGGAGCATTATGGATTGTGGGGGAGCAATGTGGAGGGAGCAGTCTTGGGCAAAATGTTTTCAGTGTGCTACACCTGCAAGTTTGGTACTAGAAAATCACATGCAACTGCTGCTTGAGCTGAGGAGAGGTAGCATCTTTGCATAATGGCTTCTTTTTATATCTCATGTTATAAAGTGATCTTCTATGGAATGACTCAGCAGAAATAGCCACAAATACTTTTGATCCATCTCAAGAATTTGTGTTTAGCTCCTAAAAATCTTCCAGTGGTTTTTTGTTAATGCAGTGAGTGACATTAAATGCCTAAGACCAAGCTGATGCATGTCATTCCTCCTACAGCACCATACTTCTCCCTTCCCCCTATTTTCTCCATCCTTCTACCTTTCTGGACTTCATAGCATTTTAGCACAATTGTAGAAAGCTCTGCAGAGGTTCATACTCAAAGAGTTAATTAACTATCTTGCAGCCTTGAGGCCTGCTTGCCTTTCATGGTGCATCAAAGCATGTAGGAGAAAAAACTGTCCAACAAATGTGGCAGAACACAAATTTTTTTCATCTTCACCTGGAAAGATGATGGACAATGTTTCATGCAGCCATTAGACCTGCTTCATCCCTTATGGCAGTGTTTTGCAGTGTGCAAGGAAGATGAAACCTCTACACAACTTAAATTTGAATTAGTTGAAATTAAAGTAGTCTAATGATTAGAGGAAGGCTACTCCCTTAATCTTTAACTATACTGCAGAATTCTGGAAGAAGAATGAATGTGGTTAACTAGTTCTGTACAAGGACCTTCTCTTCATTTAAATACCATAGGAATTTCCCAAATGGGAGCTAACAGACAAAGTAATGCCTTTGTCCTGCACTGGCTACTTGAATTGGTAAGCAGAAGTGAATATTCCTGTCTTAAAACACATCATGCTTTTCTGATGGGCACTACAGCCTGGGTCTAAGAACCATCTATGTATGTTATCCTTGGAAAAACTGTGAAATAAGGACTCCTGCTCTGACCTTGGAGTCTCTGCACAAGTGAAACTGCCCCTGATGTGTTGAAAGGAGCCTTTTCTGTTTTTTTCTTTTAGGTATTGTGAGTGTTGGGAATGCTGCTTTTGGGAGGTGTCTTGGTAGCAGAGCTGAATGAATGTAGAAAACTCCCCAACACAACAAGAAACTGTCAATAAACAACAACAAATTTTCTCTGATCTGATATAAGTAATAAGACAAGGACTTGTTTCTAGACACGCAGAAACGCTACTAAAATCAGAATTGATTTTCCCCTGCAAAAAAGTGAGAAGCAGAATACATCATTGTCACAGTTCATGGTAAGGCTTGACTTCTGCAGTTAAACCAGAACTGTATGGGGACTGGGCAGGCCTGAGAAGAGAAGCAGTGGCTGTTGCATTAAAAACCAAACTACATCTTGCCTTGTCCCTTTCTCCCAAATTCCATGTGTCCTCAGATTTTAGCCAGGACCCTGTGTCAATTAGCTCCAGCGACCACTGGATGTAGCTGTCGCTTCACAGAAACGCGGTCAGGTAGACACCTTTCTGCCTCTTTCGAGATGACATGCCAGAGGTTGCTTTTTGCATGTCATTTCTGGCACTGCTGTTTTTTTCTTTCTCCTTTCTTTCGGTGTGTACTTCTCATATCCTCCCCACCCCACACCACTCCCTAGAATATGCTTTGCTGTCATTCCTTTTCTCTGTGCTTATCATCAATGCTTATCCTGCTTATCATCAATGGAGAGGACATGAGAATACTAAGAATACTCTAAGAACACAATAGTTACCTGCTCATACTTGCACTCACCTCTTGAGTAAAAATGGAGATGGTCCAAAATCTCCATCTATAAAGTCCCGATGTTATAGAAGAACAAGTTCATCAAATGAAGGCAGTGGCCTAAAGATCTGGAAATGAAAATATACTTGGGCCTTTTTGTGTGACATAAACACCAAGCCAGGTTAGCTATTATGGCCTTTACTTAGCTGTATATAATCAAAAGCTCCTTCAGTTCTCTGGACTTGAACATGAGTCCCATATTTCAAAGGTAATGTGGGAGAGTAGTTAATCTAGAGACAGACTTTTTAGAAGGGCAGCTATTCATGGATGAAGGGGAATGGTCTTAAGCTGAAGGTTATGTGGCAGGGTTACATTGGATATTATGTAGAAATTCTTTACTATGAGTCATGATGAAGCAGTGGCACAGGTTGCTCAGAGAAGTTGTGGTTACCCCATCTCTGGAAGTGTTCAAGGCTGGGTTAGATGGGGCTTGGAACAAGCAGGTCTATTGGAAGGTGTCCCTGCCTGTGGCACAGGAATTGAAACTAGGTGATCTTTAAGGTCCCTTCTACCCCAAACCATTCTATCTTTTTGTAGATATTCTCTGGAGAGGCAAGAAAACTAGGAGCACTGGAGACAGACTGAATCATAAAGGAGAAAACCATTACAACACCAAGGAGACATACTTAAATAAAAAAGTGAAAACTAATTATCTATAAAGAGAACAATGTGAAATTTCACACCTGTGTTTAAAAGTACAAACCCTGGGTATTTCTGAGCCAGATAAAGTTACTGAATTATCCCCTTGCCATTGCTGTTCACAAAACCACAAGTATCAAAAGCAGTAGACTGGAAGTGTTCAGGCCTGTATACTCACATGTACCAGTAGTTTGCAAATACTGTAAAGCTTTCCGAAGGTAGGAAGCAAAAGTGATTTAAAAAACCCCAAAATCCAAACAAAAAACCCCAACCACCATCAAACACCTCTTATTCAGAAAATATGCAGGAACACTGACTTGCTATTACAGTGGAGTACATCTGATATGTTTAGCTTGAATTTGGTCTCACTTTGGAGCTTGTGCTGTTCTGTGGGTTTGGTCAGAGTCACTAGAAGTTTTGTTTCCACACACTGGTAAATGCTGTCAGGTAGGTTTGAGCTCTGCAGCTTTTATAATTTGTTCTTATGCCCTCTGGTTGAATTTGCAGGTAATGATGAATACTCTTGTCTTTGTGAAGGAAATCTGAGAGCAGCACCATTTTTCTTACTGTCTTAGTGCAGACTGCTGGGGCCTGAATTCTGAACTTGGAGAGCAGTGTTATGGCCCAGTGTGGTTCACAACCTGTTTGCCTCCTGCCTGCTGCAGGATCAAGGTTCATCTGGACTTCCAGGTCAGGATTTGTAGGATAAATTTCTTGCTCCTGTGCTGCTAGATTTTTCTACCTGTAAAGAATTTACAAGGCTGCCCATGAAGACTCTGAAGCTTTACTTCTTAATTCTACCTAGCTCACCGGTATTAGTACAGCAAGGTATATCATTGAACCTTAGCAAATGGGGCTAGAAAGGACAATAAGTTATTTAGTCTCTTTCCCCAAGGCAGGATCAACTAGACCTAACCCTCCTTGACAGATATGCAGCAAACCTGTTCTTAAAAACCTTCCATAACAGAAATTGGACACCCTTCCTCAGGCAATCTTTGCCAAAGCAGAACTCTTCTTACTACCAGAAAGGCTTTCCTAAAGACAAGCCTGGATCTCCCTTCCTGTAACTTAACCCATTGATTTCTTGCCTTATCCTTGGAGGAGATAGAAAAGATTTTTCTTCTTTTCAGCAGGCTGTGGCATACTGCAGGGCAGCCATTGCCTCTTCCCATGTCTCCTGTGGCCTATGCATTCCAAGTTTTTTGATGTCTTCCCCCATCTCCCTGGGCCGCTCCCCCCAGCCCAAGACCATGTTTTCTGGATCTCTGATTACTCTTGATGCCCTCCTGTGGGCTCTCTCAGGCTGGGATGTTGTGGAATACCATTTTTTTATTTTTCCCTTTGTGCTGGAATGCCCACAGTTCTTTCAGCCAAGGCACGCTCGACTTTCAGCAACTAAACCATAATTTTGGTTTAGAAGGCTTTAGGGAGACAATGCATAAATAGTATCTTGCTACCACTGTGTACTCACTGAAAGGGGAAAATGTTGGAGGGTTGCCTGGGTGGTTTTAGACAAACAGGATTGCTTGGGTGTTTGCTTCCAGGGTAGAAAATAGGAGAAGAGGGGAGCTATATGAGTAGTGTATTGTGCCCACATGTGAACTTAGGCCCTCCGGTGCTAAACATGCAAGAGGAATCTCCAAGCAGTGCAGTATTTGAGCCAGAGCCCATGCATAAAATTCCTGGCATCCCAGCGGCTGAACTCCTCATTTGGATTTTTTGCATTAGCAAGAGCAAGCACCAAAAACATCCAAGAAGCAAGGCTAAAAGAGCTCCAACACAGTGGTTCTAAGCTGCTTCTTTCTCATGCAGGGTTATTTTCATATGGCTGTGAGTGTGACTATGAGAAGGATCTTGCTTTCCCCCCACCGTTTTCCCTCCCCTTTACCACGGTGCGTTTTAAATCAAGCTGTCCTCTGTAGCTCTGCGGCAAATCTGCACATTTCTGGTTTTGCTCTTTCAGAGGATAATTTCTCCTGTTTAATGAGATCTGAGAATGAAGTCAGGCATGAGTTGGAGAAAGGTCACAGCATGTGCTCAAAGGTATATTAACTACTGTTGGAGCTGGCATCCATTGACTTCCATGAGGACAAAATTAAGCAGCAAACAGTAAATACTTCCACTAGCACTTTATTACAAGCAGGACCATTTACAATGAATAAGAATTTGAGAAGCTTCAAGGATGAAATGGGGATGCTCACAAATAAAAAGAAAAATCTTACTACTTAGGCTTAGAATGTGATTCCAGTCAAGGTTAATGGGGAAACAGTTAATGAGGGGTACAGAATCCAAAGGCTGCATTGATGCCATATTGTGTCTTACACAGGTAATTAATGCTACTGACTACTGCTAAATGGCTCTACCTGAGCACATTTTCTCTAGCAGGAACTTTAAATCCCCCACATTGTATACAGGAGAACTCTCCTGATGCTTTACGACTCCCACTAATGCTGAACAGGCTAAATCAGAACCAATTTCTTACACTCGTTTCCAGGATGGTGATTTGCATCCATCACCACCACGATACATCCATCATTCAGGGCCCAGTGGTGTAATGGTAAGTTTGGCATCAGCTTCACAAGGGGCAGGATCAGTCCTTGAATGTATGTATTGAGAGAAGAATAAATTTTTTCCATTTAAGCAGTATTTCCACATCAGGAAATGCTGTGGAAAAAAGACAGCTCCCTCTTGGTGAGATTTTTCTCTACTGTCATCTTCCTCTTGCAATTCTTTAAATCTATGTTTTTGGGAAAGTTGCTTTCCTATGAGGTCCAGGCAAATATTGCTGCTTGGTGGGTAGCACAGCAAATGAAGGTAGAGGTGACCCATTATCCATCCTACTCCCAGGCAAAGAATAAGGATGCAAAACCCACACAGACAGCTATAACCAGTTCCCTCCATTCATATCTGCTCCTGGAAGTTAAACTGTGCTCAGTGCCTGGCATGGGAAGAGGAAGAGCACAATGAGATTATTTTAGAGGAAAGAGAGGGACTGCACAGAACTTATGCTTACTGTCTGGCTCTATGGTTTAAAAATATTTTGTTTTCTTTTCCTTGCATAGAGGCTTTAAAGTAGGGCATTTGTAAACACTATTCTTTCCACCCAGTGCTCATTGTATTGACAGGAATTGCTTCAGCTGAACAGTTTCATCAATGTGCTCAAGCCTGTTTGTAGGTGGCATCCGGAGGGCAGATTCCACTCTCATCTAGAGACCCAGGACTATTCCATTACTGTCTTTAAAACATCTCCCAGGTGCACTTAGGCATGGCTTTTCTTCCCTAACCCCTCTTCCCCCACTTTTCCTCTTCTGTTATTCTAAACGAAATGGTTTGAAAATCCCAGGCCAAATCCTCAATTTCTTTTGGGTGAGGGGTAACAGATTTACAGGATTAACCTCCACGTTTCACCTGCCCTCACAGGAGGGACAATTGCTCCAGTGCCGCATATCCACATAGCACTGAGGGCTGCAGAACTGCCCCTATTTATCTTTGTGTAAAAGAGCATTTCATCAGCCTTTAATTGGACACTAAATAGAACAGGGTCAAATTGGGTTGTGCTGGTGAGTCTAAACAGCCAAGTAGAGGTAAATGTCTCTTAAACAGGTCTCAATCTATATCCTTTTTGAATTCCTTGTGATTTGGGATTTATGGCCTTCCTGAAAATCTTGGGCTCTGAGCTAGAGAAACAAACAGGACGCAAGATTGGTGCGTGATTCCAGCACAGGTTCCTTCCCCTGCTTTTATGTGGTATTTCTTTTGTTTTAACTTATGATCACTGAAGTGGGCTGACACTGACTGGGAGTCTACCAAGCCCTCCTCATTCAGCAGGATGGGGAAAGAGTAAGTAAGGTCGAAAAAACCCTTGTGGATCAAGATACAGGTAGTTAAGAATAACAAAAGCAGAAGCCATGTGTGGAAGCAAAGGAAAACAGAAGATTTATCCTTACTTCCCAGCAGCAGGTGATGTCCATCCACTTCCTGGGAAGGAGTGGTTTCTCAGAAAGGCAAATGTGCTAGTAATGAATGTCCCCTCCCCTTCTTTGTCAGAGTGTCAAAGGGAATATCCCTTTGGTCAGTTTAGGTCAGCTGTCCTGGCTGTGTCCCCTCCCAAGGTCTTGTCCACTCCCAGACTACTGGTGAGAGTGAGGAAATGTTGGACACACAGCCTTGATGCTGTGGGAGCACTGCTTCCGTAGACAAAACCGTGCTGTATTATCAACACCTTTCTAGACACCACTGCAAAACTCTGCACTTTGAGGGCTGCTATGGGAAATATTAACTCTGTCTCACCAGACCCAATACCAAACATCCACTTAAATGAGTGCCAATCTGTGTCCCTACAAAACCACACCAAGCCATTACCTTTCTATGTGCCAGCCTAGTAAGTCTGACCCCACACCAGCTCCCCACTGGATTCTTCTGTTTATGGGATTTTCTTCAGCACAATTTCTGCTCTCTGCAAAGCAGCAACACAATTGGAGACTGCTGCACAAGCTGTAGATTTGTCCTCTGGCATGTGAGAGGGGAAAACCCCACTTTTTTTGAATGCCCTGTTCTTGTCCATCTCTCCAACAGTTTTGAAGATTGGAGTTCAGTTTATAAATTCCTCCTGTTGTATTCAGAAGAGGCTCTTGGAGTGACTGGATGAATCCAAATTATGCTGACAATGAAGTTTTTCTCTTCTTTTTCTTGTTTCTAAATGCTGAACTTTGAAAATCCTAGATTAAGTTTGTATTACTTCAATTGCATCATTGTTTTCTGGGAGCATACTTGCATTTTAGAGGAAACTGAGTGGCTTTTTGACTTGGAGAAATGAGTGCGCATTAGAAGTTCGTTTAATTCCTTTAGTAATGTGGTTTATTTTTGTTTGTAGTTTGTTTGTTTGGGGTTTTTGTTAACATATCCTGTATTCATCTACTAGTTGTGTGATACTGGTAGGAGAAGAGGAAGATAAGATGATGATGATGAGGTGGTGATGATAAGCAGAATAAATTTAAACATGTTGGAAACGTCACATGAAATGAAATTTGATTATGCTAATCCTCTTGCCCAACTTTTGACTCTGTAAATTTTTAAATGGAAGATACCTGGGTATTGCCTGCTGTAGTAGCTTTCTCTAGTGCTTTTCCTAGTAGATTCTAAAGCTTATCTGTTTTCAGTAGTATTTAGAAGCTGTTTCAACAGTATGAACTAAAGCCCCTAGAGGATTTAATCAGTCAATGGAGCATAAGTTTTGCCCCCCTCTATTCTAAATGCTGGTAATAACAACCCTATTCTGGCTAAATTCGCATGAGGTTAAGGTTAGTGCAAAACTACATTAATAAATCAAAACCAACATCACCTCCACCTCCTCCCTACTGTCCCCCAACCTGTTTGGCAAGTGCAGGAGAGTGGCTGGTTTGTGAGAAGGAATGCTTAGGAACATGTTTGTAGGTTAATGTGAAAATCTTTTTAATCCTGGTGATTTTAACTTGCTTAAATTCCTTTGAAGGTCCTCGTCCTTGATGGGTATTGAGGTTCTGTTGCCACGATGCATTTTTATACTGCATTCCGCAGGAGTTAGCACTCGCCATGGAGACCTGCACTTTGTCTTTTAAGCAGATAAAAAGAGAGGTCAGTCAGATGTAATTCCCCAACTCCTCGTATAAACAATTTAACTGCTGCAGCAACATACTTGTTTGGAATTACTCCCTCAGATTCAATTCCCTTTTCCTGCTCCACTTGTAAAAATGGTTAGTGTCCTCTATAAACTGCTGCTCAGCCAGGTCCAAGGCTTGCTGTGGAGTTGTAGAATAAATGTTAATCTAATACAGGTTACTGGGTCAAATGCAATCACAGGCTTGTGGGAAAAGCTTAATACTGTTCTGCTTCTTCTAACACAGTAAACCTGGATATTATATGATAGGTTAAATACCATTGAACCATGGCAAGAATTTTCTTGAAAGTAGGATTTAGTACAAAGGAAACTACACTCAAAGAGTGACCTAGGATTGACTTTGCTCTCTGAGAGCATTCTAAGAAGCTGAGGTATGCTGTGAAAATTATCTCCCTGAAAACATTAGGTACAAAAAACCCTAGGTCAGCTACAGCAAGGATGATTCAGCTAATAAAAGGCTGCATGGGTTTTTACACTGCTGCATTCTGTCCACAGGAAAGAGCATTTTGCTTTTTTTCCCTCATGCAGTGACTGTGAAGCCAGCATGATGTGACTAGCTTCAACTTCTGATATCTGAGATTGTGTAAATACACACTTAAAAATATATATCTTTACACTCTCATGGGAGTGCTGACAGTAACTTATTTCCCACAGGCTGGCTTTTGTTATCCCTTGCTGTCATGTACCTCTCTGTCCTGCAGCGATGGTAGTTTGGCACAATATTTCACCTTCTATAGTGCAGGTTTTGTTTGTAGTCAGTACTGCTGAGCTCAGAGACTCAGTGAAGTCATTAAGTGAAAGTTTGAGGATACAATCCTGCACAGAGACCTGGCTCACTGTGTGCTAATTTGTATTAGCCTGGGCCAGTCGCTGTCCATGATGTATGTTGTCTGTTCCTCCTTGTTTATGTAGTTATTTATAGTCGTGGTGTTTGATTACAGAATGAGAGAGAAAAGGCACAAGGATGAGGGATGTTGTGGACTTCATTTTATATTTTTATTATATTTGCTACTTCAACCAACTGAAGTGATAAATCCTGTTCGTGAGAGAACTCTGGATGATACACAGGGAGAGAGGACACTTCAGAGTGCCAGGGCTAAGAGAGCAATTGAACTCAGACATCCCTTTCATCAGTCTGAGCTGGAAATAGAGAGGAGGAGGCATTTACACTGGGGTGAAATGTGGCATATGAACATACAACTTTGCTAGTCAGTAAAAAACCAACCAAATCCTGTTGCATTATAGTGCCAAAGCGTCAAAATGCTGCTCCAGTAATGATAGAGCAGTGTCAAACCTCATTTTACATGTGGGTTGTGAAAGGCAGGGTCAAAACAGCCTGTGGCAGAGGTAGGAACATAGCCAAGTTGTTTGAGATTGGTTGGCTGGTTTTGTTAGGTTTTGGTTTTGTTGTGATGTTTTATACTGAAGACAAGCTTCCTGCACAAGACTTTGCATTGAGCTCTGTGTACAGCAAGCAGTGCATACCTTGGCATGTCTCAAATGTTGTTTTCCACATTTTAATTCAGAAATGCAACTTAAGTCACTTCAGGCTTTGCACACAAGGTTCATTCAAGGTGTTCAAGCAGTCTCTAAAAACTAGCGGTCTGTGAAGTCAAGAACTTGCCTCCACTCTGGAAAAAAATACAGGTCAACTGTAGTCACGCACAGGGAGTTCCTCAGTGGGGTGTGTTGGCCCTGTTTGGCAGTCAATGGGATGTTTCCAACTATCTTTCCTCCCCACTGCCTTCAATTTTCCAAAGCCAGTACAGCTTGGACTGCTGAAATACCATGACTGCATAGCAGTCAACGTTTACTGCCATCATCTGAGCATGAACTGAAAGATGGTCCCATGTGTTAGAGACTGACAGGACTGAGCTCGTAGAGACCAGGAAAAGAAGATGCACTGCTCATGGGGCTGTTTTGCAGGGAAATGGTGGGGAAAGATCTTGAGGAGGCTGAGATCCAGGAGGCCTCCTCAGGAGACCTTTGGAGCATTTCAAGCGGAGGATTTGATCTTTCATCAAGTGTGTCAGAGCTTTTACACAAATGTGCCTTTAATTTATTTATTTTTAATAATGTGTAGAAGAACTGTGGATTCTAGCTTATCTGGGGAAGTGTAACAGTCTGCTGAAACCTGTGCTGAACAACAGAAAATGCTTTGTCTGTGCTATTTTCTTTTTGTTAGCCATGAGACCCTTTTAACCTCTGGTCCCCAAGCTCTCTCCTTTGTTTCATCTTCCATATCCTCTTTTGCCAACATTTTGTTACATCAATCTGCTTTTGAATAGCCAGGCCCTCTGCTTTCTCATTCCTCCTCCAGGGTTGGTTGTGGGGTAAGAAAAAACCTTTTTTCTTTTCCTCCCTGTTCCATTATTCACTGAAGTGTATACTTTTCTCTCTTGTGTATTCTTTATCTGACCTTATTTCTGTCTTCTGCCTATTCCTCATGTCCCTTACACAGGTTTCAACACCTTTCTCATTTCTGTGAGTCTCATTCACCCTGACAAATCTAATGTATCTACCAGGTGTCCCTCCTCTGTGCTCCCAAGGGCTACCCAGGACACAGCTGCCTCCATGTGGCTGGAAATCTGAGAGGAGGAGGAGGTCTGAAGTCACTGGTCTGTCACCCCTTCCTCCCCACCCTCCTCTGCAGGGCCAACTCTATAACCTGATGTTATTCATTGGCCAGTCACTGAAGAAATACCAGCTGAATTGCAGGGTTCAGAGAGGAAGTCCTGATACTGAATTTCACCTCTACTCTCTCACTTCTGCTGCACTGTGTGGTGCTGCCATGCACTTTCAAATAAATGTGTTTCTGACTTACTTGTCTCAGGACCAGAAGAGATAGGAATGTCTCAGTAGTTACCAGATACTTACACTGTAAGATTTTGTGTTGTGCTTTATAAAAATCCTATTTGCTTCCTCAATGCTTCTTCTGCCCAACTACTCGGCAACCCAAACTTTGGTCGGCTTTAAAGTATTGTAGTTGAAACTCGAAATTCTGGCTGCTGCATAAGCACAAAGTAAGCATCTGGTTGTTATTCCACCTCCCTCAAAAAAAAAAAAAAATTGTATGGCAGTTCTGATCCATCTTTTCTAGCTGATGGATCGGTTCTGTCCATTAAGATTTCTTCATGTTTCACCACAGGAGATGCTCTTGGCTCAGCACGAGCCTTGTGTCTTGGTGAAGGCTCAGTGTCTCACCAGTAGCGAAGTGTGTACACGGCTGTGTCCCTTGTTGAGTCCTGAAGCTGATGTGTGAAAGGCAGAAAGAAGGCTTGCAGGGTGTTTCTTTTCCCTCTAAGGAATAATGAAAAAAAACCTGTGACATTTTAGGAGGCGATTTGCTAAGCTCTGCATGTTCTGTGTATTTTAGTGTGTGAACAAATTAGATTATGAAAGGTAATGTATTAGTGATTTGACAGTAATGTGGAATCTTGGAAGCATTAATCGCTAATGCATGTTTCATAATTTCAGCTAAATGATCTCGGTTGAAATGCAAGAAAGGCAATTGAAAAATTCTTTGAGATTGCAGTGAAACCTGCAGATTACTTTGATTTACTGCAAAATACTGCAAGGCAGGGGGAAATGTTCACAGCAGTTGTGTTTAATAGTTACAGTAGAGATATGTGATGAAATGGTAAATTCATACATGTATTTATCCTGCAAAATATAAGCCTCATTCTTCCTCTTCGTGTTACATAGTAAGAAAAAACCCAAACCAAACTGCAGGTTACCACATAGTATTTTCACTTCTTATTTGTATTAGCAAAATGTTTAGATACCCTAACTGAGATCAAGGCTTTCATATTTTCGTGCAAACATTAACATGCTGAAAACCAGGGTGGCAGCTTTTTTCTGCAAAGTTTTGCTGTCTCTCAGTGCTGTAGCAATCTGCCTGGGATGGCAGCTTGTGCAAATCTTCATGTCTTTTGTTCATGGCGGGGCTCGATGAGCCAGGAGAGCTGACATTGGTGCCATTTAAATGAACATAGGTTTTAGATCTAACACATCAGCAAAATGAATTCATACCTTTCTTCAGCTCCCTGTGGACTGCACACTTCTCCTGGGGGTCCATCCTGGCTGCAGAGTCAGGCATGGGTGTTCTTAAGCTGCATGTTTCCTTTTGGCAATAGAGGGACCAAAGCCCTTTATTTAATTTGAAGTGAAAGCTGATATGGTTTAGATCTCACTTCTTAGTTACTGTGCTTAGTTAACTGCTTACTGAGTCATCACCAGGCTGTAGTGTTCACCTTTGTTTCAGCTGATGAAATCCACTGTGCATGGATTCAATATCCCTTAAAGCCAATTCTATTGGTTACTACTCCAATGTTTAGTATGAATTCATGCTTCCACAGTAGGGTTTTTTCCCAAGTAATCCTCTTTCTGCTGAGTAATCCTGGTGACCTTGAGGATCCTTTATTTCTCCCTGTTTTGGCTAATGTCTAATATATGAAGTAAGGTTTATTTGGGAGAGTAAAGGTGAAAGGATTGGGCTCTTTTCCAATGTCAGCAATATTGCCTGTGAAGTATTAAGATGATACCTGATTCCTCTTTCATCAGAAACCATGGAGTGCTGCTGTTTAATGCATATTAAGTAGCAGAGAATAATAAAAAAGAAATTTCTCCATTGAAATTACTTTATTCAGTGTGAGGAAAAACAAGACTAGTCCTCATGAAGCCAGAATTATCTTCAAATCAAAAAAATATTGCACATCATGTAAAAACTATGATGTTTGCCATGTGTCACTTCTACCTCATTGAGAAGTCTCTGCATGGCCTGTATTTCCCAAGACAATTGCAAAAGCTTAATAAATTAACAGACAACTTCTGTTTATAAAGAAATTTCAGTAGAAGCAGTAGGTACTCTAATTCACTACAATTCTACAAAACTGATCAGTTTCTTTGTGTAAAACCTTTAAAGGGACTCAATGGACTCTTTACATCTGCCCAAAAAGAGCTTTTAAAGCCTATCCATGAAATTATGATTGTCCCAGTGACTTCCATAAATGCCTCTCTGTATCACCATCCCTTTTGACCAATGCTGCTGAGTCTTCAAGAAGTGGCAGAATCTCTCATTCCCCTTTTTAAACTGGACGGTGTTTAAAAGAAAAAGGATGTCTACATTTGGTGTAAAGTACAGACTGAGTCTGTGTGGGTACAAAGAGAGAGAGCAGAAATTTGTCTTTCAGAGTAATATTTTCAACTCCTTTTATATGATTCATTCATTATTATACTTGATTGGTTTTATGGAGCCCAAGGAAGTACCTGGTGCTTTTTGGAGCACGTAGAAGGCATCTTCCTTGCCTTGAAGAGTTATTTTCCCACCGGGTGCATCCACTCTGGACAATGGAAGGCAGCTCAGACTCCTGAGCTAGCAGATCCCTCCGAGGCAAAAGCAGCATTGCTGTGCAGGACCGTGGTGACGTTTTTGCTGAGACATATGGCCAAGTCCTGGCCAGGTGCCACATGAGCGTGGCCCTGCTGCTTCTGAGCCATGAGTGAGGAGCTCCAATAGCTCTCCACGGGTTTGGATGCCGTTGTTCACTTGGCACCCATGTGGGCAGCTGGCCCTTTACTTTCTTCCTGGGTGCAGTCATCCTGACATCAGTGGTGTTTCTGTCCAGAGACAAAGATTTCTTGGATCAGAAGAGGCAGCCCCCTTCCTGCATTGGAAACAAACCCCTCACTTGTTCCTACTGCTTTTGAGACTTGTTTACTTTTGTCTTCCTTTAAGCATTACTGTTTGTAGCAGGAAAAGTATACTTTTAGAAAAATGCTTAAAAAGTATCTGAATCATATATAAATATGAAGTATTTTTTACATTAGCAATCAGTTTTTAACAGAGAACAATAATAGATTCATTATCGTGTGATGTCACTTTGACATGAAAATATAGAAAGTATTTTCATTTCTGTAGCTTTTGTGAAGAATAACAGTTGTGGGGAGACAGGCATCATAAAGTTACTCACATCCAACAAAAAAGAAACCCAAACACCAAACCTACCTTCCCCTCCCCCCACAACTGGAATAACACAGCATCCTGTCTTTTCCCACATGCATGTTAAGTTTACCTGTTACTCCTGTGCTATTTTCCTGCTGCACTGAATCCAGAATCAGACTGAAGGGTTCTCTCCTGATACCTGTATCCCATGGTGTTTAAGTATCTGAGAGATCACTATAACATGACCCTACATGTCAGATATGTTATAATACTACAGCAAAATTCCTCAAACAGTATTATACTGCTTGTGAAAACGATCAGAAACATGTGCTGACATTGAAAATAGGATCAAGGTTATTTGTCAAGGCAGTTTATGTAGTTTATCTACAAAAAATTAAAAGAGCAGTCAGGTTTTCAAACAGCTGTAATGTAAAAAAGTCTTTTGAAAAAAATGCAAAGGCAATATAATGTTTAATGAAAAGTTGGCATTGTAAGCAGGTAACAAGCAATATCAGAAATTAAACCTGAAGCAAACCTTAGTTCTGCTGCAGAGAAAAATTACATTGAAAACCTGGAAATGAGTTTACCAAAAGCATGTGTATAAATGGAAATGCATGTGACAATTTTCTTTATTATACAGCCTAATGAGGTAAGGACAGGGTGAGTAATGATAACAAAACCATCATGTAGTGTTATTCAGATCTCACAGTGCTATTGGATTTAATGATGGAAGGTGTTAGAAAGATGAAAGTGTTTTCACCATTATCTTAACAGCTTTTCTGCACCAGAAAATGTGGTGTGGATGTGGGATTCAGACCTTGCCATAGAAGGCTTGACTATTGTCTGGACTGTCAGGCCAGAACATAAAAGACTATCTGTTAAGATTTTGGGAGCTGTGGAAAGAGCTTCAGAGCAAATGAAATTGTATTTTATTTATATATGGACAGATTGTGGCTAAGCTCTTAAGTACGACTTGAGATTCAATTTGACCCAAAATAAAGACCTCAACTTTCTCACCTCTCATTTCCCCCTTTTATTTAAGGGGATGCTCCATGGCCTGCACCCATTTCTTCTCATGCTAAACTCTGAGCAGCCTGCAAAAGCTTTCCAGAAAACTGGTCAGAGCAAGACGCTACCTGACAATTTTTCTTCTTTTCATGGGAAGACTCAAACCAAACCTCTGGTGTGGTTCCACCAGAAGGATTTTCTTGTGTAACCCAATGCATCTGCCTCCTGTCTGCCTCTGTAAATGGTGAAGAGATATTGGTGACCCAATGTGAGAGAAACACAATACCCCAGCAGTTCCCAAGTGCCTAGGTACAGCAGCAAAGTCTGGATTTTTATAACTAGGCTACAGTCAGAGGGCACAAACTTCATTGTTTCACTATTCTTCATTTCTTTGCACTTGCATGTTGAAAAGACTGATATTTGATACTTTGTGCCTGATTCACATTCTTGCTATACATGAAGTGTGCTCAGAACTGTAGAAGACGATCAGCTGGTGTGAGTCTGCATGTGCTTCCAGCTTCAGCAGAACTGTGCTGAATTGCAGCAAAGATTTCTGCACGCTGTTTTCAGGATGCCACCTCAAGGGGACAGTTCAACAGGCACAAACAGTAATGTGTCAAAGAGTGAAGCACAAGGTTAGACTACATTTGCAGTTAAGAGAAGAATTTTTTTTTAGTCAAACCTGTAGCATGGTTTTGGTGGGAGGGTAAGGACACTGTGTCCTGAGCTGTGACACTGTCCCAAGCCTTTTGGGTTCTACCTTTTTTTGCCCCCCACATGCTCTTTCATCAAGCAACATAAATGTTTTTGTTTATTCCTCAGAAAAGCAGTTCACCAGTTTGTTCATTGGTTTGTAATGTGTCAGGTGGAACGCAAGGTCTAAACTACATCAAGGGAGAGTTTTGGAGTTTACACACACCTACTCAGGAGAAAACTTCTAAGACTTTTCTGTTTTGTTTTCCAAAAAAAAAAAGTAATTGGTTTAGGAGAAAACAGCATGACAAGGTCCACTAATTGTGTGTGCAAAATAGACAAATTTAGGCTAAAGAAGAGATGCACATGTTTAATAGTAAACATAAATCATCAGTGGAAGCATTTCCCAAGAGATATGATAGATTGAATATTTAAATGAAGACTTTCTGAATGGAAGAAATCCCTGAGGTGGATTCTTTGCTCTAGTCTAGAGAGAAGGTCAAATGATTATTGAGGAGATAAATGGCCCTGCCTGGCTTGAAAATTCATGTATTTATTAAATGTAAACAAAATACAAACAAATTTACATCCTCATTTACCCTAGTACTTGAGGGCAGAAAAAGCAAGCCAGCACCACATATATTCTTTCTTGGCACTGCAAAGAGCAGGGTTGTCCTTGCCTCTCAGACAGCATGATTTTGTGGGTATGTGCAAAGACCTGGATGAAGGTGGAGCTTTTATTAGTGGTCTGATTAATAAAATAGATTATTGCTGAGTGGCTTTTAGGGTGTCTGATTTAGAGATGGAATAATCTGTTACTTTAACTGTGGCTTATCGGCAATGCAGATAATGAAAAAAAGTTTAAAGAAGTATTTATTTTATATAAGTATGTCTCTCTCTCTCTTTCTTTATTTTTCTCTCTCTGTACATATATATATGTAAAACAAATTTGTGATAATTTTGGCTACTTCAAACTAGGTTTTTTAATGGGTAGTTCTTAAATGAGATTGGTTATGTGATATGTGATGAAATTCTGAGCTGCATAGCCACTAAACAGACACCTGAATTTACTAGCTACACTTAAAAATGTGGGCACCACCTTTAAGTAAAATCGTAGCATTGAGCAGATGCTTTTATGTCATCCTTATGGGGATAACATCCCAGGAATCCAGTCCGTGGTCTGTTTGATCTAGGGAGAGTACAGGGTCCGTGGAGGCAACTGAAAACCCATAAATAGCACTGGGATCTGAAACATATTTCCAGCTAAAACTTGTTCTGCCATCCAGTAAGCAGTAATTTTCAACAACCAGATTTGTGTTAGAGCACTGTGTATGATATCCAGGTGTAGACAAATTCATTGTTATATGGTCATCTTGCTGTGGCTTGGTTTGAAATGAAGAGCAGTGCATCAGCTCATCCAAATAAGATACCTTAGAAAATAAAAACACTCCTGAGAGAGGCTTCTAGGGCAAGTTTTTTAACTCTCCAGCACTTAATTTTATGAAAGTGTTGTGTAGCTGTAAACCAGTTAGTTTTTAATTTGATTTTATTCAGATTTTGACTCAAAGTGGATGCTGATTTTGGCTACCTAATTTGCTGCATTAAGATATCCATGTTCTATTCAGTCTTACCTTCATACAGTCTCAGTGACGGTGGCTGCATTTAAAATAATGTATGAGGATAGAAATGAGCTCATTCCTAGATGACAATATAATATGATAAGGTGATACTTTTTTTAAAGTAATAAATTCTCTCTTTCCTTGGAGAGGAAAGGAATGGAGAAGGTGTTTGCCTTCTTTCTTCTTGTCTCCTGAAAATACCATTAAGTTATGACAGGATATATTACGGCTTCTCTTTTAATTAGGAGAAATAATTTTTTTATATGCATTCATTATATGTCTTGCCTAAGAACTGGCTACTTGAGGACCTGATCCAACACCCATTGCTGTAAATGAAAAGCCTTCTCCAACTGTAAATACTGGATTGCAATTTGCCTGTTTTGACAAGATTTTCTCATCAATAGAGTGAATTCAGAGGTTTCTCAGCATGAAAATTTTCTTCTTCTTTGCTCCAAATGTGTCAGTTTTGAATATCTCCCTCTTAAAAGCAAGTTTGAGATCTTAATTTATTTACAAAATGAATATTCTTCTCTTAGATCTTTGCTTCTCATAAGTCTATAGCAGAAATAGTAACAAAACCACATGAAGAATCCATTCATATACCTAGAAATAGTTTATGGGACACTGAAAGACACTGATGTTATCTTTTTAATATTGTAAGGAATAATCCTATTAAAGAAGAAACAAGGAAAACTGTTATGCCCACAAGGCAGAATTATCCAAAGTTGATTGGAGAAGCTCAGGTTACTCTACAAAGCCCAAGTTGTGTGCTGGCCTATCTTTCCATCAGGGCTTGGTGAATGAACAATCATTTGTGGTTTCTGCTCATCTCTCTTTGCGAACTTTGTTCAGTGGAATTAGATACAACTTTAACAAATTAGAAGTGCCCCTTAGCCCCACTGTCCCTGCCACAGCACAGTCTGCCAATTGTGCCTGGTTTTCTGAAGTTGGGCTGCATCAGAGCCATCAATGGCAGGCCTTCCATAAAGCCCTCCACTTTTTAATAAGGGAATCTGTCAGCACCGGCTTCACCATGTCTTGCAGCCTTCTCTTAATCCACAGTGCAAACTGCCTTGCCTTTTCCTTCTCTCTGTTGTGATGTACTCAGACTCTGAAATAAATATCCCCTTTGTTTACAATGTGCCCGCAACAAAATTAACCTTTGGGATTAATTGCAAACACAGAGTGGGCTGTGTTTCATCTTTCCTCATAGCACAGGTTTGGGATTCAATAAAACTCAGCCACCTGCCTAACCAATGTCTGTTGCTTTTGTTGCTGAATCCCTGGTTTTGCTCACAGGTTCTTAAAAGATGGTAATGGCTACTGAGCTTTTTTTAATTTTCAGAAAAGTTAATGGAAATTTCATGTAGTGACCTTTGGGACCAATATATCTGCAGCTGACTTGGTGAGGAGGGAGAGTGGGACTAAGTAATATGTTCCTGCTCTGCATAAAGTCCGTAAGTAACTGGACCTAGAGGTTTGTGGTTCAGCACCAGAAACCAGCGCTGCTGGACTGGGTGCCACCTCTGATTTATACTGCTCAGCAATATCAAGACAATCAGTCTGACAAAGGGTTTTCTACTCTGTACCTCACTTTATTTATTTTTTTTCCTCTTTGTAAAAAGTATTTTAAATCTGTCATATGGGTGGGACTGGAAATTAGCAACATAGTGTGTTACAGAATTGAAAATCATGAGTTCTTTACTCTGTCTTGTCATTTCTTGTGTGCCCATCCTGCCTACACTGATGTGAAGGAGCTTTTGGTCTTAAAGGGTTTGGGAAGTTGCTTTATGGTTCCTGTCTGAACCTGTTTGCTGAGATGGGTTCTTGCTGTATGTGAAGTAACAAAATTTCAGCATTTGTTTACTGCATCTGTAGAGACTGGCCTGAGATGGATCCTTCAGTTCTGTGTGGGCAACCAACCCCCGGCTTAGTTAGCAAAACAAATTTTTATGCATTGCCTTTGGCTCATGATATTTCCACAAACTGTCATGGGGGACTATGATGTCCCTTGATCACTCACTAGAGGTCAAAAAATAAACTTGTTCCTTCTTCAGAAAACATCACCAAAACATCATCAAAATTGGCTCCCTTCACTGCCACTGAGAATAAAACAGTCCCATATAGACAACTGATGGTATAGCCTTGTAGGAAAATCAAGGTTATCTGCATTCTGTGTGTATTCCATGCATGTGCCTCCCCTCCCTTTCTTGTAACGGTTTAGTGTTGTCCATTCTGAATCCTGTGTGAAATAAGAGTTTTAAGTTCAAAGGTAACTAAGTTTTCCCAATATTGGGGAAAATAAGAAAGTGGACAGGCAAGAGTCACACTAATAGAGCATTTACTGGATGCATGGTTTCAGTGTGTGTTCACAAGATATTTAGCACCTGAGAAACCACACAGGAAGGAATCTCATAATACTCTGCTGCCAGAAAACCTTCAGACTCTTGTGCTGTTTTAGACACAGAAGTCAATCAACCACAAGAACCAAATAAAAAAGAAACCAGACTTCATTAGTTTCAATCCTCATGGCACTATTTCTTTCATTTATGGTTATTCTGGAAGTGGAGATAGCTTTCCAGTGATGCATGTGCTCCACGCCTTCATCACCTTGGGGTTAGCGTTCAGTGCTTAAGGCTGCTCTTGGAAAGGACTTCAGTGAGTACAGCCTGTAGCAACCTTTCTCTTGAAGGTTACCTACTATTAGCCTATAAATCTTGAGCTTTGTGCTCTGTTCTGGCTACCTGTTTATTTCAGGATATAATTCAAGGTGTTGATTATGATCTTATTAAGTCCTTAAAGGCTCAGGACAAGGTTAGCTAAGAAAATTGCTTCTCCCTCCCGCCCCCACTTCAAGTCCTATCAGGGGAATTATGATCTGTTGGGTTCCTGTGATTATTCTCCCTGCAGTCAACAACACGGCTTTGCTGGGGAAGCGGAATGTGTGCCGCTGAAACATGTGAAAAAGTGCAGGTTTACTGAATGCAGTATGAGGCAAACAACATCCATTAACATTTTGAAATTTCCTTATATTTTTTTCTGCAGAAGAACACGAAGGCTCTGTTCTCTGGTGTTGTACGTCATCAGCTCTGGTATTTGCTGGTTTTGCCGTGTTGCTGCTGAGTGCCCCACAGCTGTGGTGTATGATTTTGCAAAAACAAAATGGATAAAAGTGCTGGTGTTAATACTTGTTTTGCAATGAAACATGGCAGATGAGATTATGCCCTACAACTGCTCATGCTGCAGGTTGGGAAACCTGGAGCAATGAAGCCTGAGAACTGAACTCCAGAGACAGCTGGGGTGATAAGGGAAAGGTCAGTGGAGAGTGCCGGAGGATTGATGAGCTCCTTGGTGAGGTGCTAGAGGCTGAGAAGGGCATCATAAGAAATTAAAGCAGTGAGGCAGTGAGAGGAGGTAAGAAGTGGGTGCTGAGACTCTCTTGGTAATTCCCTTGAGGACCTTGTAAAGAGAAATTTCACTGCAAGTCTTAAAGGAGGGGATTTTTTTTTTTGATGGTACAAACATTTCTTCTAATGTTTAACCTTCAAGGTCCTATATGTCAGCTCTTGTACACTTCAAAAAAAGTACATAAAGTACCAGTACAAAGTGAACTAAAAGATGCAATACTTGATAGATTTGCATTCTGTTTTTTTTCTACGTATCTTTACCTTCTCACATCTGATCTTACTGCAACAGTAGGATCTCCTTCTGTGTCTGTTTCACTGTTAAGTTCTTTGTACCACACCTGTTTGATTTGCTTGTGTTGGGCTGCTATTAGAAAGGAAATTAATAACAATATTTTAAATTTTATAAAAGAAAATGTTATATCCATCCCACTCCCCTTGTGTGCAATCTGATCTTAAAGGTCTTGTAGAAATTTATGTTCTAGATACAGATTTCACATTATTGGATGGTTTTGACTTGCACATCACAAGTTTTGTAATACCTGGAGCTAGCAAGACAGAGTCAGCAACAGATTTTCAGTGTGGAGCCAGCCAGAGAATGACAGTGTTTGCAACAACTTTTGAGGTTTAAAAGTATTTGTTTTTCTTCTTCATTAGGACAGAGGCAATGGCTCTTGAGCATTTCACAGAGGGAGTTCTGTGGAAGTCAGGTTTATGATTTTTTTTCCTTCCCAATGACAGAGCAATCCAGCCCAGGCCTCAGAGATTTTCCTTTTGAAAACTTTGCTGAAATAGATATCACTGTGAAATGTTCCCACAAAATCAGTATATTTTGATCAAAAGAAATATTTTGCTAAGAATTGTTCCAGGCAGTTCCCCTCTTGAATATCTTAACTGTTTTAATTCAAGTCAGTTTTCCATGGCAGCAAGCTGCCTGTGATGCAGGCTCTACTCCTGTAGCCTTTTTTTCCCTTCAAAGCAACATCAAGAGCAGTCTCTTATTACACTTACAGGGGAAGAATTTACTGTTCCCTTATTCCATCAAATAATATAAATGAAATAGTGGTGATAATTCTAGTTCATCAAAAGCAATACGTTTACTCATTATCTATGCCAGACTGAAGGCATGCAATTAAACTATACAAAGGACCTTGAAGTGATGTTAGCATTTTAATACAGAGAAGTAGAAATATTCATGGAAGGCTGAATCTTGATTTGTAATTTTACTGAGGTCACTGCAGAGCTTGTGACCATGTGTGATATTACCTTCACTAACACATAAAATAATGAGCCACACTTTAGTTCAGCTAAAGCAAGTGGGATGCTGGCAATCAAACCTGCAAGCTTTTGCAGAGAGGCTGTTAACAACTGAAAAATGAATCAGTGTTTTAGCAAAAACTGCAGAGTTACTCCTGCTCTTCTAAATATTCTGCTGCAGGAGCTTCAATCCACTTTTGATGTTCATTAGATCAGTTTCAAATAACTATGAGCACTGAAGTCACACCAAATTAGAAGTTCTGTGTGATATTTTAATGAGAAACTGGTGTGAAACTTGACTACTTTTACCAAAGATTTGCTTGGAGAGCTGGGCTTTGTTCTGTTGAGAAATTCAAAGTAGAAAGTCAAAGGCTGTGAATCTTTGTGGCTGAAGGAAGATGTTCACGCTGAGTTCAAATCAAGTTTCACATGACCATCGTGTTGAATCTGGACTTGGCTCTGCCATAGGCTTTTTGGCTCCAGGATTTTTCAAATCAGGAGCCTCAAGGTCCCTTAATAAGCAACTGGCCATTCAGCCCAGTGAGCTGAAACTTTGTTTGGGAGAAGACTTGGAACAACCCACCAAGGAAAATTGTTCCAGGACTAGGTTAATGCACCACATACTCTGATTTTTGGGGGCTTGTGCAGAAACTTGGCAACCAGCAGGCATTGTGCTCAATACTAGTTGTGCATGAGCTGGGTGGTTTGAAAAGGTCAGCTCCAGATGTGTTCCCTGTTGAAATAAGTGAAAATTATGGCACTGGCAATATTAAAAAAAAAAAAAAAGCAAACCAGAAAAAAATTTGAGATTCGGTTTGGTTATGTATGTCATTCTATTGGCCTAAGTTTATATGCAGGTTATATGCAGCAATAAGGACCTTTCTATACTGTAGATGTACTATGTGGGGATTAAGCCTTCTGAATTTACATGATACGAGGGGAAGGTAATGTTAGTGCCTTTCGTGATGAGACCTTCAGATCACACTGACTAGGAGAACCAGAGGAAGTTTGGCTCAGGTGCTGTCCCTGCGAATGACTCCATGCGGTATTTTCCTGGCAGTGATAACAGTTGGGATTATATTTAACACAAATACTGTTGGTTTTATTTGCATGGTTATTTTTAAACTGCTGAATTCTCTGGCCATCTCTGTAACAGCCATATGAAAACAAGTTGTCTCAGACAAATGCTGCTGCAAAAGATCACTGAATGTCCGGGCACTGCTTCAACCACCAAAAGAAATGCAATGTGCAATGTGCACCTAACCAAACTGAATGGTTATGTGCTTAGAGGTACAGCTCTTTCAGGTTCCCAAACCCACCGTCTTGTCTTTGCTCTCTGCTGTCCCGCTCCACTAACCAATACCTTGTGCTGAATTGTCTCAGGAAACTGATTCAGCCTTTAAAAACACTTTTTTTGTAAACCGCAGAATTTCTCACGAGTTTACAGCGTAAGGGAGAGTGGGCTTATACCTGCCCTAATTGGGGATGAGGAGGCTCTAGCTGTTGTGCTGTGTCCTTTGTACAGCTCTTCATTTTTGCTTCTTGGGGTACAATTATCAAACTATGGTTGCTTTTTCTTTTATTTTCTTCCATCTTGTGTTTTTGCAATTCAGATTAACTACTGAAAATGAGTTTTCTCTCCCTAAAACATGAAGTAGTCCCCAGCAATAAGCAATACCCAAGGATTGTGTATAACTGAGAGCTTTGGTTGTGCAGAGGGAAAGAAGATGAGCATTTCCTTGCAGAAGCAGCGTCCATCTCACAGTAAGTGTCTATGCTGTGAGATAGCATCAGACTGGCTTCTGTGATAAATCTTTTCCTTGCTCAGATGGTTTGCTCTGGGGAAAAAAGTGCCTTCCTGAGCCAAGGACCAGTCAGGTTGGGATGGGACAAGCGGAGCAGTGATGAGTGCTGCCTCACTGAAAGGATGATGATTAGGGTTGTGCTTTTAGGAAAGGTCACGGAAATTCTCAGAATCTCTCTGCTTTTGAACTTTTGATTATTCTTTAGTGGGGAAAAAGAAAAATCTTACTGGTCTGTATGGTTTGTTTTTTTGTTTTTTTTTTTTTTTTTTTTTGGACCTGGCACTTACGAGATACTAAATATGCTGATCTGGTCATTGTGAGAGTTGTGACAATATACTGCCTGAGGATGTGGTCTCCTCTGCTGTGTTACAGTCTGTGCTTTTGAGGTCTCTGATTTCCCAGATTAAGAATACTGTAAATTGAATGTGATGCCTATTCAGTGTCATCTGTACAGTTTTCTTGCTCTTTCTGTACCACAGAGCTTCTACCCCATCTGTAAGTGCAGGTTAAGAAGCAGGAAGAATTGTGGTACTTGGCAGAAATACTGAGGACAGAACAGTGCATTTCTTTATTCACAATTCCTTACAAATTACTGATTGATTTTGAATAGTTTTGCATGTTGAATTTTAGAAAAATGTCTCACCATATGGGTGATACGAGTTGAACTGCCATGTTGCAGAAAACTCTGGTGAACATGTTGGGGAAAACAGAAGCATTTAGTCTTTGAAGATTCTTTTTTTTTTTGGGGTGGGGGGTGGGTGAAACAAATTTAATTGGAATCTATCATAATTAACATTTTCATTGTTCATCCTCTGTAGTTCTGTAACCTCAGAACAAATATGAGCTATTGCATTTCTGGCCAGACACCACTGTTCAGATGTGATTCGAGATGGCATATCTGCAGATACCCGCACTTTTGACTTCCCTACAGCTGCTCGTCAGGTCAGGATACACCATATGCTATGGTAAAATTGACTCATCTCTGTGCTGGAGATGCTAAGTCAATCACATAGTTTTTGCTATGACTTTTGACTGATGATGGAGCTGTCTTGGAGAGTATGTACCATTCCTGGTACCTGAGTTGACACATTTAGAGTATGTTCCAATATCTCTATGCAGCACCACATTGTGACACAAAAAAAAAAAAAAAGAAAGCCTTTAAAATAATAGATTTGCAACATCTGGCTGTGCAGTTGCCACTCTAAGTTATTTCCCCAGATGCAAAAAGTGGCAGCAGTCCAAGAAAGATCCAGTTTACTTTAACAGGCTCATGAAATCCTTCTGTACTCTGCTTTTCAACAGTCACAGTACATCTTTCAGCTGTTCGTGAGTTTTAGCTTCAAAACACTCCTGTGAAGTACAGGCTCTGTTTGCTAAATGGAGAATCAAGGCATGGGGCAGAACAACATGAAACCTGCCGGTAGACACAGACATGTCTGAACTCTGTTTGTGGTCCTGGTTAGCCTGGCAGGTGTCAGTGCCTTGCTGTACAGCCAAGCTCTAAGAACACAGAGAATATAATATCATGACTCAAGTCCCAGTGCACAGCCAGTGCTCCTCTGCCAGACCATACTGCATGAAGATCTCATGGCAAACCTACTTTCCTTAAAATTTCGTTAAGAAGCTGTGCTTCTTCACTGCGAATTAAAGTCCTGCAATTTCTGCAGTTTCATTTCAGTTTTGTTTGTGTTCTCAAACCCCTGCAGAGCACGGCTCAGGATTTCCCACCTTCCCAGTGCTCCTGGATGGAGCTTTCCTTCTGCAGATGGGCTACAAATGGTCATGGGTGTGGTAACTCATCCTTCTGAATTGCCTCAGTGACAGCAAGAACTAGTGATGACAGCCTGATTTAAGGTTGTCGGTAATATAATGAGCATAACCATAAGTAGAGGAGCATCAGCCAATTACTGCTGCTTAGGGATCACTTTGTGAGGTTACTCCAAATTAATTGTTTGGGAGCTGAATTAGCATCAGATGCCACCAAGGGACAAGTGGTTAATTGTAATGGGTTTTTGTGTTATGCCACTCCCTAACAGTAAGGCTGTTCTTAGGAATAGGGCAAGATACTGCCAGGAGAAGGCATCCATTATAAATAAAGATTGGAATAAACTCCAGCTCTGGAAGTTTATTATTAGAGGTAGCCTTGAGAGATAACAGAAGAAATTTCAGTATATTTAACAGATGCTTATCAATCACCACAATGGAAAATGTTACGAAAACTTTTAAAGAAGGGAGGGTGTCCTCTCTCCACGCCCCCCGCCTTTGAAGGCTCAGTGTGTGTGCGTACATAAACCCAAAACATATAAATGTCCCAGTTGACATGTTGTGTTGTGACAAGTCATCTCAGATTGTGTCAATCATATTGCCTTATGCTATATTAAGTGACATGCTATAATGTGATTGATACAACATGAAATGACACATCATTGTACAAAATATCATCTGGAAAATTTAGGAAACTACAGAGGAGCGGAAGCTGACTGTGGGCTTTCAAGTTTTGAGGCAGGAAAGCTAAAGAAGTAAAAGCAACTCCCTGGAATCAGACCTGCTGCTGCCATTGAGAATAAGGTCAAGTGTGCTTTACTACCTGAATCTTTTCACGGGTAATTAGTGGGTCAGTTTTAAAAAATGCTCTTGTTCCTTGGGGATTGACAAGTATCTGTGGGTCTGAATTGAATTTCTCTGAACCACTTGGCACATCATTAATCATTAGTGTATCTGCACCATACAAACAGGGCTACAAGCTAAATGCAACCAGTTT
This sequence comes from Climacteris rufus, assembly GCA_013398175.1. NCBI lineage: Eukaryota > Metazoa > Chordata > Aves > Passeriformes > Climacteridae > Climacteris > Climacteris rufus. The sequence goes on along the minus strand of VZRZ01000050.1, from coordinate 248,914 downwards.
CAGTTCAGGGGAAAAAAAAAACAAAAAAGAGCCTTTTCAAAACCAAACCAGACTGTTCTCCTTTTCTCCATCTGGATTCTGCTTTCCTCCCATGCCTTCTCTTTTTTCTTTTTCTATTTTATTTATATAGCAACTGAAATCTCGAAAACAGAGATGTGTCTAGATCCCATCACAAAATCCATTGGGGTCTGGAGTGTCTTATTGCAGCACCCCTGAAATGCAGTGGTATCAGTGGGCACAGCAGTAAGTGCTGTGGAGCAGCTTCTCCTTGGCAGCAATGGCACAAGGCTTCCTAATCTTTGTACACCTGGTTTGACGCTCTGGGTGACTGCACTTTTTAAAAGCTTCCTCCCCCAAAGCTGCATGGCATGGCCCCTTTCTCTTGCCACCTGTAGGCAGCTGAGCAAACTAACCTTGGCAGTATGTTGGTAGTATTGTGTTATACTGACTGCTGGAGGAAGTAAAAATTTCCTTGAAAGGGCAATCTCTCTGAAATGGGAGCGTTAAAGTGAACAGGAACTTTTGAATTAGGTTGGCTTCAGTAGGTGCTTGCTTAGTGGGATTTAGGGGTTGCTTTCTTAAACTTGCTGGGAAAACTGGACTAGGGACAAAAGTTTAAACCTAAATTAGTGCTGCCAGCAAGTAATAAAATGTAGACTAAAGCCAAACATTTTGAACACGAAAAAAATTAATTGGTTATATCTCTTTTTGTTATACTAGAACATGGAATAAAGTGGACAATAGTCAGTTTTTCAGTAACTTTTTTATTTTAGCAACCTCTCATCCCTTTCCTTTTAGTGGTGGAGACTAAGGTTTTTCCCTGATGGAGAGATAATAGTGATAATTTGTTCTTTCCAGAGACAGAAGAATTGTGTTGGAGATGTTATTGTTGCTGCTGTCTGAGCCTTATTCCCTTCTGCCTTGAGGACAGGACAAGAAAAACACACAAAGACAATGAAGTCAGGGTAGCTATTTCTCTGTTTGGTGTTGACTTTTACCTACAACGTCATGCTGCATGGAGACAGATGAATTATGTTCTTATTCTGGGCCAGTTTTGATCTGCTTTGGGCTGTTTAACATTGCCTTTTCTAAAGTGTGATTTACAGCAGCTTTAGCAAGCCCAGTAAAACTGCTCTTAAACAACAGAGAAAAACAATAGAAATTAAAATTTAGAAAACAAACAAAGGAAAAAACCCATTAAAAAACATACTACAACACACAGGAGGGAAGAAAGGACCATAAGGAAAGTGATTGCAGAAGATTCTTTCACTTGTCATTAAACATGCCCAAGGTTTAGCCAGTGTCAGGGAAAGTGTTGAAACCGTATCACTGGGACACAGAAAGCCCAGCAGTGTCACAGCAGCCCCCAACTCTTAGTGCATCTATTTGAGGAAATTGTAAAAGTATTAATATTTGTTTTGCTTGTGGTTTGTATTAACTGATAGAAGCAACATGACAGGTTGAAATGTGTCTTGTTAATTCTAGTAAAGTAGGTTGCATCTGTCTGGCCCAGGCCAGATTTGGTTTGTGACCAGGCAAGAAATGAGACGTACAGAGGTCAGAGAAGCAAGGTATTTAAGTTTAGCATTGCTTTAAATGGTCATCTGTAAAGCTCCTGACATGTTTCTAGCCAGCAGTGAACACAGGGTAAATTGGGACCTTCCACAGGCTTGTTGCAAGGAGATATAGTCTTTGGACCTAGGTGTACGGACAAAATGAAATGTTACTTGAATCCATTTGAATGCTTGTAGGCTTCTGAGGCAAGTATATCTCATCAAGTCAGTCCAACACCAGGTGCCATGTAGCTGGATACTCCTAAAAATACTTGCAAGTTCAAATAGTTTCACAGTGTTTGACTGTAATGTCATTGCTAATTAAATATTCAACATTATCAGTCTTCTGTCAAATGCAGGAAAAAAAAAAGATCAGTCATCTGGCGAAGGATTGGGAAATAAGCTGTATAAGCAGTCCTATGGCTGGAGCTGTTATCAGCAATTATGCAAAATGGAGCCTGGGAAGACTATGTGGATAATTTGTGAACTCAGAGACTTAAATATACAACCAGTTTAGTTAAATAAATCCAATTGCACTAGAGATAATAAAAACAGAAAATCCTGAAGCAGGCTACTTTTTTTCCTTAACCCACACTTGAAGAAAGAGGAAGTGGATGAGGGAGGGAATAAAGAGGTGCCACATCTGTTTAAATTTGGAAGTAAGTGCAATTTTTCTTACTTTATCCAAATCTTTTCTGAATTAGCAGTTCCTGTTCTGTAAATGGTAATGCCCTCATGGTCAAAGCACAGCACAGTGTTTGCATTGATGTGTCATGTGGTAATGCTGAATGTAGAAAGTCATTAGTCATTCACAATAAAAGGCAAAAGAGTGAGAGAGGACACAGGGCACCTCACAGACTTTGAACTGCACAGTGCTACAGCCAATTTCTCAGCTGCTCTAAACTGGCAAACCCCAACAAACTGTAAATGGTGTATTTCAGAAATATGGCCTTTGTTTCTTTTTGTTTTGCTCATGCAAAATGTCTAGTGCTTGGTAGTAGCTGGTTCTATTTTCTCAGTAATCGGATGCCCATGTGAACTAATTTAATAAATGGATATTGTCTTTCGTGATTGTTTTCCTTCTCTGCACATCAGCACTCTTTTTCTGAATGGAGTTCAATTATTATTATAGCATATATTACTTTGGATCATTTTACTGCTCAATCAATACACATATCTGTACAATAAATATTGACATTGCTTTAATGCTCTACAATGTTCACTATGTCAAGATTATTTCAGTCAGAAGCCACCCATTACTGCTTGTTTCTAACATTTCCTGTCCACTCAATGTGAAAAAATTTGCTGCTCAAGCTTCTCTTCTGCCCTGGTTTCAAAAGATAAATGGAGGCAAGTGCAGTGCCCTCAGATTAATGCACTAGGCAGGATGAATCAGACTCCTTTCCTCTAACTCTTGTATGTGTCATTTGGTGTCTCCTGTACTTTGTTTCTCCTTTTGACGATTTTTTATCTCATCTGCTAGAATTGGTAGGTACTTGGGATGATCTCTTGAAGTGTTTTTCCGCAGAGCACAGCACAGCAGGGCTCAGATTTCACTTATGACTCACCTAACAATGCTGTGGAGCAGTGAGAAACCCATGTTAGAAGAAGCAGCACCACACGCAGGCACATGGGGAAGACAGGAGGTGAGAACAGCATGGTTTTGTTACTTCTCTCCTGTGATGTCTTCAAGAGTAAAGGGACTAGGTGAGAGATGTACCATAAGCCAGTGTAAAATGTTATACTACCAGCAGCTAAAACTGTGAGAAAAATACAGCATCCTTTTCAGTAATCAGAGGCAGATTTCCCCCTGTTATTCACATGCAAGCGTGGGGACTTCAGTGGGCGCTGGCAGTGGTATCTGGCTCAGCACGTTCAACGAAACACATATGGCTAATCACTGAAATCTGAAAACACTGGATCACGATTCTGTCTCTGTTGTGAAAGGCATAGTGAGAGTACTTGAAGACTGCATTCAAGTTGACAAAAATTGCCACTTTTGGTGTTTCCCATCTGGGACAATATTGCCTTATTTGCCACCAAGTAATCATAATATCTGTCTGGCATATGTGCCATGTTAACACAAACACGTACGTGTATCTGCATGCATATACATCTACATCCCACCTTCTCTATTGTACAGCATGGCAGCATTTCAGTAACAACTATGAAAAATCAAAACGTGTTTACATAAAAATGCATGTATGTTTATGTCCATGAAAGTAAAAGGTCATTCAGATTGCCGGATCTCCTACGTTCCTGGCTCCCTCTGCAGCCTGGGAATTGAAGTGATCCTAATGATGTAAGGGAGGTATCTACAGTAAGAGACTAAATACAGCCCAGAGTCACCAAGGTGAAACTGGACTTGAAAAACAAGTGTTTAACATTGCTAGGACATCACTGGTATGTTGGAAATCCTGCTTCTAGGTGACTGCTGGAGGAAATGCTGCAGTAACGCACTGGCACTCAAAGCCAAAGGGAGATTTCTTGCTTAGCTGAGGATTTTGGGGCTAGCAATCCCACTGACACAGTTTCTCAAATCCTTCTCATTTTGTGGCAACACTTAAGGTTCAATATCCTGGGCATCTGTTGTTCTACCATTGCTTATAGTTGCTGTGTTTTTGTTGCTCCTAGCTTTGAATTGTCACAGTGTTATGAAGGCTGCATTTAGGTGAGACTAATGTCTCTATGTGAATGTATAGTGTTTTGTACAATTATCATTCATTTTCCATATATTTCTCATGTGAAAAATACCAGTAAACTGCTAATTAATTGTTACTATCAATGAAAATGACTGTTAATAAGTTTTAGAAGGGTGAAAAAAGAGGGGTTATTAGTAATGTGTATGTAGTAAAGGATTTGGCACTGGAGACAAGAAACCAAATATTATGCCATTTTTTAGAGCTGAAATCTCTTATTTCATTGTATCATTTATTCCTTATCATTTATGATCATTTCAATTGAAACATTGATCTTGGGAGGGAATCTACCCACAACAATTCCAGTGAGATATGATGAGTTCAAATGAGTGTGCTATTGCATCTCCATGTCCCTTGTAAAACCCATGCTCTGTTCTTTCATAAAGTTTGGATGAAAGACTACAAAGGTTTCTGGAGATTCCTGAGTTAACCAGGAAATACCTCTTAAAGGACCTTGTTGATCTCATCCCTTGATCTGACATTCAGCTCACAGCATCTGTCTCTGGCCTCCATTCTTGTGCTTAGTTAACTTTATATGGCATTTTGACTGACCCCAGCTTTTGTGATATCTAGTTCAAAGGGTTCAGAACATTATTACAGTGTTTATTGCTGGGCCAACATTACCTCTTGCCCAAGTGACAAGCTGATAGGGACCCTGTCAAAGACAATGACAGGAAGCACATTTATTCAGTGTGCCATGGAGAAGCCCCACGTTCCTTTTTTCCTCCTTTTAATTTTATGAAATTCCACTTCAAGGATGATCAGATTATTCTCTGCTCCCGGAGACATATTTTGAACTCAGTCCTCTTGAGATGTGGCATAACCTGATTCTTAAATTTTTTTTTAATATTTTTTTTTTTTTTTTTTGTAGGCAATGCGGGTCAAATACTTCCTTTTAACCAAACTTTGCTAACATTGGTGCTTAGAATCTGGGAGACATTTGTGTTTTTCTAAGGCAAATGAAATTCCATGGACTGTTTCTTCCTTCCTAAAAGCAAAGGCTGGCTGAGTTAATGTCGCTTCTGAGCACCAGAAAAAGTGCTGACCCAGCTGGGGGCACTGGGATTCAGACCTGGGTCCTCAAGAGCAGATGGTTTAACAGGCTAGTCCATTAATCAACTCTGCTTCCCCAAGCACTATCTTGTACTTTTTTTCCCCTTTTTTTTTTTAGCAGTCAAGTGCTGGGTAAGAGGAATGTAACTTTCTTTTTCCAAGAGATGGAATCTGATGTGCACATGACATTATGTTTCTATTATTTACACTTACTGGGCTAATATGCAACAGATGTTTATAAGTGATTACAAATAAATTCTTCTGTAAATATGCTAAATGAATCCCATACCTTTTCAAGTGCTTTGAATGTTTCTCACTGTGAAAAGAGAATTTTTTTCAGGTAGACAGAATAATCCAGTCCTGGGATTTACTGGTTAGAGGTAAAAAAAGAGTCAGCTAACAAAATCTTTAGCACAGTCAGACAGGTAGAGGAGTCCCAGAGCCTCTTAATACACATAACCTAAAATGAATTACTTTCATTTCTGGTTAAGCCCCTGAATACTTGTATAAATGCTTGAAAAGAAATGTAAAGATATTGAAGGAACAGAACATTTCTATTGCTCCCTGTGAAAGATCTTTAACTGAAGGGGAATGCATTCCTGCCAGGCAGCCTGTAGAAGTAAGCTTGTGTGTGATAATTCCTTTACATTCGCAGCCAATAGCTTGTGAACCCAAGGGATGAAATGGTATTTTGATCTGACTTGGTTCTCTTTAACCCCTCCACATACTAACACTGTATTTGAGTGCCTAGAAGTGTGCTGTTCCAGGACAAAGTTGGGTAGTGCTGTGAAAACTTGTGTGAGGAGTCCCATGTGAAACAGCGTTAAATGGGATTTTAAAAAAAAGAAAAAATTATTATAGTTTTTTCTTAACATAAGGGTTTAGAGTTGGTGAAAGGCAGTGAATCAGCCTTATTTTAGAGGCAGTGACTCTATCAGCTCTGTCCATGACCTGTCTGTCCAGCCTACCCATTCCTTGCAGCAAGAATACCTTCCCAAGAATGAGAAATCTCAAGGATGTTCACATACTTGCTGTCTCTTCACACTGTCAATTGAAGTAGGAAGCAAAGGGGTACCAGTTGGTACTATCTGTCATTACCTGCTCAGAAGGAACTACTCTAGCATTAGTTAGCATATCTTTTAAGTCACTGATAATGTAGACTGCGTCAGTAATTGTACAACCCTATGCCACATTTATACGTTTAATCCAACCCTAGTGAAGTTTTTGCAGTAGTGCTTGCATCCCCCAGCAAGATACAAATCCCCCATGTGTCAGAGGATGCAATAAACATAGTTGGCATCTCCCCACAGTCCAAGGAGCAAGAGGAGGGCAAGAGGAAGAGCTGTGCAAAAGCGTGGGGACACTTATCACCCAGCGGTAGCAAGAAATAAAATTGCTTCTGCAGCTGAGGTAGAGAAGTAGCTTTGTCTTAAAGTCTGACCACCTCAGGAGTCTTGTCTGTCTTTGCTGAATATACATGGATCCTCAGCTCCTAACTCAGGTGTCTGAAGTTAATTGTAACTCTCAGGAATGTAAATTGCACACAAAATCCTTGCTAGGGCCAGGTAGTGTACCACATCTCCCAAGCCCTAATGCATTAGTACCTGCCTGCTCTTTTATACCTACCCATAGACTGAGGTGAGCCATCTGAATGAGCAGCTGGAGTTCATTTCTCAGAGTAACCCTGTGCTACTGGACATAGTTTCTGTCCAATATTTTCAGTCTCCTAGACTACAGGCTGCATATATTGCTGTTCATGACTGACTGCCTGCTTGAGTCACTGTTATATACAAAGTAGATGAAAAGTAGCTCAGGAGTTGTCTGCAGTTTCCTCATCACTGCAAGGCTGAGCTCAGGTACTCTAGGCTTCAGGCAGTAAGTTGTGTCAGGCCGTATCATGAGCCAAACTCACCTTGAAGGGACAGGAACTGAACACCTGACTGACTTCTGTGAAGATGTAGTCGCTGTATCAGACATTGGTTTGGCCAAGAACGTATTTGGGATTGTTTTAATCTCTCCTGTTTGATTTTGTTTCCATTTTTTTCCAGTCTCTCTTCATGGTTTTACAGAACAGAGATGAACTATGAAAAGCTTCTAAACTCAGCAAAGAAAGAGATTAAGCAGATGGGGATTTTTTGAAAGGTGGTGTGATTAGGATGGGTTAAGAGACAGTGTCTGGGATCTGAGTGCTGCTTGATGCATGTGCACTTTGCTGCTGCTGGAGTTTTAGCCTGTCATTCATTGTTTTGTCTGACTCAGCATCTTGTCTGAGTATATGAATAAAACTGTGACAATATTGTATGAGGGACTTGGGATGGAGATTAATGCCTTAACATCTGAAGTGCGAGAGGTACACTAGGTAGTTTTAGAATTGGAAGTTCTGCTTGCAGAAGGACCACAAACCTCCTGAGAGGTAATAGATGGAATAAACTGTGACCCTGCCAAATGGGTGCTCTAGAGAATGAGTGGGTTTGCATGGGACACCCTGCCTCTTAGATCCTTGTTAGGATATTTCTTTCATTAATATGAAAATGAGTCCAAGCCTACACAAAATAATAATCTCAACTAACCTGCTGAACACTAAGTATAGCTGGCATGTATAAGATTTTCCTTGGAGGCTGCTTAGTAAGGGTTCTTGTGTGAGTGCCAAAATGGTAATCCAGCAGACAGGAGGTGAGGATCTTAACTTGTACATTGGGGGGGAAAAAAAGTTTTGAGGAGACTATTTGCATAAAGCATTTTTTTAAAAAGTAGTGTTTAATCTTGAAGGGCAAAGGGAGCTCCTCCACTGACTCACGTGGCAAGAGTCTGTCTCAGTCTTTAGGGAGCTTGAAGCCTTTGCCAAGAATGTCCTGAAATACCATTCCCACTGCATTATGGAGTGCGATTTGCAGCACTGTGATGCCATGGTGGAGACTACTTCCTCGCACAGTTCCCTGGAAGCCAAGATTGTGAAGAAACTAGGCAGAAATCTCAATTTGGGTCAAATGACCTGTGTAATTTTAATATTTACAATGGATTGGAGAAAGCCATATACTAATGACTTTATATTTCCTTAACTTGGAGACAGACAAAGAGTATTTGTATTTGAAATATGTCATGAAATATTCCCAATAGCTGTCCTAAATAAACACAAGTGTTTGCATTACCTTTTCACCTGTACCAGATTAAAGTGCTCGTTAACCATTGGCTGTGAGTGAAACCAAGATCAATCTCTATATTTCTACAAACCATCATATAAATAAGTTCTGACTGTTTTTGTACATTAATCACAGAAGATTATGAAGGACATGCCATATTGTGCATATTTCTTGCAAGCAAAATAGAACTGTCTGCAATTCTCATTGCAAAATTATGGAATGGACTGAATCATAAAAAAAACATACAGGAAAATCTGCTATTTCAGGACAGCTGTTCAGTATTTTTGGACAGCTGACACTTTTTTTTTTTTACAAAAATAAAGCATGAAGGTTTTTTTTTTTACTAGAAATAGTGAGCCAAATTCATTAAGGGGATAATTTCAATTCGCAAAATAGATCATTTCCTTTCTTCCCAAATCTTGCTGAGCAAGCAGCATTCCTTATTGCTATTACCTAGAACTTTTTTTTTTTAGTTTCCACATTCAGGCCCAGCAAAAACATCCCTTTTTCAGACATAAATGGCAAAGAAGAAAAAAAACAGTGTGCTACAGTTATAGCACCGTGTGCTGTGACTCTCTGAGCTCTCTCAATCCATCAATTCAGACACCAGCATGGTGACTGGACAGCAACCTGTGTACTGAAGGGAGCCTTGCTGGTAATGTAAGCAAGTTGTGCACTGTCATATGTTGTGTGGAGAAGGTCAAGAGTGGAGACCATGAGTATAAATCATTGTGGTTCAGGTTAGAATCTGTCCTCTAGCAAGTGAAATTTTAAAAAAATAGGTTAATCTATGAAAATCCGTGCTCGTTAGAATTTCTTGAAGGTGTTAATTTTGTTCTTAGCTAGATATGGTATTGAGGGGATTAAATATTGAGGGATGTGTTCAGACCCACTTCGACTGTGTTGCTGTTTTGGTGAAGATATTGGCTATGTTGACTTACCCATTTTGCTCACATTCTCTGTCGTGTTTAGAGGGTTTTTTTTGATTCAGACAAGGCAGAGGTTCTCCTTTTGTGCAAAAGAGAGGGAGGATGGCAAATCAAATTCCTGAAGATGGATCTGCTTAGAAAGGTTGTTTTTTTTGCAGTCTTAGAAGCAACATCAGTTAGGAGGGTCAAAACACATGATTGCAGAAATTTTGTCACCTTAGATCTGTGTGAAAATGGTGCCAGGTTTTTTTTCCATTTGATTGTATCTAATGCTACAAAGGAATAAGCACTTAATTGAGCGGAGAGGATCTGTGAAGTTACAAGTTGTATTGTGGGGGGAAAGGCAAGAAAAGAAAAGAAATGTGGTAGGATTGAAAGGCCTGAGAGCAACAAGGTACAGCAATTTCCCCCTACCAGCCAGTAGCTTGTTCTCCTTCCCTCTTTCTTTCTGTCACATGCCACCCAATAATTACCCCAGCTAGCAGAGTTATACTACATTGGACTGTTACACTGTCAACAGTATCTGAGATAAGATTACCATAGTACTTTTACGAACTAAATCTTGGAAACTGCAGTCCCTGTATGTTACTGGAACGTGCCTCACACAGCTTCTAACCAAATGCTTTCAAAATCAGATTATCAAGCAATACGGAAATGCATGGTTAAAAAGAAAAGCATGTGCAAGGTGGTTTACTCAGTGCTCAGTTCTGCAAGGTAATAAATGTGTCTAAGTACCCCCTGATCCCTTCAGGTCATGGGAAGCTGAGGGTACTCAGCACCTTTGAACACCTGGCTTTAGCAGCCTGGGTAGCAGATTCCATGATTTCTGCATGCAGTTGTTCATAACGTTACTGTGGTACTTGGACAGGGACATGTGTAAGGAAGTTTTTGACAAGTTGTAGGTTTTCTTTTTCCTTTAGGAAGGTGAATTGAAGGTTAACAGTCCAATTCCTTTCTTGCAGGCTGCCTCAATGGTAAAAGTCTTCTGAAGCCTTCAAGTAGTTGGAAGGTGACTCCTACAAAGTGCCTCCAATTATTTGGTTTGGCACTCAATTTTATAATTAAACTCTCGTGGAAACTGAGCCTTCCTTTGGTCAGTGCTCTTTTTCATCTCATCAGAGGCCTCCCTGTTCTTTGAAGGTTTTAAGTACAAAGCAGGAATATGGATAAAGGCTGAGGGTAAGGTCTTGCTGTTATAATGATGGAGATGTACAGACCAGAAAGTTTGAGTGTTACTGCCATAAGAGAACAGAAAGTCTTGTAATTTCATGAGTTTCAGACAAACAATATATTTTTTGCACAGTATCTTCCTCTGTTAGTTAAGGTATGGCAAATGTTGTGGACCTCTGGAATTTATGCACTGCAGGAAAAAGGGTTGAAACAACTTAAACACAATAGGAGAAAACCATATCTGGTGTGTGTATAAGGTTTGAGGAACACTGAAGATTGCAGAGTGTAAATTTTGACTCAATCTTACACAAAGCAGAGATGTGGAGGAAAATGATTGAGGGGTGAGAATAATATAGACCAGTTGCAGTGCACCCTTCAGGGCCTGGAAGGAAAATAAAAATAATCCTTGCTACAAAGCAGCCTTTCCAGTAGAAAAGGTGGATGTGGGAACCTCTCTTCATCCATTAGTTCTTCCATTTATTGCTTTCACCAGAGAAAAACCATGGTGTGGTGAAGTTGAATGTGACTTTGCAGATGCCTTAGGTTGACTTTCCTTGTTAATGAGACAGTATCAAGCTCAGATGAAAACTAGAGGAACAGGAGAAAGAAATTGCATGGATAAAATTAATGTCTGGTGAGAATAATGAGCTTGCCTGAAGGGGATTTTATGGTGTTGGCATTGGTCCTGGCCATAATGTTGTATGATCTTGTAGTTTTCTTGCCTTTGTACTAAGGTCCTGGTTCTGTGTGGCTCAACAGATGCCACAGGTGTTGTAAATCTGTTTGAAAAGTGTCTGAGCAAACCTGCAGATGGTGTTCAAAATAAGCTACCGTGATGGGCAATTCTTTGACTACCTATCAGAATTATTAGAATTTACCACCTATTACCACACGAATGAATCACAGTCCAAAGCTCTTACAAATGATTTAGATAGAAATTCTTAATAATAACCATGAGCAAAAAGTACTATCTGATATTTGTTTTTTAAACTGTGCATTTAAAAATAATATTAGCTTCTTTTACCAACTGTAAACCCCACTTACAGCTATTTGGTTTGGTTAAAGTACTTTGCTGCAGCATATGAAGATGCTTTGCTTAGAGGAATTTTATTAGACGATATCTTTCTGGCATGGGTTGTATTCTACCATATATCTGCCATATTCCCATCAGAAATGTAGGTGGAGCAGAAGGACCCCACTAATCCATCTAGATCAAATTTTTTTGCCTTAAAATCTAATGATCTAATGCTCTGCTTTGTCCTTTGTCCTTTGTGATCTGAGCACTTCTGCAAAGACATTTTTCTCTTGTAACGCCATTTTTTCCCACCTGGATGTCCTTGTGTAAGGCTTTAAAGCCTAGGGCTGCCACACCAAATGAAAGCTGTAGATTGCAACCTTGGCCTGTCCCGGATACTTTTTGTTTTGGACTCTTGACTTGTCCTGACCAAGACATCCATCATGTTGCAGAGGGTTCCCAGCTTCAGCATGTCAGATAGTACTAGTTATAATTATAGTCACTAAGGTCCACACCAAAGGGGTTAAAAGGAGATGCCGTAAACTTGGACAACCTTGCTACTGTTTCTGAGGGCTAGATTTATTCTCTGGACTACTTCAGTCTCCCTCCAGAGAGTTCATTGTGTAAGTCAGTATGACAGATTTATCCATGCTCACAGAGACAGTGGCTGTTTTCTCACTAGGCAGGTGGAAGGAGAAAGCAGCATAAAGACAGCTGCCAGCTGAGAGGTCACAGTTGAACTCATGCCATGAAATAGTCATAAATTATAAATCTTCTGAAGAGTTACAGCTTCTGGTCTTATTTCTGTCTTGTCCTAAATTTCTCAGTTGCACTTCTATTTATTTTAGGCATGTTATTATCGTCTGCAAAGGTCGCTGAGTGATTGCTGGGCAGAGTTTCACCCAAAGAGCACAGCCCCTGGCCACTGATCACCAAATTTTCACTGAATCCTTCCTGTTGTGCTCCCCACACCTGCACTGTGTATATCTGATGCATGAACTTGTACTTGGTATCAACACATTTTATTTTCATGGTCCTAGTTTATGCTCTATTTGGGAGTATTATCAAAGCCATCCCCAGGCAAGTAAAGCCAGTCACTTAGTGGAGATTTGGGAAGTGCTGTAGATGATGAGGCTGGCTCATTGGAAGTCCACACCAACCCTAGCGCTGTTCGAAGGTCTGCCCTTGATGTCAGTGGGATTAGGCCCTGGTGGTATAATCTTGCATAGCAAAAAAATGTTTCTGCATGATTCAGAGCTCTGAAATCATATTGCTAGAAGTAGAAGTAAGTATGTAGAGGCTGGATTTCAACTGGTATAGATCAGTGGAGCTCCTTTGAGGAACTGGCACTCAGCACCTTGCCTGATCATGCTCTTCAATCAGCAATTTTTTTTTCCTGGTAGCATCTGTGCATATCCTTCAGTATTGACCACTTTTAAACATTTGGAGACTAAGTTTAGAACAGCCATTCTAAACTTCTACGAATAGCAGCTGACCCATTGCTGCTCCAAGCACCATCTATTCTTAGTATAGCCAAATTCCCCACAAATTCTTTCAGGGTCTGAATTTTTTGCTTAAGTGTGTGTCATTGACACTATCTCCCTCCAACATTACTCCCTCTACTGCTGTTTGCTATTTCCATTTGTATGATATATGTGCTGTAGGCCCAGTTTCATTATTGCATCTTCACTGGAGCAGAAACATATGCTCAGATAGATGTTCATGAGCAATTCCACTGGCATCGATGGAACAGCCACATGCTTAAAGCTGAGCTGGTATGTGTAGGGCCAAATCCTTTAGGATCTGTAGCTTTTATGGGCCAAGGTCACTGATTTTTCAATTTAATGTGGATTCTCTGTGTCTTTGGTAAGGCTTCAGTTTTCTAGAACTGCTTAAAAACTTCAGTTCCAAGGTAGTAGCACACATTGGGGCAGTAGCAAGGACTGCAGCTGGAACACCGGATTTGAGATAGGCTGTGGGGGGGGGAAGTATGGTGGCCACACAGCTCCTCAGGAACATTTCCTCACAGGCACTGTTTCTGTCACAGGCTGACTTTGCAAAAAGCAGGTGGTGGAAAGGAAATCAGGCGTGTAAGGAGGAAGCAAAGAAGACTGGCCTTTTATTGCTAGTGAAGTTTCCTTTACTGCCAAAAGGTCTTTGAAGCAAAAATACCAGCTTGCTGGGTGGCATCCACAACCTGAATTTAGCTTTAACCATATGGTAGCACAGTGTCAGATTTCTTCCAGCACATACAGCTTACCACCAAGTGCTTTCCAGGTTCTAAGCATCTACAGTATTTCTTCCTCTCTTCCTTGGGTTTTGGGATGCAACATGTTTGTTCTTGTAATTTTTTTTTTGTTTTCCAACATTTCACTTTCTTGATCACCAGCATCAGTATGATCTTGATTTCCTTAAGCACCTCTCTTTCTCCTCTGGGAAATTTATGTCTCTTTCTGGCATCTGTCCCCTCTCCTCTCTGCACACTCAGGCGAAGAATTCATTTCATTTTTTTCCCCTTAAACAATGCCCTTACTACTCATGTCAATAAATTACTCTTGCCATTTTTAAGAGGCCCTTCTGTCTCCTTCACTGCCCTCTCATTCTGTATGTACTTTAAAAATATCTTATTTATCTTAACCCCTGCTGTGATCTTGCTCTGTTCAATTCTCCACCTTAGTCTTTCTTATAATTTTTTACACTAACTTTGCCCTCTGATCTTTACACTCCAGGGCTGAACCCCACATTTTATAGAGAATTGTGTTATTTTCTTAATTATAATTAATCCAAATGAATCATGGGATTCACTGTAGGCACCTTTTTTTGGTACTACTCTTACTTATTTGAGATTAGCAGTGTGTATTTGTGTTTTCCTATTTGCCATTCTGCTTTTCTTTTTTCATACTTGGTAAAACAAAATAAAGATCTTCTATCTATTATTTTCTTATAAATTTTCAGGCTTAATTATTCTGCTTAGTCATTAATTTTAAACTTCATTGCATAACAGATACTGTTATTTAGCAATGAATCCATTCAGACCTCAATCTGCAAGTCATTTGAATGGTGCTTTAATGTGTAAAGGACAATGCGTGATAATAGATTGTCTTCTTCTGTGCCTCAGATACCAAAAAAGTATTTTTAATATTAAAAATGTACCTTTTTTTTCTGTATGCTGCACCTGGGAGAGTAAGACTTTGACCCCACAGGAAAGACTGGAGATGCAAGTGGAGTGAAAAGACTTATCAAGGATACTGTCTTATCCTCTACATAAGAGAGTCAATAGCTTTATATTGAATGCTTATGATAATTCACCCTTATGGTCTTATACTTTCAAAGGGCAGGGTTATCCAAGGGAGCACAGAGACAGGAAAAAGGGATCTGCCCCAGGTTGCAGAGGTCTGGCGCTATAATTTAGGTCCGTTGAGGGCCAGTGCAGTGAGGGCAGTAAAAGAGCAGTTTCTGCAGTGATTTCTCCAATTCTCTCCTCAATTAAGCTTTCCACTTTCCTTTGTACGTTAAGCAAGCATGTCTGGCTGTGTTCCGTGGTTGTACCTAGACAATTTGTGTTTGCATATGCCCCATGTAATATTCCCCAAAGGCAACAGCACCTGCCTGCCGAGCCTTTACAGGAGAAGTTGTTCTGGGTGAGATCCTGGCGACATACCTTTGCAGACATCATTTTGATTTTGAGTCTTGCCCCAGAAGGTCCTGCTGCAGCAGGCAAACATATTCACACTCTACCTTCTATGACCTCAAGTGGATTTTCTTCAAAGACCTAGATTTGATATGTATTTATTTTTGCCTTACGTCACAGACTGATTTACCTTCTACTCTGATTCACTTTTAAAACTGGGGTGCATTTCTCAGCTTAGAGGTGAAAATGATTGAGAGGCTCAGATCCTGAGATAAGGCAAAAGCGGGTTAAAATGCTTTTCCCAAGTTTTCTCAATTTTTCCAAATTGCTTGTGAAATACTATGGTGGTGCATAACAGATCCATTGGTTAGCCCTGATGGCAGGGGAATCCATGGACATTTTATGGGTTTTTAAGTGTAGCAGTCCTTGTGCACAAAGATTTATATATGTTAAATCCCTTAATTTACAGTCAGAAAAGAAATGGCACCCAGAAGAAACACACATGCTTTTGCCCTTTACATTTGAAGAAAACATGACAGTAGATTCTCCAGTCCAATTTTAACTAGGTCCTTGATTTCAATCTGGTTCTCCCCTGATGTCTTCCAGCTGTGAGCCCCCTGTGATGTAACATCTCTTATGCTGCAGCCCTTGAGTCCAGATTCAAGGCTTAGACATAGACTGATGCTACACCAGGAAACAAGCAGCTGCTATTGTTCTCAAAAGCTATACCATGCATCTCAAAGCACTGTGGAGATAGTTTTTCCCTGAAAATTTTTCTGCAGTCTCTGCCTCATTGTCTAAAAGACACCTCTGGTATGTGTCTGATCACGTGTAAACAATTTCAGAATGCATTTGGGTCATTGTTGCTTTCTTACTGAAGTTTAGGCACACACCCTGATCTGACAAGAGTACTCCTGTGTTGTGTATAAAAAGTTGGTTGGTTGGGATTTTGTTTTTTTTTTTTTTTTTTGTTTTAGTCTCCTGACTAAACAAAAAGTAATAACAAGAGAAAGTTCCCGCCCTTGTCCTGTGCATCCTGTATTAGAATTTTTTTAACATCCCTTCAATTTCCGTATGGTTGAAGAGATGCCAAAACTGAATTCAATCTCTCAGAAATCTTTTTTACCCTCTTTTTTTCATCTGCTTTGTACTTTTTTCCCAGCCTGTTCCCCACTCCTCGACATTAAGCATTAGGTAATTATAGAACAAACTTCATGATGGGCATCCAGAGGACCCCTTTAGATTAAATAAATATTTTCCACACCCAAGAGCATATATTTAGAAATATTAGACAAATAAAAATCTACAAAGACCTTGTTTTCCTTCCCCAAAATATAATTACTTACCTCTTCAATTCATAGTCAACAGCTTGGTGTGACTTTGCAACTAAGCTGGAAGTAGCTGTAGTTGCTATTTGTTGGAATAATATCAAATTTCCTTCTCTGCTTTGCATAGCTGTCACCCAGTGATATGATAGGCCTATGATTTATTGACCTACTAAAAGCACTTTCACTGACTTGTCATAATAAACTTTACTTAAAACGTTAGAACATAAAACACCAACCAGCAGTTCAAACAGAGATGCCTTACAAATGCTTTCAAATTTAGTTAAGCTCTGGTGCAAATCCTGGACATGAAGACCCCAGTATAAGTTTTCTAGGAGTTGTCATGTTAGAATCTGTTGTGTTAAGTAACAGGAATTGTAAATACAAATGCCTTGGAGTATGAAGCGCTGACAAGAAGCTTGGCTCTATCTCAAACCCTCATCATTTTTTAAGGTCTTGCAGAGACCATGAAGCTGAACCAACTGTAGCAACCATGATAGATTTGAATTGCCAAAAGTTGCTAGGATTTCTGTTTATATAAATTGGTCTTGTAAGACCTGGCTGTTAGGTGTGTGTCCCTGTGACTGTTAGGTTTAGAACCCGTTTTTGTAAAGTCAAGGAGGTTCAGAGGCAGGCAATGGCTGTGACACAGATCATGGCCCAAATCTCACATCAGTGTGAATATTCCCTACTTGAAAACGAGTACCTTCAGCTCTTTTGGTGTAGCTGGATTAATCTGTGGTCTAGTCAGCTGGATTGTGTATTAAGAAATAGTTCATTTAATCTGAAGTAGACATCAGTGATGACCAAAAGAAATTTTCTCTCCAGTTGAATGCGTATATTAGTGCTTTTCCAGGTTCTCCTGAGCTAAGATAGGAAGATCCACACTGATTCCAGTTCTCTTTCAGGGTCAGAGTCCTGTACAGCAGTGACAGGAATTCACAGCATCACCTCACAGCAGCAGTGGGGGTGTGCTAGAAGCTGTTCAGTGTTGGCTGTTTTCCCATCATGTGACATCGGCTTCACTGATCTTGCATTGCTGCCCAGGTTTTTCATCAGCCTTCCTGGAATTCTATATGAGCACCACTTGCCAAGCTGAAAAACTTACAAGTTCTGCCTAGCAATTCTCTTTTGTTCCTAATTGATGAGCAGTACTCTTTATTTTGAAAGCCCTTAAACTTTGCCAAAACTGAAGATAGCTTCTTTCTGAGAACTACTGCCGTTACTAAATCCTCATTATTGTCTTGAAAAATATTAAGTAATGGGATGGCAAGGTGTACTCTGTGTTTCCTTCTCTCATCTTTTTAGTTGGTTTCTTTAATTTTTTTCTCAATAATTTAAACTTGATCATGCCACAACTGTCTTCAAGACTGAGTATGTAGCTTTATGAATGATCCAGAAGATGCCTAGGGATTACTGTTTTGGGCATAGTAGTCCACAATTCAACATATGTCAGGTTTACAGACCCTTTCCTGTTATCTGATCCATGGAATCCCATGGAGATTTCCTGAGACACTTTGAAACTGGTGAGGCAATACTACAAGGAAAATATGCAGGTAACAAATCAGGGATCCACAAATACTTCTGTTGTCGTGAGACTGCTTGAGGCTGGACATACACGTGTAAAACATTGGTGATGAAAAAATGACAGATGAGTAGTTGCTAAGCTGGAAATATCAGGAAATATTAACTTCAGTTTTCTCTTTCAGGAGAAAGGGGTGTTAAGACTAAATGGTTTCCATAAGAGTAAAAAGAAAAATGCAGCTATACTGTATTTTCTCTCTATCACGTGCAAGCACACAATGTAATAGCAATAATTGTTTGTATCTGCAGTTCTTTTGTACTAGTTAAATGGAAAACAGATGACTTGCTGGAAGTATGTTTGCAGTATTTTTGCTTAGGATACTACAAACCAAAGTAGTAGTTCCTGGTTAAGTTTTATAAGACTGTCATCCTCTTTCATCATTTACAGGCAATGATGATGAACCACCCCTTGCACAGGGATGCTATGGCTAAAACCAATTTGCAACCCTGCATGAAATTAATGACATTTCCATTTTGGACAGATGTCCAAACAGATGCTGGGGAGAAGGTGATAGGGATAAGTGTGTGGAAAGCCTGATGGCAAGAGATACTACCCATGACCTGCTAAAATATGTTTTCTCCTTCGGTCGGACAAGCACACATGTTGCAATGTATCCTTGGAGGGTGAGCTGTACATGCTGTTGGTGTGCACCTTAGGTACCCTATCTGGCAGCTAAAGCTCTTGTATCATTTCTGGAGAGAAAAAGCTTCCCTGGAGAGAGATAAAGGGCTTAACACCCACACCTAGATACCCACGGTTAGATGGTGCAGGTCTCTAACCTCATGCTTTTTGACCACTACACTTTCCTTTTGGTAACCCAGTGTCAAACACCTATCACAAGATCATCAAATACTCTCCATGCTAAAACTACCATCTTAATTAAGAAGGGTCATCAAAAAGACTCCTTTTGCCTGCTCTCATCTTGTCTCTCATCATTCAGTCTCTTTCACAGGGCTGAGGTCAGCAGTAGTGTTTTTATAAGAAAAGCATAACTTCATCCCAGGCCTGGAGCCTAATTAATGTGAAATAGAAAATTCCCACCTGGGAATTTATTGTGTTGAGATCCTTAGGTTTCAGGCTTTCCATGGGCAGGGCATATGCTGAATTCTGTGGGAAGGGAAGGGGAAAAGATGGGAGGATGAACATGTTATCAATTCTCATAGCAATTAACCGGAGGCATTACTGGATTTTTGAAAATGCCTTAAATCCAGTTTTGGTCTGTGGGAAAGAATTTTCAGATGGGTAAATAACACAGTCAGTTTTTCCATCCAGGCTTGTTTGTGCCCTAAATTCAGATAGAAAAGTGAATGGTTGCTCACAAGTTCTCTTACATGGGCAGTTGTTATAATACAGTTTGATTTATTGATTTATATCACAATTGTATTTCTGTCACGGTGGAAGAGAGAAAGAAGGTTGAGCAGCTTAATTTTTACTGGAAGGATTACATTTTTCTGTCAGTGGGTGAAAATTAGTTTACTTGTACAGGGTCAGAAGGACTGCCAGGTAAAATCTTGTCCATTGGACTGAAGATTTTTACATGGTGCTGGCTCCTTTGCCAAGGTTTCAGGATCTTACACTTGTTCTGCTCCTTGTTTAGCGGTGTTTCGTGAAAATATAATTGTCACATGCTGATAGAGAGAGGGATGTTGGTTCCTTTCCTTCCTTTTTTTGGTTTTCATAGCAGAAGGATACTTGATTCTGTAAAATGTAATTGCATTGACTGCTCTTGTTACCAGGATTGATTATATTGACTTGAGCTGCATGAGGTTTTCACACTCTTGCTTTGAAATACTGTTTTGCTTTGTATTTTTTTTCTCCCCTGCATTTTGAGATTATTTACAGTACATTTTGAGGTAAGGTTCTTCTGCATTTGGTTTATCAACCACTAGAATTGCTCTGAAGTGCCGTCAAAAGTATTCTGAATATCTACGTGACAGTAACCACTAGAACCGATTGCTGTTGACCTCAGTCATGTCAACTATCATAACCTTCCCTCAGGTTAGAAGGTTGAAGCTGGGAAATACATTTCAGCTTCTTATTCCTGTGTGTCACATCCTTATTGCAATCCATTTCAATTGTTCATTAGGGAATTGGGATAGCTGAGAATACCACAGTGAATAAATAATAGCAACTAGATGCCTGTGGAGAATCACACTGGTAGCAAAATGCAGGGGCTGTGCCACTGAGACCTTCAGGTGAAGAAAATGATGAAGATTTCATTTTAGGTGGGGTGATGATGCATAAGGTATTTGTGGAAGTGTGTATTTACTTGGGTACACCTGAGAAGGATAGGTAGAGGTAAAGGCTGGCATTTTTCAGACTTTGACACTTAGAATTAGGTACTTAACCTTGTACATAGGTATGTCAAAGGATGCAGTATGGTTATAAGGGCTGATGAATACTGAAATTATTGAAATCTGAGAGTAGTCAGTATCTCTGAAAATTAGGCCACTTCTAATTAGCTGTTGTTTTGGAATATGATTTTCAAAGACATTTTAAAAAATGTGAGTAAATGCCATGGACTCTTTAAAAACCTTTGCTTGAAGTGTCAGCTTTTAGCTACTTAGGTGGAACTGGAAAAAAATATTCACTCTTTTGTAACTTTTCTTTTATTCAGATCAGTGGGAGAATTACAACTGATTTCTGTGGGAGCTGGATTAAGCTGATGAGTGCATAAAAACCTGACTTCCAAACTGGGCTTAAACCTTTAAAGTTGCAATGTCTCTTTCTTTGTGAGCACAACTGATGCTGGATTTAAGGAACATTTACACAGATTCCTCACAAAGAGAATACATAAAAGCCATTTATGTGGTTCCTCAGCAAAATTAAAATGCTTTAGCAACAAAAACTGAGAAATTTGCTTTTGTACAGTCTCTGCTCTTCTTTCTTCACATTGTTTTTCACCATTTCTCCCACTTTGTGTTCTGTGACATTTGGAATTCCTTCTCTAAGTTGATGTGTTTGCAAAGACTTTGAGAAGAGATATGAAATGCCTCAGAAGAAGCTGCTAATAGCCTCAAAGACCGGATTAGAGGACATACACATACTGTCTGTGTCGTATTAGGTCTCAAGTAAAGTCTTGTTTAAAGTAAAATACCAACTGTCTTTTGAAATGCCATCATTCCCTAAAGTCCTGTTACAGAGCCCTAAATCCCGAATACAGTATCTCTACATCTACAGGCAAAGGACAAAGGGTCAAAGACATAGTTTCTCCTTATTTAAGATTCCTCTTTCATTTTATTACAGGACCCTGGGGTAGACTCTCTCTTCAAGTCCAGTCTTCACCAATCACATGCTAATAACTTCAGCTGAAAGAGGGCTCTACCCTAATGTCATTATACTCCCAAGCAATGATTGATTGTGTTACAGTATGTTTTTGAAACCTAATTACTGTCTCAGTTTGTATTTGAGCTCATTAATCTTCTAGGCTGTAAATAAGTAAAATTGACTAAATAACTGAATTTCTTTAATGATGGGTTCAAGTTATCTTTATACCTACTGTTTCTATTAACCTTTTTCTTGCCGTAAGTGTTTTGGGGTTTTTTTTGGTTAGTGCTTTTCTTTAGTTTTTATAAGCTTGCATGCCTGGCAGTGCACCTGTTTCAAGCACTCACCTCACCAAATGCATCATTGATACTGAACAGACAGACCCAGCCTGGCTGCAACCTTCCAGTTCTCCTCAAGCCAGAGGGCTGCTTTCAGGGTCCCATAAGAAGCAGTTCTCCCTACAGCTGCAGTCTTGTAAAAATTATCTGGGGAATCTGGTAAGAAGGTACAGAGCCAGCTGTCTATTTCCCTTAAGAATGAGATAAAAGATGAGAGAAATTCTTAAGAAAACTATTTGTTCTGTATACTCTGTATTGAAAGCACAGGCCTTTGGACTGATCAGCAATCTCTAACCTGGGCACTTCCACAGTTCTGGATGCCCGTAGCTGTGACTGGCTAAGCAGGGGACAGCAGCAGCCTGTTGTTTGAGCAACCATGCCTAGACTTTGGGTCTAGGACCTCAGCCATGTGTTCTGTCAAAAAGCATTACAAAGTCCTTAAGGCAATATGCCCTTGTACACCCTGGAGTGGCTTCTCAGCATGTGGCTTTCGGATGGACACTTTGAGAGCGTCCATCCTTTGGTAGGTTTAACCACAGTTACTTGAGTGCTCCCTGCATTCCTTTTTTCTTGCAAGAGCCTCATCTACTGGATCCTTGCCACTGATGACAAATAAATGAAGGCTCTGGCAATACACAGACTAAGCTTGTGGAACAAATTTCCAGGAAAAACAAGCATGACCACTAGCTTCAGCACAAGCAGAAACATATGGCAACTTCATCTCCTTGTTTTGGTTCCCTCTAGTAAACTGATTTAATCTACGGATATGTGTACCTATTTAAATTCTCTTTCTACATGCCAGTCAGGAAGCAAGGAAACGGTGATTGATTATTTTCATTTATTGGGAAACACTTAGATAGTCCGGACAATGGGGACTTTATAAGCGCCCAGGTGGACAGGACATCTTGAGCGCTTGTCATGCTTGCCGGATGTGTTAGCTGTGACTCCAGGCCCTAATGAGAGACTTCAGTTTGATCTGTGTCTTGCCAAAGCACTTAAGCACGTGCTTATCTCTAGATATATGCATAGTCCCTTGAGAATGCCCCTGTGCTTAAAGTTCGGCACGCATTTAAGTGCTTTGCTGGAGCAGGCTCCTGAGTCTTTCTGGGGATAATTAAGTCATGCCAAAAGCTATTTTACTGCCATGTTTTCTTTCTGGTTCACAGGATGAGAAGATCCATTTTCGTCAAAATACCAAGTAGATCCTTTTTAACCTGATTATTTGTTAAAAGATTCATGTCATTAAAGAGAACTTCTTTGCTCCTTCCTTCCATTCAATGGGTGCCCACATTTTTAATATCTCCTCTTCTATTGCTTAGAAGTGAGCTATGCTGTGCTTGAGCCAAACTCTACTTATATACCTGGCAGTGCTAATGAAAGGTGGCGACCTTTGGCCATTCCTTCAGTAATGAACCTCTCTACAGTAGGACCAGATGGTGCTTTCACTTCCAAGGGTGCAACATTACTGAGGTTATGTAGGTGCAAGTGTATTTCTGGAAAGGTTTCCTGCCTGGGGGAGTGATGCAGTGGGATTGGTAGCCAGAGGCAGAAAATAGCCTTGAGGGGATAAATGTAAAAGAAACATACTTGGAAAATGGAAAATGGTTTTTGTGCAGTTGGCATTATGCAGCACAGGCTAAGTGGTTACAGCCATATTGCTCCTCTATGTGCTGTAGTAGGAGCTTGTACACCTTTATGGTTTTTGGGCAAAGGAGTTTGATTTTTCATTGCTTAGAAATGTAAGAATCAAAAAAACTCAGCAATGGTCAGTATGGCCATGTATGTAATAATTTGGAATTTTCTCTGCAACCCCAATGAAGGGAAGGATTAAGGGGAGGAACAGGGAAAACTCTGGGTCGAGAATCTGAAAAGTAGAGTTGGTCCATCCTTAGACTGAGTAACATGCTTTTCCACAGATGTGGCCAAAAGTGCTGGAGTCAATGTCCAAAGCCCGAAGTGGGGTGAAATGAGGAGGGGAGCAGCATGTCTGACCGTATCCTCAGCCTCTCTCATGCTGGGGTGGCTCAGCCTCCAGCCCCCTGATAAAAACAAGCATGTTCCGCTTCATTTCCTGTTTTGGAAAATGTGGATTGAATGCTAAAAGGCTAATTGCACATTGTTTTTAAAAATTAGTTTGATAATTCATCATATTGTAATTAAACTAATTAGAACACTATTCATTTCCAACCACCTTAATTAGGCCTCAACTTGGCAGGGAGCCCGTGAGACCAAAATGTTGCAATTTGTTAAACAATTGAAAGACTTTGATAACAAATGACTGTATTCAGCTACATTTTAGTTAATAAGATTTATATATTAATCTAGTTATACTTTGTTCCCTCAGAATTTGGCAGGGCTTGCAGGTCTTCTGATTCCCCTATGAAATTCCTAACGTCTGAGTTAAAATAACTGGAAAATTTTCCCAATCTAACAGAGACTCTCATGATTTTTGCACTGTAGCAAGTACTTGAGACTGAATTTTTTAAAAAATATTTTTAATTTTATTTTTCCCTTCTTCTAATCGAGTAAACAGCTTTCAAAATAAAATACCAAGTTTGTGGAGCAGCTAAAAGCCGGGGCTGTAGACTGGGAGGGTGTTGGGATGTCCGGCTCTCCGTGGGTTTGCTTTTGGGGGCGCTGTTGGATCAGTCTGCATTTTTTCACTCACAAGGCACAGGAGATTCGCTTTGTACCCTTTTTGGACTAATGGCCCTTGTCATATCACTGTGACAAATGCTTGGTGAGGGCATGAGCTGACACCCCAAACTCACTAGAGAGGTGGAGGACTTCCGTGGTGGTTGGTTCATCAGTGGTGAATTTCCCTGCATGCTCTCTTTGACAGCATAATGAAGTGATAATTACCTAAATGAATAAATGTTGATGGCTGAGATAAATATCCACATTCCTTTAATCTATTTTCCTCTGAAATTGCTAAAGGAAATTTGGCTTTAATGGGAGGTATATGTCAATTTTTACAAATGATTGTAAATCTGTTTAGAGAGAACTTAGATGAGTCAGTCTTTGTTTCAGCAGTAAAAGTTATTGATATATGAAGGCATAAGATGGACCAAAAAAAATGAACAAGATATTGTAATAATTATGTTTCTCAGTGTCACTACCTTTCACAACATCTGGTTTGTTTCTGTTCTTTCCACATCCTGCAGATGTTGCTGAACACATGAAAAACACTGACGAGAGAATATTTTAGCCAAGAAGCAATTTCAGTGAATATTATAAAAGGGTATCCTCTTAACTTTCCAGAAGTTGAGTAAGCAAAGACTTCTAGTTTCATTGCTAGTAAAGATCAGATCAATAACCAAATGGGCCAGGGGCCCTCTAAAAGTGTCAGGAATAATCTGCTGTGGATGAAATAGAAAAGTGTCTGGAAACAGTATGAAATAATAAATCCAGATGGAGTCTTATTCTGACACCCTTCCTGAGCCTTACTCCTTAAATAGTCTTACTGGTATCAGAGGCTTGTGTTCAAGCTGCTGTTGTGGGATTTCCTTTCTTGCCCATCCCTGGTTCAGAGAAAAGGAAGATTAAGGAAATGTGAAGAGCCTACATACAAACTATTTTTTACACTGTGTTTCTGGGGGTCAGGTTTTGAGTTCTGTCTGCCCATCTACATCACCAACATCTGTGCCAGTTTGCTGGATACAGGGTTGTCTGGACAGCAGGGTATAGGACAGTGCACAGGATGTTTGAGGAATGTACAGTCTCCTATTGCTGTAGGGCTAAAAAGGGCAACCTAT
Organism: Climacteris rufus; assembly: GCA_013398175.1. Classification (NCBI taxonomy): domain Eukaryota; kingdom Metazoa; phylum Chordata; class Aves; order Passeriformes; family Climacteridae; genus Climacteris; species Climacteris rufus. The sequence continues at coordinate 223,454 of VZRZ01000050.1, read as the reverse complement.
TTTGTGCTTTGCCTTGACCACAGAAAATCTGTTTGCTGACTCTGCCCTTAGCTCTTAAATAGGCCTAAAATAGTTAGTCAGTCTGAGACTGCTGGCTGGTTTTCCATCCTGCTTCACCTGGCTTCTCTGTTGATCATTTTTCCATGGGTCTAGGCACATTTCTGAGCCCTGGAGAATCTTCTGGAAAAGGTTGGAAGGCAGGGAAGTTGCAAACCATCATCAAGCAAGAGCATGATTTTCTGCCATGGCCTTGATTAGAGCAGCTCCCAGGGTTCAAGAGAAAGGAATGCAGCCACTGCTCCTTCTCCTGGTCATTCCGAAGGGGTCTGTGTGTACTCCTGCAGCGCATCTGCACTACACGAGCAGGTCTGCACAGAAGCCTAGTTATCAGAGGTAGCTCATTATCTTCTGTCAGTGATGTCAGAGGTGGGACAGAACTTCTTCCTCTTGCTACCTCCTCGAAAATATGGATGGCAAAGGAGAAATCTTGAGCTCATAGAAATTAATGGTAAATTCCTGCTGGTTTCTCAGTGGCTTGGGCTTCACTTTGGACATTTCATGCTGAAATGAGAAAGAGTGATGAAAAGGGTGACCCTGAAATAGTCTAAAAGGAGTGAGAGAAGTTGGGAATCTGAAAAAGACTAAGGAAGGAAAAGGCTACTATATGTAATAGCCCTTTGTCAGGGAAAAATAGGACATTATGAAGGAGATACTAGAAGAGCTCTGCTGAGACTTAGCAAGTGATAGGACAGGAGTGGACAGGCTGCAGAAAATGCATCTGATGTACCTTAGCCACTGGTGTAGTACATCCAAGCGGTTGCAGAGTAATTCAGAGGTGAATTTAAAAATGTGTACCTGTCAGATAGACTGAGTGCCTGGAATGGACTCCAGCTGCTCTTGCTGCCATAGAAAAATCTTCCTCAAAGACTTTTCCTTTTATGCAGATGAGCATAAATTAATGGTTGTTTTTCAGCAAAGAAACAGCAGTAGATGGGAAAGTGCATAAACAGGTGCATCGTTTCTCTCCTCCCCTCTTGAGCAGCTCATTTTAATATACACCAGTTATTGCTGTGCATAATAATGAACATCTGTCAAATGCTTTCCAGAGTGTGTGAAAATCCACCTACAGAGCTACAAAGCAGGCGAGCTGCGTAGTAGCTGTGCTGGTCCCTGTATTGCCAGTGAAGCTTCTCCAAGTTGAAATCTCTCCAGTTCACACTCTGCTTCAGACCTCTATTTTCTAGTCAAATATGTTATTTCTCTGCACAAAACATAAGGAGGCTCCGGTGACCACCAGTGTCCCTGATATAATTTCATAGAAATCTCTGACTTTTCTTGAGTCCAAGGCCTTTGAGAGCCCCAGTTCCTGAGGTGATGGCCTCCTGCCAGGAAAAAATGAGGTCCCCTTGGTCAAATTCTCCCTCCAGATAGAGCCATTGCAACCCTAATAAGAGAAATGAGGTTGCCAGGGTGTGGTTGGAGACAAAATTTGGCCATATTTGAAGTGTGTGGAGTGACTCCAGGATGAGATCAAGAATTGGCCTCTTCGCTCAACCTCCCCTTCAATATTAGCTCTTTATAAAGCAGCATACATTGCCTCATGCTTGCATTCCTGTAGCAGAGGCTGGATCCAAAGCCCTCTAAAGACGCTTAGAGTTTTCCTTTTGGAGGCTAGATCAGGTTACTAGGCAAGACACACCATCCAACTGCAATAAACTCATTCCTTAGATGTATTTTTGTTCAGACAAATCTCAGACTTAATGCTCACAGTTGAATTTGAAAACTCCTTTTTTGCTTTTACTTTGCACCATGGAGAAGTAAAAAGGAGATAGAAAAAATACCCCCAAAGGAAAACCCAATACTCAGCTGCAAGGGCCTGTATTTGGTTGGTGATGCTTTGCAGAGGTCACAGGGATTAATGAAAAACACAATTAGAACAACATCAAGCTGGGGGCCCCAGTTTGGCACTGAAGGATCCATTTGGGTATATCATATTGCATTATGTGATGTAAGAATGTGGGCTAGTGTAATCAAAATGTAACTGCAATCCTTACCAAAAACACCTGTTTAACCTCAGTTAACCCGGGAAGAGAACTTCAGACTTTTATTTCCTTGCTTGAGCATCAGAGGCATAGCAGTGAAAGCACAATAATAAAGCTTCTGTTTGTAGGCCCTGGAAATGGAAGTATTTAGAGCTTGTGCCCAGTCTGTCCCAAAATCTGTGTTATGTTCCTTAGTTATGTGCTTACTTAACTAAGTTGTGTGCTTGGGAAGACTGCCGAAGTGAGGAAAAGGAAGTCTGAAGATGGAAATATTTCATCTGTGATTTGATAATCTGTGGCTAGTGGCAATATGAGCTGCTTCTGGCCCAAGAATAGAGGTCTGTAAAGTACTGAGGAAGCAGCGAGGTCCTTTGGCAGTTTTTGAGGAAAAACTGGTTTGAAAATGGAGTGATGAATTATCATCAGGGCTCAGAACCCAGATCTGAGTTGAAATTGTCGATTTTATCACTTTGCCCAGAGAGCCCTTGGAATCATTCCCTTGATGATAAATGCTGAGTGACTGCCAAAGTAGGGTGGTGGAGCAGCAAGGAATAAATGTCCTGATGGTTCAGGTATCAATGTGAGACTGAAGAGAAAAATATTTTGCCTTCTATTCTGCTGCAAGAATTTTTTTTTTTTTGTGAGATTAGGCAAAACATTATTTCACTTGATTTAATTACGTAGATATTAGTTTTTAGTTTAAGTCAGTCTCTGAAATTCCTTCCTTCTTCAGTGATTCATCCTGCCAATGCAGTCCCTGGAGTATGGGATGATTTATGTTCTGAAGAAATTTCTCTAACAGTTGGAGCACATATAACTACCTGAGATGAGACGAGATGTTGTGAGCTTTTAGTTAGCTAAGATGACGTGAGATGACTCATGGCACCCCAGCTGATTGCTTCTGTAGAGAAAGGATACCCACACTTCCTTGTGTCATCAGTGTAACTACTTGTAAAAATAAATATGTTAAATTTTAAAAGAAGCACCTTTCAAAGAGCCTACATAAGACAAAGTATTTCAGAAGTTAGTAGGAAGTACTCAGTTTTTTATAATTCCCAAAGAAGGCTGAAAAGCCATCATGGATCCTTCAGAGATCTTTGATTTTTTTCATTACTGTATAGTCCAAATCTTTCCTTCACTTACAGTGACATTTATGTTGAATAGCTGCATGCAACTTGAGCATCCTAACCCCCTTTTGCTGGGCTGTGCTGGGAAATTTAAACTTCTCACTGCCTTGTATATGAACAGGAGTCCTCAAGGAGATTTCAAGTGTTAGGGTGTTGACCTAAGAGCTCCATTGCAGGATACAGGTGGTTCAGTAAAGACACATGGACCTGCAGCTGAGGCTACATCCTGAACTAGTGATAAATCAGCAAGCTTTATTGACTCCAGCAGAGCTATCGCCTTGTTTCCAGTCCAAAGTGTCTAGTGGATATATGGTACTTCCAAGCAGAATCCTGAGTGAAGTGTCAAAGCTGTTGCAATGTAAGGGTGTAGTTTTGGAAGGGTGATCAGTGAAGGAAAGCAAAAAAGGAATTTCTGAGACAACGTCAGACAAGTGAGAGACTTTGTGTTTTAAAGATTTGGAGAAGCTGCTCTGGCAAAAGAGCTCAGAGCTGAAAGGCCAGACACAAATCTGTCATGAAAGGCAGCAAACTCCTTACTTTGTCGTACTCCAGTTCTGATGGATGACCTACTGAGGTATTTTCTGCTTAAATACATCATGAAATTTTGTAGAGGGTAGGATAGAAAATAAAAGAGCATCGGCATAAACTGAATGAACAGAATAGAGATACCCATGCTGCCAGCAGCCCATACTGCAGGGTGTGGTGTATAGTGCGTTCTGATTTTGGTACTGCAGCAGTTACAGGGCCCAGAGTCATTGCATGGAGTCTGTGCATTACCTGTGTTGTGACTAATTTAACCAGCTCTATATAAATCACTCATTCTCATAAGCATTAAATTGCCAGTATTTTTTAAGCAGATCACCAATTGTATTTATTTTTGGTTTTGTTTTTTTTTTTAATCAAAGCAAGGTGAAACAAATTTCCATGCTCTGCTGATGTCTTGTTTCAGGGAATAGTTTATCTTGAGACAGCCCTCCACGGGCTTGTCAAGGCAAGTACTTGTCAGTGGCCTAAATATTTCCATGAATATTAGGGAATAATCTTGCAAGAGGGATAAGAGCACAAGTTCCAGCTGACCCCTTCTGCCCCTTTCCCTCAGCCCACAAAACCTTAAGGGATTAGTTACATTTGGAAACAGATGCCCCTATAATTAGGGAGGAAGAAACATAACTGACTGTTTGGAAAAGACAGTTTTGGGTAACATATCAGCAGACCCACAGATCTATTACAAAAGTGCAATCTGGAAAAACAGCTTAAGATCTCAGCTCTCTGCTCCTCTTCCATGAGAGCCGTTTATATCCATGAAGATGCCTCACAGTTCTTCATCCTGGAAAGGTTCAGACATGAGAGGGTCTGTGGAAATTTACAACAGCCAAAAAGCCCAGTACTGAAATTTCTTTAATCTGATCAAACTTGTTCTTAACCCTGAGACATAAATATCCAGCACATTACACCTTTGATTTACTATTATGCATGTATGGGAGCAACAGTGGTCCTTTTGAATTATGCATTCTCTTAACAGAACATTAAACCTTATGGGGAGATGGAGTGGCCCAACACACAGCTATTATCCTGACAGAGGGGAGGGTGAGATCAAGAGTAATGCTCCCAAGCTAGAGAAACTCTGAGTTTTTGTTGGATTGCTTGAATGAGCATTATAAATAGCACTTTGTTCCTTCTTGTTAATAAATAGTTTAGATTGCTCACAAGAAACATGATAGATGATTCATCAAGAGGAACAGGAGGGATTATTATTTGACATAAAAGAAGAACAAAAAGAAGAACAACATCCCTAAATCCTGAAATTTGCCCTGAAACTGCTAAACACACACAGCAGAACTGTGCCTCAGCTTCTGAGAACAAAGCATATCTTTTAATAACTTGAAAATCCATTTGCTATTGGTTCCTCATATCAAGTCATGACCAAAAGTTACTACAGTACTATGGAAAATCAAGTTTGATTTTGTAATATAGTCAAATGAGTACTTTGGAGTGCCATGTCTAAGATCAATAAGGAAGCAGTAACTACATTTGCTGTCATATGATGATATTGATGTAAAAACATAATGGTCATAATTATAAAATCAATTTCATAATTTAATCAGAAATGTTTATTGATACTATTAAAGCTGAATTCAATAGCTCCTGATATCCAGTTAATTTCTTATCTGTCAGAAAAACATATTGAAATGTTCTTTCTTTTAAATGCTTGGACTTAATTCATTGAAAAAAACCCAGAAACAACCTGTGGCTGGAATGGACAGAGAATGGTAGATAGGGAGATGGGCTGAGCTCTTCTAGTGGTTTATACAAAATGCTTTAAGCTATGCAGAGCGCTTGTATTTCATGTGTACATCCATGAAGTTGTGGGTCCAGGCTGTGCTGTCTTCTTGTGCTGCATAACCCTAATATTCTGTAGCTACTCCTCTGTGGTAGGTGCTGAGGATGGCAGTGAATGTGGATTTAAGGAACAAAATCAGATTTTGGGGTTTGCCTTTGCTCCTCTGCCCCAATCTAGCCAATGTCTGGGCTAAATCCCACAATGTGGTGTGTCCTGCAAAGGCAGTGGGGCAGGCAGAGATGGCATCAGAGCAGGTCAGCAGTGTGTGGGGCCAGAATTCACAGGTGAGAGGAGCAGGTGGAAGAGAGGAAAAGACAGGTTGGAGGTTGCTATGTACAGATTATATTTACTGTGTGGATATGAAATATTTTGTTCTGGGCCGTTCTCTTCACAATGCTCTCATGAAGGTGTCTCTGAGCATACAGGGTAAAGGCATCACAAGGGATAAGAAAAACACAACCCCACTGTAGAAATCAGGGTGTCAGCACTGAGGTAGTTCTTTGGGAATAAGAGGAAGAAGTTTAAAAAAATTGTAAATAAATAAATAAGAATTGAGATTTTTATTTGCTTGGAAATGACCGACTTAGAGAAGATTTCATGGACCACATGGGTCTAAAAGCTGGAGAAAGGGTAGTTAAGACTGCCTAATTCCTTGTAGACCATGTGCATAATAGAATAAATCCATTAATCTTGGGCAGCAATGCTGAATATGTACTTCATTACAGAGCTGAAACTGAGCTCACCCCGGGATGGGTTATTTTAATGTTTCTTTTTTTCATATGGTGCTTCTGTTTTTTAAATGCTTCATTTTGAACGACGCCATCTGGTGAGAAATGTTCTGTGTTATCAGAGCATTTTTGCACTCTAAAGAAATTAATAGATGTGTAATAGGTGAACCATACTATCTTTTTAGGTCCTCTTTCTCTATTGAGGTTTGTGAGATTATAGGTCTTGCATTTAAGCATATATTTGAAGTGGATTATTGATGGAGCAATTTATTTTTCTTTTTGTATAGCTAGTCAAAGATTAGTACTTCTTCTAGGGTACTGCAAAAAAAATAAGATTTTCTTAGTATGAGGGAAAGGTATATTTTCACTCTTTGAAGTGAATGTAAATGATGTGTATTTGTCACATACCAGGAACAGACCTAGATATGCACAGATAATTTTATACTGATATTGATGTTTCTCATGACTGTAAACCCTGTATGAAGTTGCTTTTCATAGGCCAGAAACCAGATCATTCCATGTCTCTAGGCTGACTGCAAACAAAATGTACTCCTAAACATGCTTGCACTATGGCTTTTGAGGCACTCTGCAAGGATGGAAACCGGATTTTATAACTGGCACAACTCAGTGTTGAGAACCAAAATAATTTATAGGAAGCCATTTTTTGGTGGATAAAATATAGCTCTAGTTACTCTTAAATAGTCTGAACACTTAATTCTGCCACAGTATTTCTGTGGTCCCTAACCTGCAGAAAGTAACCTAAATTTTAGAGTAGATTTAGATTAGATATTCAGAAGAAATTCTTCCCTGTGAGGGTGGTGAGGCACTGGCATAGGTTGGCCAGAGGAACTGTGGATGCCCCACTCCTGAAAGTGCTCAAGGCTAGGCTAGATGGGGCTCTGAGTAACCAGGTTTAATGGAAGGTGTCCCTGCCTGTGTCAGGGAGGGTTGGAATTAGATGGGCTTTAAGGTCTGTTCCAACCTGAACTGTTCTGTGATTCTATGAAACTGCCCATGCATCAGATATAAATCTGGGCACAGATGCTCTGCACAGTGGTAGTGAGAGGGCCTTACCACACATGTAAGCCTTTCTTGGTTTTTTTTTTTGTAAAGTAGCAGGGACCATTTGGGAAACCAACAATGACATTCCCTGCTGTCATCTCTTCTTTCATTATATTTATCAGTATGGAATCAAATAATCTTTTCTCCTTCCTACCCCAGACAAAGATAAGAGCAAGCCTGAGCAACCTACCTGTTTCAAGGTTTGTGGAGTAAGGGGTTTTTAATATGACAGCCAAGAAGATAGATGAGGCATTTTTCAAAGTGGAAGCAAAGTTAAATCACTAAATCACACACACAGAGAAAGTGTTCCTTTCTCTAACATTTCCAGAAATTCCTCAATGTCCTTGAAATGTGACCCTTGAATCTGATACCATGATTTCTTTTTCTCTGTAGAATAACATGAAGGATTTATATTCAACTTGGTGAGGGAGACCATTTCTTGAGAAGGTAGGCTCATTCTCCTAGATGTGGATAGGCTTGTTTAAAAGGACTTGAGCCTTTTAGAACTGTGTCCAAGTCTGCTCTGTGGAAGTGCCTGTTCACTCCTCAGCTAATGGAGGAAAACAAGGACTGACAGAAGGTGGATTCCTCCTTCAACTCCTAACGTAGGACGGGATGAACCCTCCTCAGAAAGCTCTCACTTTCTATTATGGAAGGAGTGTTGAGTAGAGAATGAGATTAGACACAATTCTGACTTTCATGTGTTTGTAGGAGAACTAAGTGACCGTAGATTTTGGATGTATGCAAATCCAAAAATCTTGTAAGCTGGCAATAAATGAAATACAAAGTTCAAAAGATTTTGATACCTATTAAAATGGGATTGTCTGCCTCAGTGTTTAAAGCTTTTCTATGAGATTTAACTGAAGGAGTGCAACCAATTAGTTAAAGATTAGACTATGGACTAAACAGGCTTAGGTTTTTTTTCCTCACTTCAGTATTGTTTGTCTCAGTGCTAATTGCTTGTCCATATTTTAATGTCCTTTAGCATACATAATGATGATAATGTGTAAATCATAATGGTCTTCTGTAACATAATTCAGGAAGGATTATTGATTGGTAGATTATTTTTTTATTTAACTACTTTTGAGAAATAGGAATGACAAGACTTGTTTTCATAAGACAAGTAGCTGAGCCTATGATATCTGATTTGAAATATTTGTCCATATAACACATATCAGTAAAGCAATTTGTATCCAGTTCGTGGCTCAGAAACTGGCATATTTCATGGCTGATAGAATTGATTTAGAAACTGACTTACCAGATTGTCCTATGTACACTGGAGAGGAATGGGGCTGCTGTACTGTGCCAGGGTGGGGGAAGAATGGAGACTTATTCTTGGAAATGTTCTGATGTTTTGGAGAAGCATTTAGAGAAGCCACAGGAATGCCAGGATTAAGAGCCTGAATATGGAATAAAAGCTTAAGGAGAGGGTGATGGATTTCTTAGCTCTTTTATTAAGACCTCATATGGTGCAGTATTCAGTGCAGGTTACCACCGTTTCCAAAAGTTGTGGTCATATCTGAGAAGAGACTGAATGAAAAGGGCTCTGAGATGAAAATAAGTCTAAAAAGAATATGAAGATTGATGAAAAACTTTAGTCTTATGAAAGAATAATACATGTTTGTTTATAAGCTATATAAGATCTTAAATCCTATACCCCAAATCTACACTTCTATCATGGTGTCATAAAGCCCATAAAAAGTTTTGGTTCTTTGTTTACCACGAAAATATAGTGCTGGTGCATTTTGCTGTGAAATGTGGTAGACTGAGGTCATGGAGACATTATCAGATCTTTCATCACCCTGCATCCAGGCAAATAAAATGTGAAAATCAGTTTTCAAACCTCAGATCTCTAAAATGTCACCAGGGTTTCTGAGTTTTAAAGCTTGAAAATGCAGCTCTTAGCAAAATGCCTTGTGCTGCACTGTTAACATTTGTTAGATGGCAGCAAAAAGGCCACCTAGAGCAATGAGGATGACTTTGTTTTCTTCTTCCATTAGTCTATGACAAAGTATGAAATTTGCCACTTAACCATAACTACCCCTATGGATCTGTTGTTTCTTCCTGCAGTTTATGTGGGATTCTGAATACAGAGATGCCCATGTAGATGAAAATTCTTGGCCTAAACCAGGTGATAGAAATGAACCATAGGAAAGAACATGTATTACTAAAAAATACAAACATAGCAGGTTTGATTAGTGAGAAATTTGGTGATTTCAAAATATTACACTGAATATACTGTATGACAAAATAAGACAAACTGGAAAAGAAAAACACCAAAACCTAAGCAGTTAAATAGCCCCTTTGTTAAAAAAAGAAAAAAAAAAGGAAAAAAAGAGAAATATCACTTTATAACTTTATAATGGGGGAAAGCAAGGATAGGTAAGTAGACAGAAGCATGTTTGGTGTGACAGTATGACTTGGTAGCGGCCTAAGGCTTAATCATCCATGGCTACTTTGGTGGTCAAGCCTAAAACAACTCAGGAGTTGAGCTAGATAAATTCAAGTAGATAGTCATGTGGCTCATCTCTCCCTTCCTAAAACTAGGAAAACAATCAAAACAAAAACTTGTCAGAGGACTCCTGAAACTTTTTTGGAAGCGTTGAAAAAAATGACAAAAATATTTTGATTGGGTGTTCATTTTCTGAACTTGTAACATATAAAAGTCTTATGGAAGAAATGTTAGTGCAAAATTAGTCTGTCAGCATTGGCCCAAAAAGGAAAAAAAAAAAAAGAGATCTTATTCAAAAGATTGACTTCAATTTGAGGTTGACTTTTGAGTTTCTGGGGAGATTTTCCTCATTTAATATAAATACTTAGGAATTAATTGTCTTTAACCTAATGATATAGGCTCTATCTATACATGGTGGGAGAAAAATTTTCACTTCCATGGAATGATGAATCTGTATTGTCCTTGACAGCTATTTTAGGATGGGCTGCATGATACACTAAAGATAGCTATCCCTCTCTGCTGGCTATAGGCAGTTCTGATAAGTAGCCTAGACTTAACATAACAAAGGTTTGATGGCTCATGTGGATGCAGTGTGTCCTCCTGCAGTGACTCTAAGTCCATCTCTGATCCAACACATCTGCTTTTAATAACCCAAAGTAAAAAATCTCTGCCCTTCTTAAGTGTTCATATTAATTAGGTGTGAAAAATCACTTTTTGGATCAGCTCACTAGCACTTCAGGGTTGTTTAACCACCTCTGAATGACCTAAGGCATATTAACCACGATAGAGCAAGTGGGAAGAGGGAAACAGAAGTACCACTTTTTGAAGTATGAAAGAACAGAACGAAAATAGTACCTTGTCTTTTGGTTTAATATTTGCTTTTGTTCATCTCTTGAACTTGAAAATTTCATCAAACAATCTGTCAGCACTTGTATGGTGAACAGAGGCCTCCAGCAGGAACAGTAAAAGGAAGCCACCAGTAGTTGGTCCTGCTTGTAATTTAAAGCATATCATTCAATCCACTTACGTGGGTAGGACTTCCTTCCATAGTCACTGAACGCATGTCTGTCTGTGAAAGGGCTTTTTCCTCCATAGTTATATGAATTGAGTAACCCAGCAGAAAGCAGCCATATGCAGGTTGCCTGAATTTGAGCTGTGTCTCCTTTATCTGGTCAGTGCAGAGAGCCTCAAAAAACAACTCAGGTCTATGTAAAGTCCTAAGCAGGAAGCTGCTTAGAGCGAATTAATAGGAAACTCTAAGTAAAATAGTGAATTAGAAGTGATTTACAGCAATAAGGAGTTCTCACTAGGGATACGTTGAGAATAATGTTTCAGAAATAAATTGGGAAAAAAGCAGAAAGGTATGAGAGGTGTTAACCTGCACTCAGAACTTTCTTGGATCCCACAAAAGGATGAGTTTAGTTCTGATACTTAATTCAAAGGGATGACACCAACATTACAGTGTGGAGAATCCTACTAATAGTCCATATGTCTTTTGGTACTTTAGGTACTGAAAATCTGTTTTGCACATGCTTTGTAAACCTGTGACAGTGTGGCTCTGTTTTGATGAAGTATTTTTAAGACAGCATTACAGTAAATAGTAGTAGTTTAAAACCAATTCACTGACTGAGGGTGGGGGGAAGGTTGCGTATTGCTTCTTTCCATGGTGTTTCCTGTGTCTGAGTACCATAAATCACAACACATTTCAGCAAGATAGCCAAATGATTTTGCTTAACTTGAAGTTTGCTGAGCTTTTCTGTTTGGTAGGGTAGTCCTTAAGATCGCATTCTGTTTCTCTTACTTGGCAATTTAGCAGTGTGTTCCTAAAAGGTGTTAAAATCTTCTGGTAATGCTGCACTCCTCTTGTTATAATCGTAAAATACTAATTTTCTGGAAAAGGGTTTGCAATTATCACAGCACCGGGAGGTACAGGCAAAACAAGCATTCTGATTCGACATGGACTTTAGGATCTTTGGGGTAAAAGTCACCCAAATGACTAGATCAACTCATGTAGTCCTCTGCTCAGAACAGGGTTGATTTCATCTTTCTGGATAGATGTTCCTTGAACTTGTTCTTACAAATTCCTAGTGCTGAAAATTTTATGATGTGCTGGTTTTTTTCCTAGGCAATTTAATTCAGTTCCGCATTCTTAGGATCAGAAATTTCTTGCTAGTGTTGTCTGATCTGAACTACTCAGATGTTGGTTTATTCCTATAGCTTGTAGTTTATTCCACCTGGACACAAAAAAAAAAAAAAAAAAAAAAAAAAAAAAAAATTTTACTTTTTTTTTGGGTTTTTTT
>VZRZ01000050.1:174463-211372 GCA_013398175.1 Climacteris rufus | reverse complement strand
AAAAAAAAAAAAAAAGCAGATTATGCTGTTTGTTTGGGATTTTTTCCCATACAAGTTCTTTGTTTCACGAGGTGGTCTTAATTCCTTTTTTGCATGTGACTACTTGACTCCTCTTTGTCCAAAGTCAAAACACTTCTCCTATGAGAACAGACTGAGAGACCTGGGGTAGTCCAGCCTGGAAAAGGCTCCAGGGAGACCTTAGAGCCCCTTCCAGTACCTAAGGAGGCTATGAGAGTGCTGGAGACGGGCTTTTGATAAGGGCATGAAGTGACTGACAGGACAAGGGTAATGGCTTTAAACTGAAAAAGGCCAGGTTTAGACTAGATGTTAGGAAGAAATTTTTGACTGTGAGGGTGGTGAGGCACTGGAACAGGTTGCCCAGTGAAGCTGTGGATACCTCATCCCTGGAAGTATTCAAGGCCAGGTTGGATGGGGCTTTGAACAACCTGCTCTAGTGTAAGGTGTCCCTGCCTATGGCAGGGGATTGTAATGAAATGAACTTTAATGTCCTTTCCAATCCAAACCATTCTATGATACTATTACTTTAGTATTAGATACTCAGTGTCAAGGATGACACCTCATTCATCCATGGTTTTTATACAAGAAAAGAGTTCCTGTCTCCTTATTCGTCTTTGTAAATTTAGTATTCTCCAGGCACAGAGAGATATCAAGAGCCGATTCTGCTTTTTGCTGGTAAGAAAATGCAGTACCTTTTTAGAGGTCCAAAAAGAGATCTGCAAGGATTTATTGCTAGTAAAGGCCTGCCTGTCCATGAAGCAGTTTGAAGAATGAGTGTTCTGCTTATGAAAATGTGATCCTTTATGAGAAAGAGAAAACTGTGATCTGGTGTTCTGGTTTGGGGCTCTTTTTTCAGTTCTTTTTGACTGGCAAGAAACGAGTATGTACTTTAATTACTTCTGGCCTTTTTACAACATGACTGAGCTGTCCAACAGATGTCTGCTTTGGGTCCCCGCAGCATGAACATATGACAGAGAGGCAAACAATAATCCTGAGGAGTTTCATCCCTCTTGTTTTCACACAGATTTGGCCACACTATATCAAACGCCTGTTCGAATTCCTTTTTCTTTTAGAAAATAACATTGCCAACAAGTGGGTTCTGAATCTGGTCTCCTCTTATGACTCCTAAAGAATAAAGCCCTCTCCAGGAAGATATCTTCAGATAACATCTAGTTGCCACTCATAACCTGATGATACACACCGGGGTCGAAGCTTTGTAGGCTACACTCCAGCAGAAATCCTTAAGGAGAACTAGGAAATGGATACCATCAGGCCAGATTTGGAGGACTAGAAATAATTTACCCATAACTCTTGATTTAATCTATCTGTCTGTTCAAATTCATCTCTCATCTAATCAATCTGAACAAGGGGACTGAAATCCTGGAAATAGCGTGTTTATTAGTTAAAAAAAAAATAAATAAAAAAAAGGTCCTGGAAATGTGTATTTTAACAAGTTGTTGAGTTAGCAATTCTTTCTTTTTCTACAGCCCAACTCTGCCACACATACTGTAACTTTCATCTCCAGCCAGAAAACTTCAAAGTCCTTCTGAGGTCAAGGGCAGTGTGGCAACATGTATTAAATCAAGAGTTCCCAGATTAACGTACATTCTCGGATGTGGACAGGGACTGCAGTGTATGATGGTATTATAGAGGCTAGGCTAGGCTAGGCTAGACACTTTGAGAGATTAAGGATTTGGGGTTGTATCAGCCTGCAGAGCAGAGAAGGTTAGATTTTACTTAGTTTTGTTTGTTTTAGTTGCTACGATATAGAGAGCAAAAGGCACATACGTCACTTCAGTGTATCGTCCTGCCGCTTTCTGTGTTAGATCTGCTCATTGATGGAATTCATGTGAGGGTGCTGCACAACCCAAATGGTAAACAAAATCCTCTCAAAGCAGGGTGAGGAACAGTCCTTTTCCAAATGTACCTTTACCAGAAACATAATGAAAACATGGTTTATAAGGTGAAACAAGTCATTTGTAATAACAGTAACCTTGCAGCAATGCTCTGAATTGGTTGGTTTTGTGACCACATCTACTTTTTGTTCTGTTTGATATAATCCCATTTTCCATTCACAGTCATCATGTTCTTTCTGTCCTGGGACTGAAATGCAAGGTAGTCCCTGTCTGATGTACTTCTGCTCAGAGCAGGGACTTAGCGTTATTAGGCAGCAATAATTGTTGTCACTTCTCCTTCAAGTACATTGGAAAGAAACATAATGAATAATTTCCTTTTTTGCTACTAAAACAAAACCAAAGCCTTGAAGTAACTGTCAGGAGTTTGCCCATTATCAGATGAACTAATATTCTGAAATTGTTAAACTTTGAATCAACAAAATTCATGATGGTAAGAGTTTTTGCCAAAACAGAGCTGCATTTCAATCAACAAAATAATACATATGTAAAGTCTGCTTTCATCCCTGGAAAATACAAGCTCTTAAATAAGGTTTAAAATAAGATTTTTATTTCTGTAGCCTCCCTCTAGGAGCAGCAGAGATAAACAGAGGGAGGCACCTTGACTTTGAGGTGCAGTGAATTGTTTTTTGGAATTGATTTAGGCACTTCAGTGAAGTGCATAGAGTTCAGTGTGATGTATTTAACTAAAAAAAGCACATGGCCATACTTGCAGGGTGTGTGGAGTACGTGACTGCTCGGAGTGTGCCACTATGCACTTTTTTCATAAAATTGCAGAAAGGATAGGGAAGAAAAGTCTTCATATTGTTTAAGGGAATCTGCATGCACTGTGTTCCCAGTCTTCCTACAAATGTAATACAGGGGTATAGCCTTATACTATACATACATAATACTTGCTTTGAAAATCTCTGTTTAAATCCCACTTCCAAATGTCCTTAGAAACTTTGATTCTCAGAGCGAGCTCAGTTAACTAAAGAGAGAGTAATAAAATTAATTCATGTTACTGTTAACTCAGCTGCAGTTTCAAATATCCAATCTAATTGCCCCAAACTGCCAGGTAACTAAATTGGAATGTTGATTTCTCATAAAACATCTCCTTCCAAATGAATCACCCTCTTTGCTTCAGGCAGAACTTTGCTGTTTTGCAAGCTTCCCATTCACCTCTTGGCTGCTCCTAATTTGGTATGGGTGCCAATCTGTCATTATGAGAGCTGGATACGAAAACACAATTCAAGTGAACTTACATAATATTCCTGAACTTCAGCAAAAGCATGGTTTAGATTTTCAGCCCAGATTCAGGTAGTTTCTATTTTTGCCAAATAAATTACCTCATTGCTGAATAAAATCACTATCTTGCTTCATCAGCATTGCTCTGTGAAAAAAAAAAGAAAGAAATTAATCAGATTTCCTGCTGTTCCGTTAGCTTTTTTGTTTTGTTTTGTTTTGTTTCATGTAATATTTCAGCTGCCTCCAGAATTATTTTTTTTTTAATACTGAAAGGGCTTAGTCAATTTTCAGGACTAACTACTTGCAAAATGTCAGTTTAATAAAGCAGGTTCACTGCTGGAACTTGGCACAAAAAGAAAAGCTGAAGCAATGTAAAATTTTATTTTGATGAACTTAAACAAAAAGGAGGGGAAGAAGGGATGGCAGTCCTGGTTGTTTCTGAATGCCCTTGATTTCTGTAACATCTGAGTCGACTGAGGCTACTCAGCATTTTTGGTGTTTGCTTTCTTCATGGACAGAAAATGGGAGGAACTTTGGTATACCTGAAATGACAGACTGAGAAGTCAGTCCTCAGATAGCCCATCAAAACAGGCATTTCTGCAGAACAGATTCTAGTCACTGTGTGCTAAAAGTCCATGACAACCACTGTCAGCAGAGGCAGCTTTGGTTAACATCTTTACAGTATTATCCAGCTCCACTTTAAACTTCCATGGTTTAAATCTACCCATTGACAAAAGGGTATAAAGATTGACACAAGTTCTCTCATGCATTTCATGCTGGTAAATAGGGAGTGGGCTACAGTTGAAAGAGTTGAAAAGAAATAAAACTATTCAAAAAATCGTTCTAAAACCTGTCTTTTAAATTTCTTTTTCTGAAATAAAGTCTCACGTCCAAAATAAATAGAAATGCAGCATATTAAATATTAAAAAGGCCAAAATAGAACCAAAATGAGAAAATGCCTCAAAAAGCGACATGGAGAGAAATGTTGATGTTTTAATTAGTCCTTTCAATTTATTTTGCTTTTTTATTTTATGAAGAAGCCCTGTTTCATTCTGGGTCATCTCCTAAAGATATTTCTTTTCATCTGTTTGCTCAGGTACCCTTCTGGCCTATATTGACCTTGCTAGAGTTCTGTTAGGGCAGGAGTATATTGATGCCAAGCCAAAGGACAGACAGATCCTTCCCAAAGGTCTTTCCCTCTTTGCTTCTGCCCCCTTGTCAGGACTGCTTGTGCAAGGTGAACACTTAACTTTCCCAAACTTCCTTGTCTTAGGCTTCTTTAAAGCTGCTAAGTGAAGGAAATGAGGATGGAGAATTCAGTTTTGCGTGCGTGTTGTTTGGCATGAAAAGCTCTCTCACCTGCCATTCATCAGAAATAGTCACCAGCTGCTCCCAGGCTAATGTTACAGTGTCAATGGGAGGTCTTTAGCATGAGAGGGAGAAAAAGGTCTTTGCCAAGATGTTAAAAACTGGAGTACAGTGAAACTGGAAACTTCCCTTGATAGTGAGCACATTATCTAAGCATCTTATTACAAATTACTGAGAGCCTTTTTAGCTATTTTTTTTTTTTTTATGTCTTAAGGGGATTTAACTAATTAGGCACAAAGTCTTATGCTTGGGATTTATTCAATCATATTTTTTCACTTAAGGTATGGCAATTCCTCTGTTTTTTCATGTTCTAGTGGTCATTTGTAGATGAGGCAGATTTAGCTGAGTGAAACCCAGCTGCAGTTACTAATAATGTTTAGCAGTGCTGACTTTGTTCTTGAATTCCTGTTGGCGTCAGCTGAGGACCTCTGTTCTTGTTGGTGTGCAGCCTTTCTGCTCAGATTGATACTCATACAGCATTGGTATAGGTATAGGACTAGATTTTGAGTATGCAAAGATGGCAAGGTTGGGTCCAATGCTGATGTTGCTGCCTTTGTTGGAAGAACAGGAGCCCCCTACTTGTCTGATAGCACAGACTTGGTAATCCTGAAAAACTCCCACTTGGAGTGGAAAACAAGCAGCAGCTCATGGACTTTGAAGAGGGGTTGTAGGTACCTTTACAAAATAGACTGGAGTATAGCATCAAGTAAGGGTCTTCCTTCTGCCTGGTGCTTTAGGCATTCCAAGAGGGCAGTGTGGGTAGCTTAGTTTGGAGCTGGATTAATATACCTATGGAGAACACTTGGCCTCTCCTACTGGGGCTAAAAAAGATGCAGAGAAACAGAGAGTGGTCCCAGACTCCTGCACTGAGTACACAGGTGCCCTTATACCATATAGTGACCTATGAAGGGTCACTAAGAATAGGAGACCTGTTGTCTGTGGATTTTCATTACAAATTTTATATGTATAGAGATCCATGGATAGATTGAAAACCAGTTTTAGTCTGACAGTTCCTGCTGTTTTCATTGAGGCCTTTGTGATCTCACATGCATTTCCACAGCAGCCAGTAGCAAAGTCACTGGGATCTTTGTATTTGAAGTAGGATCATGCAGCAGCAGAGCATAAAGGATACACTAGAGAATACCGTGTGCCTTCAGCTTCTGGGGCCTGCCATGAGGTGGGAGAAGCAGCTTTGCAGACTAATATCCAAAGTCATAAAAACGAATCGGTCCTTGCTCACATATCTGTCTGTAAAAATCCACGCTGTGCTCAGGGGTGCAGAAATGCAGAAACATATGTGTTATAGGAAACTGTCATTATCTTGTTGCCATCAGGTGTTAGATCTAAAAGCTTCTTGAGAAGCATTTGTTCTTAACGAGTCAAATATATGTTGCTGTACTTCCATTTCAGGTTAAGTTAGTTTAAATCACTTAGAAAATTATTAATGGCCAAATCAATAAGTTTTTCCAGACTCATATGAGGTGAAATTTGCGATTGTTTTTTTGGTGAAGCATAGACTCCTCCCCTAGACAGGGATCTTTGTAAGTCTTCTTTTGGTTTCTGCCTAGTAGTTAACTCAGAAATCCAACCACGTTCACCCAAACATTGTCTTGTGTCCTTTCAGCAAAATTTCACCCCCTCACCTATTGAACTTAAGCTTCTACAGAACTTTGCTTTCTGTAAGGTATAAGGAGACACTGCTGACACATTTATTTAACTCTTGGTTTTGGTTAATTTAATTCAGAAAACCAAGCTGCCATAGCACTAAAATCTTACTACTCTCAATTTTTACAGAACACATTGCATGATATCTCAACCAAACAGAATTATCTGGCACCAACTGTGTTTGACTTACTGTCCTACTAAAAGGTGTATAGGAAAAATCAATATCTGTTTTGTTTCACGGTAGAAGATCTCAGCATTTTGCAGTCTAACATATATTTTAGTGGTTTCATTGCACTACTAAAGGTCAAGTACCATATCTGTGCCTGTGATTTCCTGTACTGCTTTAAAGCACAGCCAGGGCCTGTAACTCTTTAAGCTCTTTAAGGTCACAGTCCTGTTATACTGAAACAAATTGAGGTGGTTTGGATGGCTAAAAACGAATTGTAAAAACAATCATTTGCAGTATATTTGGAGCTTTTCTTCATATTTTTCTCATTTTCACACGTAATATCTAGCAGTGATTCTATAAATTATATGTTTAATTGTAAGATCATGGCAAAGCCCATTCTATAGCTTACAGGGCCAGGGACTTGGATAACAGGAATGAGATCTGAGCGGTAGCAAACTGTCTTTCTATTAGGTATTTGTTGATTATAAATTTTGCAATGGTTTTTAAGGAATTTCAGATCTGACATATCTTCTTAGTGCTGTTTCCTGACTCCAATTATATTCTATTTGGTAAACAGCATTGTAAGTGTTTTGTAGTATTTGCATTTCCCACCTTTCCCATTTGCCTGTTACCTGATATGTTGTATTTTCTTATCAGGAACTTGGCTGTTGAGACATTTGACACCACAATATCCCATACAGCGAATTCCAGACAAATTTATAAAAATCAGATAAACCCCACACTTGTTTACCAACTGCTTTTGCATTTTATTGACATTTCTGGTTCTGTCTGTTCTCATTCTTAATTTGCTGTAATGAAGGTTTTATGCTCCCTGATTTATTATGCATATGAAAGGTACAATATAAATCAATCAGTAATAATAATAAATAAAGCAAAGTTAGCATTTCATTTTATGATTTCCTACGCATCAAACACAAAGTCTCTGTTGACTGTCAGACATTAAACAAGCTACACACTACGCAAACACACCATCCCACACTGCTTGTTACTTACTTGATGAAATTAAACTCCAGGCTTATGGGTGGCATGACAAGAGTTTGACATGTCTCTTGTCCTCTCTTTTACTTCTAAACTGTATCTTGTAAATCAATTTCTCTTATAATTCTCATAAAAGACTGCTTTGTTCAACACAGTTTATGCTGTGTCGATATCTGATAGCCCTACTCAGTTCCCCTTTGCTTGTCTGAGCTGTGTAGGACATGCATATCTCAGAAATTGCTCTCTGTTTGATGATGCATCTATGGCTGCTTGCAGGAACCTTTATTTTTGTTAAGTTGGGAAGCCTGTGATTCTTACAGTGATCCCTGAACCTTATTTAATGCTACACTACAGGAAAGGGAGTTGAACTTTAATGTCTGCAAGGGAGAAAGTAATAGCTTTCCCCATCTCTTCTGTAAGTGACTTGGGCTATGTGATGAATACAGAACCTTCACTCACAAGGTTTTCCTGATATTATACACTTGTAGCAAATAAGGTTAGAACCTTTAAAATATAGCATTTAGTAATGTACTGGAAATAGCTTCTTCTCGATTCCTTTAAAGGTCACTGCATTTGCTTTTCAGTCATAATTTTAGTTTGGGCCTCTGCAGAGTAGAACTGAGAACAGGCTTGGCAATGTTCTCTCAATTTCCCCAAGACTGAAAATAAAATGGCATGGGCCATTCCTATATACAAGTGAACAAGTGTGTATTTCGTGTGTGTGTGTGTGTCTGTATGTTTGCGTACAGAAAATTTTCAAGTTTGGGAGTAAGTTACTTGACCAAATAATCAGGCATAAACACGAAACACAGAGAAATTATCCGCTCTTCCCCTCAAATCTTTCTTAGCATGACCTCACTCCTTCCCACCACTATGAGCTCACAGATCTCCAACCTCCCCAGCCAGAGGACATTCCTGTTACTGACTTTTGCTTAATAATATGTGTTTGAGATATATATATATGTCTGTAAGATGTACATTTCTAGGATTATTTCTTTAGGGTATCTAAAATGAGGAAAGACATTGAACAGTAATGTGTGGCTGTAAAACATATTGTCCCTCTCACATTTAGGGAATACTCTATGACTAGGAGAGCAGTGGGTTGGCCTGAATTTGCCAGTAATGCTACAGTTTTAATAATTGGAGTTTACTCATTAAAGACAGGTGTGGAATATTTGGGTAAGGTGTTATGTGTTAGAAGATTGATGTTAGACACCTCTGTGAAGTATATGCTGGGGGAAGCAATGTTTCACCTGAAGTTATGCAGATGGGAAACAGCAAAGAAGCAGGAAGGCTTTAGATTCTTTTTTATGGCTGTAGAAAAGTCACATAGGCTCAGATCCTACCAACATTGAGGCCTCTGACTTCTAATTCAGTGCAAAGATTAGGAGCCATAGTAGCAGGCTGGAAAGGGGCTATGGTGCTAGAGGTCATTGTTTCAATACCCAAGTTTAACAGATTCCTCCAAGTTGATGTTGTGACCCTGAGTTCACATGCTTTTGTTCTCAGCATGGGGAATGGCTGGCAGCTTGAGAGGAGGATGTACGTTTTTTTTCCGAAACAGGTCCTTAGCCCTAATATTTTTTACACATGAACTTAGATTTTAAGGTTCACCCTCGGCTTATAAAAAAAATGCTTTTTTTGAAGCGTATAAATCAAGTTGGATGCCAGCTGGATTTTCCCAGGAGAATATTCATATTCAGTGACTGAAAGGATTTATTCTCTGTTTACATTTACGAGATTTGGCAATAGTTAATGGAACTAGAAAAATCAGCTATCTTCCTTTATAGCAGGTAACTATATCTATTTGGCTGATCAAGATTTACAAGCATCTTCCCAGTTGATTTATTCATGTTAACAGTACTACTGGTCTATTTTGAAAGTCAGAAGAATGATGCCAATTTTAATTTTTTCTAAATGAAGGGGGAGAATTGTTTTTGTCAGCTACCAGCTAATAACTGTTCAACTACTATGTTTGGGGGGATATTTCTGGTCCATTTTGAAGATGGTTTGGTCTGTTTTATATTAACTGAAGGACTTAGAGGTACATTTTCTAAAGTGACTGCTGAGAATACCCTGATAGTTTGGGTGTCCAGCTGAGACATCTGGTTTTCAGCTCTCAGATGCTAGGTATGTGGAAATCTCCCCTCTTTTGGATGTCTCTTCTTGAGCCTCAAATACTCTGATCATGAGTTATGCTTTCTATCAAATCCTTTCTCTCCTCAGATATTCTCTTTGCTCTTGAAGTATCTGCCCTTGGATGTTGTGCTGGACACTCTGCAACAGGGTACTTACAGTAGTTGAGGTTTTGGATTAGTCTTGAACTAATGTGGACGGTAACAGCCTGGATCAGGTTGTGTTTCAAAACCACTTGATCCCATCAGTGTGGCAGAAGACTGTCAGCAAGAGCTGACAAACAAACCATACCTCAACACTGTGGGGAGGAAGTCTCGTTTGAGTGTTGTATCACACCGTTTAAGGCTTTTATTTTTCTCTAGCTTGAGGTGATGCAGGGAGACAGTGACTCCCAGCCACTTTGATCAATGTCAGATTCTCAAAGACTTTGTGGAATGACAGGCACTGTCATTTATGTGGAAACACCGTACACTTCACTGTCAGATTTGTCCTTATGGATCTGCTGCAGAGTATCAGAGGAGGTCTTGTAGACCACCAGTGGTCCAGGCCCACACTGTGAGAGATCACAGATTACATCTGATTTGCTTTCCTGGCTGGTTTACTCTATTAAGCTCTGTTTTGGTTTATGTGCTCCACTTGCAAACCTAACTTAGGAAAATACCTGATTAATTACTGTAGTGCATTTGCTGGGAGAGGCATTTCACAAATATGCTAAAGGTACAATTGCCACTTTAAAAAAGGCCTTGAGCCATTGATCTTGTCCTTCTAAAAAACACTCTGTGCCACAGTCAGAGCACAAGCCACTTTAGAGATGGAATACTGTCATATATTCTCCTTTGCATCTGTGGAGGTCTTGCAACCTGAAGACAAATTTCTTTGCCAGCTTCTCGACTGGAAGAGCTAACCCTGCTTACCATCCCTCACTGTGCTGAGTGCTGTCTGCCTTCCAGCACAGAGGGGCCATAGAATATATTATTCCATTAACACTTGTCTGTGTTCTCTACTCTGCATATTAAAGCAACCGAGGAGATCAATTATCTTCAGCTGGGGATACTAAGCCTTATTATGTCCCTTTTTTTTTTTTTTTATGTTTATCCAGAGAGTTCTGAACTTTCATTCTCCAAAGATAGCAATCAACAAAGAGAAACTGAGTGGCAGAAAACAGCTACTTAACTAACCACTTTCTCTACTCTTCACAGGGGTCTGAATACAACAGAAGTGAGCCTCTAAAATGAAAGCTAAAGGAGGGGTTGGGGGGCAAAAACCAGCCAGCTGAGTTCAGAGAAAGAGATGTTAATGGAAAAGATCACACACAACAAAACCAAACAAAATGAAGCAGCTAAAGACAGTGATTATATAGATCTGAACAGACTGTTGACTATGTGGAATTGCAATTATCTTTCAGGCTCCTGGGACCTTGCTCAGGGAATCATTACTACAAAACTAAGAAGATTGTTCTCAGGTGCAGAACATATTGATTTTGCTGTTCACCAGCATCCTGCAAAGCAACTGACCATGTCATTTAAGTGTTCGTTAACCAAACACATCAATAAACATAAAACTTTCAAAAAAGTAAAAATCACCTCATAAATAATTATAAAGGAGTGAATTATTACCTAAGAGCAAGTGTAATTGATGTCATTATAAATAAACCACAAAATATATCCTGTCCCAAGCTTAAAAATGTATGAAGGCATCCATCTACCTTGTTAAAAAATGATAGTTTATCTTGCCAGGAGGACAGCTTTCATAGCTGCCTGATTGGAAGAGGTGTGTGCAGAGAAGAGATTACATTGTAAATATTTTTTATTTGCTTATTTTTCCTTTTTTTTTTCTCCCCTTTTTATGTGAATTCAAAGCTTATAAAGAGAGACACAGATAACATTTATTACAGCCAAGCTGCAGGGAGGGCAAGAAGAGTTCCTCTGCCTGGTTCACATCAGCCTTGACCTGCAGTGTTCCAACTATTGTAATCCTTGACCTTTGAAGAGCAGCTATCAGTAACAACAGGCTTTTTTTCCCCCAAGGACTGCAGGGACAAGAAAATTCGTTTTGAATGTGTGATGTGAGGTAATCAGTAATGGCAAAGCACTCACATCCTCTGTTCTCTGGCATTACCTATTCACCCGTAACTGCAATTAACACTAGCGAGACATTAACGCAGGGAAAACGAGACCCTCATCTCTGTGCTGACCAATGGCCCAACATAGCTCTTAATCAGGGGTCCCTTCTTCTCCAAATACTGAGACAGAGACAAACCCACAGGGTAGGTCAAAGGGGGTAAAGATGAAAGCTTTATATTTTTGTGAGCTAGTAAGTGAAAGGGACAGATGAATCCATATGGTAATGGTGGTCCTTTACCTCATATTATTTCATACAACAGACAAAACAGTTGAATACTTTCTTTGTGTGTGTGCTAATTTAAATAAGTACAAATCTGGGGCTGACCAACTTCCAGAGAAGTCAGTCAAAGACTGTCGCTTGGATGTGAGGTAGGGCTTACATGTTCCTTTGAAGAAGAGCTTTTAATAAATGTGGTAACTTCCACAGCTTGCTGGCCAAAGTGGATGGCGTAGAGAGTCTCTATCCCCCTTTCCCTGGATTCTGCATGGATCTTTGCAGCAGTATTCCCTCCACCAGCCCCCCCAGATTTGGGAAAGCTTTTTATAAATTGTACATAAACTAAAGATGGGACTTCACTTTGTGGGATTGTGTGGAATCTTTATCTAGTGGGCTGATGTATCACATTTTCTGTTTTAAAAGTCTCAGTGAAGAATCTGAAGGAAAACTGATTTTGTTTTGATTTTGTAAATGTCCAGAGAAATGTTTCTTTCAAGATAAGATTAACTTGATTGCTTACACATGATAAGAGATTTCGGAGTCAAAAAGAGCTGCTGGTTGTTTTGACTTCACAGCAGTTGTTGCTTTCAGTTATTCCTATTTCTTCTCTCTCCTGCTTTGCACCCCCCTGGCTTCTGTGACGGTATCTTTTTGCAGCTGTATTTTCACAGAGAGTCTTGAGACTCCTGTTCATATAATAAAATCTGAGTTTTCACCAAGAAGATACTCTGATTTTTTCACCCTGGTTTGAAAGTAAAGCTAATGTCAAGGTATCAGACTTTATCACAGGGATTTTGGAAGTCTTTGCTTCTAATGGCCTTCCATAAATTTGGAGTCCCATTTTTTTGTCAGTTTTGGGCAAGCTTAGGAGGCACTGCATTGGAGAGATGGAAATGTGAAAAGCAATGAAGGCAGGATGAGGGACTGACACAGAAAGTCACATGAAAACATTTCCACTGTAATTCCACGGGACTTCTTATACATCAGTCTGGGCAAAGGGATATACTCGGAGAGATCAAGCAATGTTTGTCATGTAGCT
Organism: Climacteris rufus; assembly: GCA_013398175.1. Lineage (NCBI taxonomy): Eukaryota > Metazoa > Chordata > Aves > Passeriformes > Climacteridae > Climacteris > Climacteris rufus. Next base: position 198,498 of record VZRZ01000050.1, on the reverse strand, counting down.
GATTGGTTTTGTTTTCTTTTCCTACTCAGACTCTCTGTTTATTAATTTACTTTGTTCCTACAAGAATTTCTTCAAACATTTTTCAGAGCATCTGGGTTATTTTGGTTTTGACAAAATAAATTCAGACATGCTGTTCAAGCAGGAGATAAAGCAAAGGAAGAGTGGATAAGATCTGAGTGACATGGTCTAGTGGAAGGTGTCCTGCCCATGGAAGGGGGTTTGGAACCAGGTGAGCTTGAAGATCCTTTTTGACAGAAACCATTCCATGATTCTGTGATATGGTGAGCAGAGGAGGAAGAAAGAAGGTGGAGGGTTGTAGAAAGAGTACAGGAAAAGAGAAATAAATAAAAAATGGAGGGAGAGCAACACTAGGAAAAGTTGGTGAGCTGCTTATTAAAAAGAGACTCTATTTTGTCTTATGAAAAAGATGAAAATCACAGGTTGGTACCACCAAGTTTATCCTGCCTATGTGCTGGTGTCCTGATTGTTTCCATGTCTGACCCTGGGTTTTAGATAAAGCTCACTACTCAGCCTAGTGACACTTACTGAGGAGCTGCTGTGTTAAAAAAAAAAGCAAATAACAGTAATAGCAATTAATAATAATACTACTAATAACAACAAAATCAACAACAACAACCTGGCATGACCTGGTGGGACAGCTGCTTGTCTTAGACACGTAAGTTTTCCTCTGGGTGTGCCTTTTCTGTCTCCATAAACTGTCCTGTAGTGCAGATTACCACCTTGGCTGGCCTTATTTTTAGATAGCTAATTTTTAGTGTCAACCATCAAACCTACTCCAAAAATCATGTTCTTTTCAAAGAGGTCACAACTATGACAAGCTTAAAGTTTTCACTGCATGGCACCATATAGCTTAATTAATTAACAGAGTTGGCTGATGCAGGGTCTCAGGGGTCTCACTCCTCCTGGATTTTCATTATTGTAACAATAATAATTTAAGTGTATGTGTAATCTACAAAAGAGAGGAGGGGATGGAGCACAGATGTCAAAAAGTAAATTTCCTTCATAAAGAAAGAAGTAGTCATCTGATGATTTGACTGATTTATCAGCTGATGTGAAACAACAGACATGGCAAGATTGCAGCTAACTTAAAGCAGGAAAAAAGGTTGAGTAACTGGTGCTACAGCAAAGCAAATATAGAACTGAATACTTTCATACTGCAAGCCTGAAGTTAAGCAGTCCATTATGCCATTGAAAAAATAGGGAGTTGACTTGGATCTGCAAAGCTTCAGTTTTGAATTTAAAACTTTTTCCTTTGCTTTTCTAGACTGTCCAGCACTCCCTCCAGATCCCACAACACTTCTGGCTCTGTCTCCATAACCCTGGTTGGAGGAGCTTATCTCAACCTCTCCACTGGGGAATGGAAACAGAACATATAGTGCAAGTTTCTTGGCTCATCATCTGCTCTGACAACAACCACAGCAAACAACAAGAAGCTGGACTTATTTTTACTCCTTGGCAATGGAACAGCATTGGGAAGAAAACATTTCTGAAATTACATTTTCATTAAAACTTGGGAAGGCGTTCAAGGGGGAGCATAAGGAGGTATATTTAATGGTACATTAAGAGACCTATTTTCAGAGGCATGCTTGGGAATAACATTTGCCCCTGGATAAATACACAATGTAACAAGCTAAAACTGAAGATGCAACTGAATTCCATATCCACAAAAGCTGTTAGCAAAACAGACCAACAGAGAGGGGAGGGAAACCTTTGAAATATGAATCAGAATTAATCCCTATTTCAGCTATCACATTTCAGTAAATAAGTAATGGTTTTTTGTTTTCTTGTAATGCAAATATCTTTTATATTAATTTTACATCAATTTGTATCTTTTATATAATAATGGGAGATTCTGTACTAGGGAGTGTTACTGTACTGATACACAAGGTAGCTATTTTGAATGGACTAATTGTTTAGATGATAAGGACAGTTTCCACACTTTGGGATATGAAGAAAAAGTAGCAAATTAACATTTATTAAATGCATTTGAAGAATAATTGTTATTCATCACTTCTTGCAGTTAGAAGTGTATTAATTATCTCTGCCTAGTTCATTTGCTCAGTTGCATCTAATGAAGACAGCAGCTTTTGGAAACAAAACCATGTCTATTGCGAAGATTAAAATTATTGGAGGTAGTCTGCAATTCATTCATTAATACTGCTGCCTGAACTTTTTCTAAAAAGTCTTTGTTAAGCTGCAGATTTAAATCCTTTTAGTCCAGATTTGCAGAACTTTAATTGAGAGCACACTCCCATACATAGGTTTGCAGGATTTCTTGTATGTGGTGGAACATTTTGGTTCTGCACAATCCAAAAGCTGGCTGGTTCCCACATTCCTAATGATGACGTGCAGGAAGGAGTTCAGCATGTTGGCTGTTGATTTGTCAATAGCTTAATTCTCCATGACAACCTCCCCAGAGGAGTGAGAAAAGTCAATAGCACAAAGTTCACATCACCTTGGATAGATGATGGGAGGCAAAACACAATAAAGAAGATAGAGGCCATAAACTGTGATAGGCAATGATTAACCCATCAAACTGGAGAAATATAAAGAATCATTAAAATGACAAAATACCATGAGTCATTTGGTGCTGATCTAATTAAATAATATTCCAATGTAAATCAGTGGGTTATAATCTGAGAGCTGGGGAAAAAAGGTATTTGGCCTAACAAGGGATTTCTGAAGAGTCTCTATAATTATGCTCCTCCACTTGACATCTTTGTCTTCTACCTGTGGGTCATTTTTGTGAAATTGGTTTTGGTCAGGACAAGTATAATACAAACCCAGGCAGTGACAGCAGAAAAGCTCTGACTAATTTATGTATGATTTTTTTTGGTACAGCCAAAAATTGACTGGCCAAATAATTTGGCAGAATGGAGTTTTTTTTTCCCCAACTGAAGTAGATTTTCTTTTTTTCTTCACAATGTGTAATTAAGTCTCATTGTCATTTCAGCATGTTCTTTACTTCTTTATTTCTAATGGCATTGATGGTGGCTGATTTAAGAATATGGACATTCAGGTTTGGCTTTGGAGGAAACTGAGATGAGAAGAACAATATGGATTTCAGACCTATTTTACCCAGGCCCTGGGGCTCTGAAATTCCTTTCTTTAACAGGAAAATCAGGAATGATTTGTTTTTGCCAGGACTTCATTAGTAGTAATTTAGTTTCATAATATAAAACCAGACTGGGTTGGTTCAGGTTTAAGTTCCCTTTTTTGCTGCATGCTCCAAGTCTGAGGATGAAATTTCTTAGGCATTTTAAAATTTTGTTAATTTTGAAGTAAAAATTAAAGTTTGTGAGCTTATTTATTTTGAAGAAGTTTAAAAGATGTGGGTGATAGACACACTTTAGTTTCTTCTTCGTATTTGGATGTTGTTATTCTTGCTGGTGTGCATCTTCCATCGCTGTTATTCCCTTACCTGTATCACTTCTGGTGAACAGGGCTGCCATATTCACCCCCAAAAAGTTTAGCAGCTGCTGAACATTAGTACAGAAATTGATTCTTCCAGTTTCTTCGTGGCGAGAGGCAGCATTTCTGATTTTGCTGCTTTCATCATCTGTATCTAGGCCAGATATAAGGTATATGTGAAACAGGATCAAAAAGACTGATGACCAGCTCTTAGAGATGCATTTTAGAATGTCCTGCTTTAATGCAGTTGGCCATATTGTTCACAGTGTGTGGTATAGTTTCACATGAGTTCATGTCACTATGTTGTTCTCACCAATTTATTATTCATCTGCCATGTCTAAAATATTTATAGGCTGTAAGGTTTGTTTCTTCCCCAGCACCTGTAGTGTTTATGCCCAACAGTAACTTGGGCATCTGTCACAGCAGGCAGATTTGGTGGTTTTGGCTGCTGTTCCACCATCAGTGACCCAAAAGGCTCCCAAAGTGACCTAATTATGAAATGTTGCTGACCAATAGCACATTTACATCACTCTGTTAACAGCTTTATTTTTAGTGTAACTCTTTCACTTACTATCCTTCTGATCAATTAACCATGCCAGCATCTGCTATGATGAATGTCAGTTCCCCATCAAATAAACCTCTCTTATCCATTAGTAATTATTGGCTGTGGTCTTCATGAAAGGAATGAGCTTGAAGTAAATGTTCAGGTGATATTATTTAACTAATGTACCACTTGAATCTGACCTTTTCTTCATTGTGCAGTATAGGCTGATAAGAGACTTTGTTCTTTTCTAGTGAAACATAACCTCTTTCATTAAAGTCTGATATATTTAATCACAGCCTTTTCAATGAGACCAGAGTTTCTTACAGTCCAAGAAAAAACTGGCATTGTCAGAGGCTGCTTCAAACACTCCAAATCGTCATCTTCTTTCTTCATGGTTCAGCCTCCATACAAAGTCCTTGCAGTTTTTTTGGTTTTGTTTTGTTTAAGACAGTTCTGTGTTCAGTAAAGCTTTCCCTTATTGCACCTTCCTTACATCTGTCAGCTATTGTCACTCTTCCTGCTGCCTTTTTGGTGATGTTGAGTTTGTCTTGATAAGGCAAGTGGGTGTTTTGCAGGCAGTTGCAGAAAACCAAGAAAGTTCTGTTGTTCCATGGATGAACGTAGCTTGATGCTCTTTTCACAGGCTTGAAGTCTCTTGCTTCACTTCTCTGTCTGTGTAACAATTTCTATTTTAGAATTAGGACTGTGTTTGCTGGAAGATTAGGCTGTTGCTTTTACATTGTGTGTAATGGAACATGGTTGCAATTAAAAACACTGAGAAGATGCAGATATCTGCAAGTGGTTCCAAGATTTCCCTACTTTTACATATAATTTAAATTTTGAAATTGCTGTTTTTCTTTAAAGTGATCTGCTTTGATTGAAAACATCTCACTTTGAGCTGAAAAGTTCTTGAATTCTCCCCTCAGCTCCCCATTTGCTCCAAATTTTGTAATTTTTTTCCCTCTGGGTAGGGTTGGTTTCTAGTTTGCAGAGATTCTGGAAAACATCCTGAATGTTTTCAGGACTGTGACCATTTTCCAATACCTGCTTGTGTCTCCATCCCTGCTGCTATTTCCTAGTACAGATGTTTTTCCTATATCCAGTTGCATGTTAGGTATAGAAAACCTTTGTCACTTGACACAGTGAAGTTAAATATCTTCCAAAGGCCACTTCCCAAGGTGTACAATCTTGATTGGCTGGAAATTAGAGGAACTTAGGTCTAATGAGTTGATTTTGCTATTTGATTTTGGCAGGCAGAACTTACTGTTCATGAGTTTATTTCCAGTGGCTGTTACTCCTTTAGGAAATGCCATAGACCTCTCACATTACTTCTTACCCTGTGAATAGAAAGGCCCCAGCCTCTATGTTGAATATCCCCTCCTTGAGAACGCTGCTACTTGCTTATTTTGAGGTATATCCTATTTTGCCTCCAAAATGAGAGGAAATGAAAAACTGAAGTTTGATCATGGGCTCAAGCTTGCTCAAGCATTTATGCTGTGGCTCAGCAAAACTCTCATAAATGGGCTGAACTTTAAATGAGCTACAAGTAGGGCAGTTTCCCATGCATCAATTCAGGTGTTTGTTTTAGGGACATTGCTAAATGAAGACCTAAAATGTTATGACTTTGCTTAGTGAAGGGAGAAACATCGTATGTTCTGTGTACATTTGCCACCAATCAAGATGTATTGGAAAAGAGGTCCAGTGAAGAGGGACTTATGGTGAGCCAGAAAGGAATTTACAACCTTAAAATTGCAATTACCAGCATCCAAACTCTAATTTTTTTCCCCTTTTTCCACACTGCCTGGCCAACGGCAAGACCAAAGGCTTGTTAGACACCTGAAACGAGTAAAAATTTTAGCAGGCGTTTCATATAGCAGGGCTGCTTGTATTGTTGTGGTATCTAATTCCAACCCAGACAATTTTCTTCTCAATAATGGAGAAGAGTTGAGAAGCACTGATTTAGGGCTAGTGGGACGGACAGATGCAGGAGAGTAGCAGTTCTGGCTCTGACACTGCACAGCCTGTTGTGAAAGATTAATGACTGTGGACTACTCTCTATTTTTCTCCCTCTACAACTGTGAGCAATCACCTCCAAAATCAGCCCACTGCTGGCTAGCCAGCAAATAGATAATAAGATCCTTGTGTGTTAAATATGCACAGCTGCATGTCTGACATTGCTGATCCATCTGCACTCCCAGATACCACGTGCCAGCTGCCTTGCTGGGGTGAAGGAGGACGGGATCCATTAAAAGAAAGAAAGTTCGCAGTGTAATCTCAGCACTTTTCTCGCTCACTGTTGCTCTGGGTTTCTGGAGTCTCTCTCCCCTCCCCATTCTTTTTGGCTACAAAGGTTTGAAAGCACCAGACACTTTTACTTTACCATTTAAAAAGTGAGCTGGGCTGCCAGCTGGGTTTCCCCTGAGCTCCTGCAGTGCTAATTTTCACTTCCCCAAGGTGGTGATTCAGAGGATCTTGGCCAGTCAAGTGATTCACAGTATTTTCCTACAACCCTCTTTTATTGCCTGACACTTTCATTCAGTAAGAAAGCAGAACAGTTTTTACCTTGACTTTCTTCTGTCTTAACTTTCTTCTGTATCTCCTGCTCTCCACGCTCTTCGCCTCCTAGTAGTTTTGTTTCTGGCACTCTCTTTGGCAGTTCTGAGAAAAGAAAAACAGCATATTCCTAACACTCTGTGTGCTGAGGCCTGGACTGACCTTAGGGGTCTGATAGCAGCTCGATAAGATAAGGAAGTGGCATAATCTCTAGCCAAGACTTTCAAAACCAGGAGCCTTCAGCATTGCTCCTGGGTCCATGTTCAGTCATTGGAGTCAGTGTGGGCTGTTCTTGTCTATGCGTTTTTTGCAAATAAAGCTTCCTTGATATCGGTTTCAAGGTAGAGATTAATTGTGCCTTCCTTTGGCTTTGTTGCCTGCCTCTTACTCCCTGGGCCTGTGAATTTTAGCCATCAAGGGAGGGAGAGAGAAAATGGGGGGACAATGCCAAAATCTGTATGGAAGCCAGTGACTGCACTAAGGAGTGCTTTGCAGTGCCAGTGCCATGGTAAACATTGCTCTGAGGTTGCTGTTTCTGTGTGAACTAACTCACATCTGGTCATGCTGGATGAAAAGAAGAGCACACTGGGGTCTACATTCTGAAGGGCATGTGGAAAATGGGTTCCCAGCAAACTGCCTGTCAGGATCTTTGCTGGAGGAGGAAACAGGGCATGGAAAAGAACACATTGTTATTGTTCTACAAAGACTCTTATTTGGACTTATCCTTAATATTTTACTTGCAGCTGAAGCTGTGTGCCATGCTTGTAAATGAGGAATGTCATCACTGTTCTACTGACAGATGTACAAATCCTTAAAACCTTGATTTTATTATGTAAACTTTCTTGTCACTGGCATCCTGTCAAAACTCTAGTGGGAGGGCTTTCCTCCCCAGGTGTAACTGTGCAAACATTATGGTTATGGCACAAAGTCCAACTTGGTTAGATTCTGTCACATAAATATACATCAAGTTAAATCAAACACAGCTTTCATCCTGTTGGAAAAGCACATTCAAAAGCAGTTGTTTGAGGTTCATAAGATAACCCAGTGTGTAAAGATAGCCAGTTCCTCTAAGGCCTTGTTCCTGGGAAAATGCACAAGTGAAGATCAGTAATTAAGCTAAAACTAATAGATGACCTATGTCCTTGGATTTTATATGCCTGCATTTCCAATATTCTGCTGCCTTTTTTTTTTTTTCCCCTTGGTTTTTGTGGTGAGAAACAGTGAAGGAATACCCAGAATCTGGGAGGGAGCCTTTCCAGAACAGCATGTTACAGACAGTCACTGTCTGGGAAAAAAGGAAATGATAATGCTTTGGAACATAATGACATTTTGTGTATAAAATAATGGAATTGGCAAAAGTTTCATACAAGTGCACATGCTTGGTTTATTGCTAACTGAATGTGTAAGTGAATCCCCTCCTCCCAGTCCATCCTGTGTTTTAAAGTGAAAAAGCATTAGCAATATCTAAACTCCAAATGGTACAGAAAAGTTTAGCAGAATGAGTTAAAATTTATATAAACCATTGATAGAGAAAAAATTAAGTTGCTCACAGTCTTTTGGAGAATTGGGTTTGCTATGACTACAGACAGGATACTGCCTCAAAATAAAAAAAAAAACAAAACAAAAACCAAATACAATTACCCAGTCGTGCTTGAAATATTGTGGAATCTGTGGTGAGCTAGACGTTTGTCTTGCCCTGATAATAAAGAATGCCAAATAATGTATCAAATATACTTGCAAGGATGTATCATCATTGTTAACATTTTTCTTCCTGCTTTTCAATGTATTTTGTTAGATAAGTGTACTGGGCCTGTTCCAGAGTTTAACCAGGTTTTAAATGGGCATGAGCATATGAACTCCTGATAAGGATCTCTGTAAGTGAGACTGGAGCCAAGACAGTATCTAAACATGAGTTTGAACCAAACTTTGGCATCCATATTATTTCTTTTTTTTTCTTTCTTTCTTTCTTTTTAAGACCCTTTGGAAAAGCAACACCCTCTTTCTGAATAGAACAAGACCCTGGATGCAAATGGATTTGAAGATATTTAGGGCTACGCTTCCAAAGGATACTTAATGAAGCAATAGGTGTCTCAAATCCTTACACCTATTTAGGCATCAATATCCCAGTAAATTACATTTGACAATCACCTACATGTACATTTCACTTTTTACATTTAAAAGGTGTGCCTTAATTTCAAGTATGTCTATAATTAGAATAGTAGGGGGGTCATAACCAGGGTAAATCACCATCCTGGAAAAAGCCATGATTTTCATTGATTGTAAAGGTGGTCTAAGATGATTTGGGCTACAGAAATGGATACTGTGGTTAACTGCCCATAGTTAGATGGACCTGTGACCTTTCCTGAGGCACTTTGAACCCCTGGTCTGCCTGGTGCCCACTGTATCTTCACAGTGCCTAGCAACTCAATCAGATCTAAGAGCCTTCCTTAGATAGGAATGTTTGGCCTCTGCTTGCACATGGCAGCAGGAGATGCAGTTCAGAGTGGAAACCTCAATTATTATAATTTTATGTATCAAGATTTGTCATCTATCTATATACACAAGGTACTGAAGAGTGTGTACATAAATTAGGTTGTTGAAACCAAATGGGGCTAAGTAGATATCTACAGGGTTATCTGACAGGCATAACTCAGGGCTGATTTATGCCTGCAGTCATTATAATGGAATGTGCAGTTGTTTGGAGGCCAGAAAAGTTGAAGAGTTTCTTTTTGACTTCAGTAAAATTTAGGCTAAGCCCTCTGCAAGTAGTGCATTTCTGCATTCCCAGTGGAAAAGGATTGACTTCTCCCATCTTTACAAGAATTTCCATTAAGATAAAGAGGCTATAAGGCACTTCAGCCTTCAGTGCTAAGGAAAATGGAAGCACCGGAAACAGGAAAATACCTTTCAGAGTTATGAAACCATAAAATGTTTGCAAAAAGACAGAGAACATATGAAAGTGGTCTGGTATGGGGGTTTTGTTAAAGAAATTGAGGCTCAGCCAAGACCCCTTCAAACATTTACATGGTGAAGAAAGCAAGTTGCAAAAGTATAAGTGCAATTATCTGTCAGAAATTTTTGCTTGTCTGTGGTACTTGTTCTCCTAAGACTTTCAGAGATGTTGTAAAATCCAAATAGTAAATGTATCTGTAACATTTGCAAACCCAGAATCTAGATCACAATCCTGATTTCACTACAGCTCTAAATTTCTCCCTTTTTGGCATACTTAGTCTTCTTTGCAGGACCCATTAGCTGAAATCCAGCACCAGGCTCTGTGCTTGCTTCAGTCTGTGTAGATCTAAAGTAATATCTTTTGACACAGTGAGGCTATACTGGGACAAATGAAATTTAAACCTGGCCTTAGAAGCATCGTGTTCTGGAAAGCCATGAGAAAGGTTAAGATCTACATGTTGAAGTGCCAGTGTATCACAAGAAAAACTATATTCTCAATATATTTCTGTAGGGTCTGAAATTCTCATCAGTGTTCTTGTCCAGTTTTATAGGCTTGTGAAGACAGATCATAAAAGTTTCAAATTAGTGGGACACCTCAGAAGTAGTTGGCTGCATATTTGAAACATATTTTAAGAGGTGTGTCCCATCATTGGTAATGACAAAATCAGCTCTGTGTGTATTGGTATATAAAGGAAAATATGCATCTCAAAGAAAAATGCTTTAGGTTTTTTTCACCTTTGTGTATTTATAAAAATCTTTCACACATACCAAGATAATTTCTCCTATATGTTTACAGCACTAAAAAAAAAAAAATAAAAAAAGAGAAATAGTAAAGGCAGCCACTAAATCTAGCAAGTTGATGAAATAGAGTAAATCCTGCCTGCTGTCTGCTTTTGGGAGAAAATCTACTTTTGAGTCTTCTCTAATGAATGATGACATTTTGCATTCAAGGAGCAAATGTGACTTTTCCTGCTGGCTAACACTCTCTTGCTTTCTTCTCTTTTGGTACCTATAACACAAGCTCACTAAAGAGGAAAGCAGTCTTAAATGAATTGCAAAGCCATAGATCTTTTTTTAGAAGTGTTGTAACTGCAAAATATAGTCAGGAATTAAAAGGCAAAGTAATATAGAGAACTGAATAGTAGAGTCAGCTCCTTCTGTGCAATGAGGACAACAGTTGGTAGTCACTGAAGCTGCAGCTGCACAGGGAGGAAATCTGCAAACCCAGGAGAAGCAGCAAATTTTTTGCCTTCCAGATTTTTCCTGATAATCTTCTGAAATAAAGGTCTGCAGGTGGAGTGGTTTGCATGAAGTGGAGATCTTGCTGAGTATGCAGGAAGAACAGGGCTTGCGGGCAGATTTTTAACCTGTCTGTCTGAGTCTTCTGCAGGATTGATGACCACAGGGTTTCAGTATCTTCCCTCCTTTCCTCTCCCTCGTGAGCTGCTCCTTTGACTTTGGTGACAGAGTCAGCTGTGTAGAGCTTGGAGAAGGGTCCTGAGTCAGGGTGGAAAGCAGAAGGGATGTCCTCCTGACATCCCCTCCTTCCATCCTGCTTTCTGCCAGGTATCTGTGCAGATTTGAAGCAGTGCCTTCATGTACTGCTGGGAAATGCATTTGCATGTTTGGTTTTAATGGGAGACAGAGGCCCTGAGACTTCACACCTTCTCCAAAATGCCAAAGTTCTCACTGCTTCTTAAGTGGGAATGCTGAAATAAAAAGTGACATATTTTAATTATGGAGTGGGAGTGGGAAGGAAGGAGTAGAAAGCAATCCAACAAGCCAAGATTTAGGGTGACATCACTTTCTATATAATTGCAATACCAGCAGACACACAATAAACATATCAGCATTGTTAAAATGATTTATGACCTAAATAGTTGAATATAAAATATTATCAATAGATGTGTCATCATTGATCTTTCCTGGGGCTAGCAGCTGAAGGATGGAAGAGGGAGATGATTTTAACAAACAATCCTTGACAGGAATCCAAAGGAAACAATGTGCAGGGACAGACAGCTGACAAATTCAGTATGGGGCCATTAAAACTTGTGATGAATTTGCTGGGAAAGTATATATTTGTGGAAGAGGTGAGCTCATATCTACCATAAATTTGTCAGCCGTGACACAGTGTTCTCAGGCCTGGCATGAATAATGCCTAGCTATTTACAGGCTTTGTCTGGCAAAAGCTCTATCAGTCACTCCAGGGTTATTTACAAAGAAAAGTGTATATCAGTTACAAGGACATGACTTTGCCACTAAAAGATTACAAAAGAAGTCAGTCAGTGGCCTTTCCATGCAAGATGCATCTTCTCCAGAGAAGGTCTGGGCTGGAATGAATCAGATGGACTGCAGGAGGACCTCCTGGCAGAGTGCCTGGCATAGGCTGCAACAGTACATTTATCCACACTGATTAGATTAGAATTATTAATAGGGGTCTATGGAGTGGAGCAAAGGGTCATTTAGAGTTTAATTCTGTTCTCAGATAACTTCATTTCAGCTGATGGGATTGTTATTGTAGGGGTTTTATATGTTTATAGGAAACAATATACTCAATAATGAAGTCATGCATCCTTCTGCAAGATTAGGAGAGCTATTGTGTAGCTGGAGTGAAGTCTTCACAATTGTGTTAATTAAGTAATAGTGATTTGACTTTGTCTCCTCATAAAATGCATTTAAGAAGTGACTAAAAGCTGCTGAGAAAGTGTTCCCTCAATAGAAATATATAGCAAAACAAGCAAGAAATGAAAGCAGCCTTGGATTGAGTAAATAGACTTGCTGATGCAATGCTCTTACTTAAGACAGACAACGACTTGGTCTGGAGTTTCAGCTTCCTGCTTTGTTAATATAAAGGCATATCAATTTAGTATTTAGTATACCAGGGTCTTTTTTCCTCGACAGAAGTGGAAGGCATGATATATAGATACTACAACCTAATCTGTGGAATTTATGGCATGTTTACATTTGTCAGTTGTTTGTTTCAAGCTTTAAACCATGAAGTTTGAAATTATGTCCAGCTTCTATGCAGTGGGCACCCAAAGTTCGACATTGAAATCTACATTTGAGATGATAGATTGAAATGGGCTGGTGAAAATGTCCAGGGCAGAATTTGCAAGTATTTAGGAGCAGTGCCAGTTAGGCTACTTTCTGAAAGAAATCCAGACCTCAATCTCATATCAAATGGTACAGACCAAATTATTGCCTGTGTTCTTTTCTGAAGTGCTATTGTCCGCATTGCACACAGTGTGTTGTGCTGTTCCTAATAACTCAGTTATGGTTTTGTCACTGGGTGTGTTATCTTCAGGGCCTTAAGTGCGTTGATAAATTTTTTCTGAGAAGTTAGATTTTGCCTGTTTTTCAGTGGCAGGGAGCCAGCTTCTTCCATGGTGCAAATTGAACTCTTTCCATTCTCTTCAGTGGAACCATAGTAACATACACCATTTGAAATCAAATTAAGCAGTAAGCATAGAATGTGAAAAAGCAGCATATTAATGCTTCAGGATAGGATTTCAACTACAAGTGAAGGAATTCTCTTCTTCATGACCCAAAGATGTGACCACAGAATAAACAATAAATCCTCCCAGTGCAAAACACTTCCTTGGCCCTTTAAAGATATTATTCTGAGTTTAAAAGAAAGATAATCGCACCTTAGTTTTTCAGCCAGAATGGTGCAGCTACAAGGTCATTGAGCAGATGCTTAACAGGATGGTAACTAATGAGGATAAAGAAAGTTACAGCACTTCTAAAGCCGCCACAAGCTTGTGAAGTAAAGGATTTTTTAAAACACAGGTGTTTATCTCACAGGCTTTGCAAGTGTGTGTGACAATGCCATTGATGTGATAAATGATAAGTGCTCCAAAGGAGCTATCATGGTCAATTGTGTCAGTGATATGTTGGCTCCAAGTGATTTACTGCGTGTGGTATATGAAATAACTCATAGGAGTTGCTGTGGCCTGTTGATCAACTCTATCCTGAAAGAAGCCCCAGAAAGCAGCAAGACCTATTGCTCTAAAGCCAATCCAGATATGGCAGGTTTAACTCCCAGCATGGTTAAACCAGCTTTCTGTGACTTGAAGCACTATGTTCTCACATTTTAAGTGGATGAAAAAATTGCTAGGGGATGGCTTGAATACTTTTATCCATTTTCTCTTTAGTTTATTGTGTCAGCAACAGAAACTCAGTGATTTCCATCAGGGGAAGGAAAAATTAATAAGATACATCTGCCATCATACTACTTCTCCTTTTTCTCTTAGTCCACAAGAAAGTGTGCTCTTTTGGGAAAGAAAGAGGCAGCTATTAGAGATTAAGCATATTTAAAGGAAATCTAGTTCTCTGTATGTCTGGTGTTCATTTTTGCTGGAGGGAGGAGTGTTCTGAAACTTTAGGAACTTTTGTTGTGAGGACTTGCTCTCTCCATTCACTCTGGGAGAGAAGACTGGAGATCTGGTTTGGCCCTGTCCTGAATCTGCTGGGAGTGTTTTGACAACTCTGGTATCCATTTGAATTTTGGCCACTCTATCATATAGTGTCCAAGGATTTATGCTTTTTCCTGGCTGTGTGTCCCAAGACTTCAGGAATTTGCCAGCCGGCATGAAGATTATTTTAATGAAAAACTCTTTCAAATTTCGATTTCCACTATAAGGGCCCTACCTCCAGCCCTGTTGATTCCCATTGAATCTAGCAGGAGTCAGAGGGAATACAGCTTTGAAGAGACAGCTTTAACAAGCAGTTCAAAGCCCATAAAGAGAAACAATAAATAATCTTTCTTCAATGAACTTTACATCAGTTTCAGAAAGGTGCAATCCTGTATATTGTCTTGGTAGGAAAAATCTTCCTGTGGTGACCTGGAAACTGCATATTCCTCATTTTTATTGGACTTTATATCCAGCCAGCTGTTCCATTGAATTTCTTTTTTAATTCTGAGGATCCTGTTGGCTGTGTTTCGCTACATTTTCTTTAGGCTTTTGTACTTATGAAGGTAGTGGTAATACAACAACAGACTTTGGAGCTTTGAGGTGGAATTTAAGGTGCTTTATCTCCTTTGGAAAGATCAGTGCCAGGCTGCAGATCCCAAGGCACTTGTGTGCAGCCTCGTGCCTTCATTCCTGTATTGCAAAAAGGAAACTAAACTGCTCAGGGCAAAATGTGTCACTTGGAAAAGGGGATATAAAGTCGCCCCCCCCCGCCTAGTGCTGTTTCAGTGGCTGCTGGTGGGCTCTGGGAAGGTTTGCAAGCACTTGATAGACACTTGGAGAGATGTGGAAGGGGAGAAATGAATGTGGACTGGTCGGGTTTGCCTCTAACACATACCAGTCATGGGTATGGGGAGCTCATGGACCTGTTCATGTAGCTCAGGTGGCAGGAGAGGGAGACAGAGGAGGGAGGGGGGTGGTGGGGTGACAGATCTGCCTGCTCAGCACCCCCATCCCGGAGAGGATGCGTGGGCCTGGCTGTCGTGCTGGCAGCTCACAAGGCAGGCCTGCATTCTGAAACCTGCTTGGTGTTGCGGTTTTTTGACTATATATAATCTGACTATAAAAAAAGGAAACCCTTAAAAGCTCCAAAGTGACCAGAAGGATTCATTCCTCTGACAAGTAACTTTAAAAACATGTCTTCAATTGAGTCCATGTGTCTGCTTTCAGACAATTTCTACTGAAAATGCCTTCACAAGCAGAGGCATTGCTGTAAATAATCAGATTTCAAACACTACAACTCCTAGTCGTTTTGAATATAGTCCTGGAGTTGGAATAACAAACACAAAACTGGCTGGTCTAATACAGAAAAAGGAACTGTAAGACCATCAGCAAAATCCAAACCAGGAAATGTAGCCAACTTAAGACAAAGTAAACTGAGAGCAGTAAATCAAACTGAAACATGTATTTTATTGTGGACCAAACAATACAGGGCCTAACATTTCCACAGGCAAGGCACAAATATCCTTTTACTATCGAAACCAAAAGCTTTTAAAGCTTCAAAAGGAGCTGCAGGCAAAGAAACAAATAATAAATGACAGGCAGAGCTGGTCTGACAGGGATTTTGCAGGTTGTGTTATAGAGGTCTTGCATGATTCACAAATGTCAGCTTGCCCTCCCAGCATCACTGCTGACCATGTCATTCCCAGCTGCTAACACTCGCAGCAGTTTTGGGCAGGTGAACTAAAGCAGCTTAACAAGTGACTTCCCTTCAGCTGAACATCCCTGTGCACACTGGCAGCAGCCTCTGTTGCATGGCAAAATATATCCACTGGTATTTCTTTTGCTCAAGATGCTGAAATCAACCTTCTGATAAAGACTTAAGCCAACAGTCTGAACTCATGGTGGGAACTGCTGCCAGGGCCAGTTCAGCTGAGAGGAGATACCTCCTCGAGCTCTTCTGGCTTGGTTGCAGTCAGTTGTGAGCTCATGCCCAGGCTGTTGCTGTGAGCCCTAATTCTGCAGCCACTGCTAAAGGAAGCATGTAACTGAACCCAGTGGATGGGGTTGGATTTTGCTTTTAACATAATTTTACTTTGTCATTCAGTGTGTCAATTCCTCTGAAATCTTATACGTGGAGGAAATATCCCTTGACTGCTCCAGAGCCTGTGTTTTCCCAACCAAAGGCAGACAGCTTTTCAGAAAAGGGAAAGAAGTTCCTAGCTGCTATTCTCTGTGTGAAGGAAAAGCAGAGAGGGCACTACAGGTTGTTACATTCCCATCTGAGCAGACTGGACACCTTGTCATCCTTTTGAAATGTACTTCAGGGTCCTTTGGGATGGTATTCTAGTCTGAACAGTTCTCTTTGTACCCCACTTTTCCAGCCTGTGGCTGCCTTTCCTGTGCCTCGTCTCTGTAGGGCTCATCCTCAAACTGCTGTGGGCGACATTTGGCCCACACAGGAAGATAAGAATTAAGATTGAAAGGAACTTCCGAAGTCATCAAGTCCTGTCCCCTGCTGTTGAAGGCAACCACATCATATGATGTCTTTCAAACACTTATCTAGTTCCATCTTGAAACCATTTAGGTTTCTTGCCCTCACTACTCCTACTGAGAGGCTGTCTTTCTTCTCATAGTTATAAACCTTCTTCTAATTTCCATCCTAAATATGTCCAGGGCAGTTTGGACTGTGTTTAATAGATACTGAGAAAATAAATTAGTCACCAACTTGCTTTTATTTATGTGCATCAGGCTTTTGATACACATGTCTAGGGGCCCTCTGCTGCTGAATCTATCTTTTGCTCATGGGAAGATGTCTGGGAGAGGGGGAAGTGGGACAGCCCTGCTGGGTGCCTGCTGTGTACTCCAGTTTGGGAAGGAGAGGGTGACCTGGGCAGTCAAGGAACAAGCAAGGGGAACAAGGGAAAAAGCAGAGATGAAAGTGAGGAATTGGAAACAAGAAGATGGCTGAGCTGGGGCAACAGTCATGAACAAGGTGTTAGAGACAATAAGGCCTAGCAAAGAGCAACAGAGAAATTATGAAACATTATGTGAGGGGGAAAGGCACTTCTGAGAAAAAAAAATAGTGATGCAGACAAAACGTAAGCAAACAAATAATATTTATGCAACAGACAAGCAGCTGAGAAAAAATGTAACATAAAACAGGAGGATTTGCAAAGAGTTTAGAGCAGGGGAAAAAAGAAACCAATTCAGCAGTGAAAACCAAAATTGTTTCAAGTGTGGAGGTGTCTGACTTGTTGAGGCACACTCCAGTTCTGCTGCACAAGCTGGCTGGAACTAAGCCCTTCTCTCAGCTGCAGATCCCAAAAATGAGAAATGAAGGCTTAGTCTTAATGAAAAAAAGCTTTAGAATGCAAAAATATGTTTTCTGAGAATATTTTGATATTATTTCTGTGGAGAGCGTGAACTTGAAGAGTCAATAAATGGTAAAAAGTTGTTTTCTGGTACTCAACAAAGTCTTTGCTCTTCTTGTCTGTGAGAAGTGGATTGTTATTATGGCAAATATGAATACTAAAAGAAAAGCCATCCCTCTTCATCAAAACGGACTTCAGATAGTGAAAGACAATTTCTAATGAATCAGATAATTTTTAAAAAGGGTGGGGCTTTCCTCCCTCCTCAAGGCTAGCACCCTATGCCAGCATTACGTCTAGAATGCATGGATGAAGTAAGAAAAACGTGGGACAACGGGAATACAAGTAGGTGATAACATAGACCTTTGTACCAAGCCAGCATCAAAAGCCCTTCAAAGAGGAGTATTTACTTGTAGTTCATGCCAAACATTGAATTCCAAGTTGTAGAAAGTGGTGTCTGCTGGATGAGTGAGGGAGCTGTAAGATGACCTGTAATGCTGTGTTCACGGCCATTGAGGATCCTGTTGGGTTGCAATGACTCCACACAGGGCAGATGCTTGCACAGGGGCCTGCAAGCGCCACTGGGTAGGGATGGAGGCCGTATGGGAGGTACAGGCATCAGCCACATCTGAACCTCTAAACCTTTAAGCATTTGCTTTGCTTTGACAAGTCCTGGGGACAAGACAGGTGCTTCTGCACAACACATGTGTGGGCAGCTTTGCAGGGTCAGGACTGCTGTGTGTTCTGCATGTGGCGCTGATACGATGTTCTGTCATGGGAATGCTGCCAGTGGCCAGAGAGAGGATGGCTCTGGCTTTGGACTTGCCGATATTTATTATAAACAATAAAGGGAAATGGAATTTCAGTTGTCAGTGGGTGATCAGGTGGTGATAACATCGGCTCTCCTATCAATTATCCTGCTTTCTTTAACATACAATTTAGAAGATTCTTTTTACTTACCTCACCTGGAACTCAGTGGGAGGGAAGCCACAGGATTCCTGTATTTCCAAACCATTCCTCTCAAACTAAAGAGAATTAAAATCTTTGTGTCTTTTAGATGAGACTGGTCTTGCCAGTGCAGTCCCAATCTGCAAATTAGCCAGAATTTATTCAAGAGCATTAGTCTTACACTACTCTGTTTTTTTAAGAGGCCTGGAAGTTGTTCTTTTATTTGAGTTTTTCTCCACAGATGCACACATATGAAATGGATGGTTTCTGTGCTTTTAGAAAGAGAGCTAGTTCCCATCAAGCCAGTTAATGAATGGGAGGTGATCTTCAGTGTGTGCACTGGGGGCTGCCATCTGATGGGTGCCTGC
This sequence comes from Climacteris rufus, assembly GCA_013398175.1. Classification (NCBI taxonomy): domain Eukaryota; kingdom Metazoa; phylum Chordata; class Aves; order Passeriformes; family Climacteridae; genus Climacteris; species Climacteris rufus. The sequence continues at coordinate 179,918 of VZRZ01000050.1, read as the reverse complement.
ATCCTAACACTAGTCATCATGTGGCAAATTCACCAAGGAGTCTGCCAGCTGTATAACTTCATTATTTGATCATTGTGTCTGCCTCCTTTTTTTATTTCTATGTTTAATCACATACCATTTTTATCGGCTTGTCGGAGCGTGGGAGAGAGCAGTGGGGAATTTGTTTCACTTTCTCGTATTACATATCTGTTTTGGTAAAATATTATGGCAAGTTCATATCTGTCCTACTTTGAAACAATAAGATTCAAGTGAACTAATTAAGTCTGTGAGTACCAATGCATCTAATTAGTATTAACTCTTAGCTGTAAAACCAAGATAGGTATCTACATTGCAAGATACATTTCTGTATGGTTTAAAATGCATAATGAGCTAAGAACTGGTATCCAGACAGTTGTTTAAAGATGGCACCTTCCCAGCTCAAAGAAGCCACTTGCTTTTGATTGAAGCATGTTATTGTCAGTATGACAAGACTATCGCATACAATCAGAGCACAAATTCCAAAGGTACCTTCATCTGCAGTTTGATGAGGCACCAAACCAAACCACTCTTCGTGCCTTATAACTTGTCCACCAAAAAGGGAGTCAACTTGCCTGTGTGCCATATGTGTATTCTGGATGTGTAAGTGTGTTGCAGTTTTGGTGGAGACCTAAGAATTGGTTAACTTGTACAAGATTTTAAGAGAGCAATTAGTAGGGAGGTTGGAAATTGAAAATCTAGCTATTCAACATTTGCTGTATATGTCATGCCTGGTTTCAGACGCTCTACTTGCAGTGGAAATAAATTCTTGCACAGTCATCAATCCAGAATTGGCTGTTGCTAAAAAAAAAATAAATTACAAATCCTGTAGATTGCTGAGGTATCCTTACATACAGATATAGTGTAACATTATTAATTTAGGTTGATGTAATGCCAGCAGTGGTGTTCATCTTTTGATTCAGAAAAAGGCTAGTTTGACATATATTAAGCTGATACTAAACATTCATCACATCATCTTGTTCAAGAAGCTGCTTCACAACAGTGCTCCAAGTTTCACTGGAGATTCCTGTTTGCAAATGCACTATATAAATCACACTTTCCCCACCTCCTCCTCTGCCAGCTCTTCTGTCTGCTGGCTGCATTCAGAAAATTACCTCTATCCCAGAAGGTCAGAACAAGTGCTACCAGTGGTGAGATCCCCTTCTATGGAATCTCCAGTCCAGCCTGGGGGCCTTCAGCTCTGTTGATTGTTCTCCGAATTACTGCATTTCTCTAACAGACTTTAGTGTCTCAAAAATTTACTCCAATCCTGACCTTCTCAGACCTCTCAGCTGGCAGTTTTCCACAATGCCATCAAGCTGCATGCTGTAACCTTTTAAAAAATGTTGTTAACGTACGTTAAAATCACAGATGCATTTTAGGTTTGATTTCTCTTTTAGAAATTCCAAATTATGCTGCATATTGGAAAGGCCTGGTTTGGCTTGGAGCCATTCTGATAGATGTCACATTGCTAAACAAGATGGGCTTAGAAATATGCCTCAATGTTTCCTTTTTTTATTTCAAACAAACACAAGCAGTAGATTAACATTTGGCTGACCCTGGCAACAATTGCTAAATGTAATGTTTAGAGCAATCTAACACTCTGATACTCTGCGGTCCTCCACAGTGGAACGTTGTTTGCAAACAGCTTTCCAAGTCGTACAAATTGTGGGCATTTCTACAACAGGAGCCAAATGTACTGACCTGCAGTGGCATCCAAACCATGTGGCCAGGCGACGTGGGAGGGGTTTTTCTTTACCTGGTTGTGTGAGCAAAAGCAAGGTGTTCCTGCAAGCTGGCCATTTGCTTCAAGTAGTCGATTAAAAATCATACTTTTGTATCTGTGATAGAGTTTGTGAGACATACTGCCCAGAAAAGCTTTCAATGAACAGGGAAGCCCACGCCAACAAGCTCATAAGCAAGAGATAGAGTCAAATCATGTGAGAGAAAATTAAATTTTCATGTCTTGTAAATGAAATATACATTAGGGACTCTCTCCAGCGACCTCCAGACTCTGTAATTTTTGGATCAGAGCTAAAGACCTAAATCATGCAGCCACAGTGGCCTGCAACGCGTCTGTGGCGGGTGCTGCCCTGCTATGGGCCTGCAATGGTAAACAAATGGAACTAGTTCTGGAGAACTGCTATTGACAGTAAAATTCTAATTTTGCTCCAGCTCCCAGAACAGATGTACCTCAGAGTCCATAGACTGCAATACTTAACTGCAGCTACTCAGCTGTGACCTTCAGCCTCAGGCTCACTGCAATAAAATTTTCATGCAACCATATGGAAGAATATTTTAATAGAGATTTACTGTCAGTAACTGTCCCAAAGGAGCAAATAAGGAAGCTGTAACATATTGCGTACAGTAAATCAAGGGGACTTCAATGGAAAAACGAAACCTCCCTGAGGCAAGCATCTTTAAAATTACAGGCAACACTTTGTACAAATATGTGTACAAAGGACTAGATATGCACTCAGTTAAACATCTCGAAATGGTTTTGATTTGAAGATGCATTTATTAGAATTTATTTATTGTATTTTGTACGTGCTAATGGGGGAGGGGGTCATCTTGCTGGGATCACCAGCAACTGCTGTGCAAGTTTGATTTCATCAGATGTGATGCAAAACAGGCAAAAGCAGAGGGAGGGAGTGGGAGCACCGAGTTGACGAGTTCACACAGCAAATTGCATCTCCCAGCAAACACAACTGCAATGGTGCTCTCAGCCACTTTGACCACATCAGAGGATTTTAGTTAAAAGCAATTAACCTCTGCAATTGTTGGCTGCTTCTGGAGCCTGGTGGAACCAGCAGGGAATGAAGGGGAAACTCCTGCTGGAGTGCTTAGAGGGAACCAGGAAACACAAATGCCATAGCTTCGGAAGCTTGTCGGAGCTGTTCCCTGTTGGTGCCCCTCTGGGGACCCTTGTGTGTGCAGACCAAATCTGAGGAGCATGAATGGGCAGAGACCTGTCTATTTGAAGGTCTTTAGGGAGTTCATAATTCTCCTTTCAGGGCTTAATTTTCTTACCTTTTCCTTTGACAGTCCTTTTTCAGGAATTTCTACAAATGGATAAAGGCAAACAGGAATCTGAATTTCCCCTCTGCTCTTACACTGCACAGACATTTGTTTTGTTCCCCTAACAAAACTAATAACATGACAAGGCAATAAATCAGGATCAAGTAGATTAAATGCTCACGGAGGTAAGACGAGTTATCCTTTGTGATGTTCAGTATAATCATGTAAAAACCAGTCTACCTGAAAACATACAGGTGTCTGTTGAACACGCTGACTCGGGAAGTACGTGATGAAAGAAAGGCATAGCAAAGCCCAGAGCAAAAAAAGTAGCCAAGTGGCAGGAAACAAATCTGCCTTTTTTTAAAGAAAAGCAGAGGGAGTATTACATATGAAGGACCCGTCAAGCCACAAAAATGAAGCAATTGTCAAATTCAATTAAAGTTTAAAAAAATGAGATAGTTATTTTTTTAGGTAAATGTCTAGGGCAGAAGGCTTAAGGAGCGTCCTCTACTTAGGATGGCTGTGGGGATACAGAGTTTGGGACTGGGGAGCATTCATGCTTATTGCTTTGGGTGGATGAGCAGGAGAAGTAGCAGGGGTATATCTCAAAAAACTGTGAAGAAAGGAGCTACAGCTATGCAATAAACCTTTGCATTTGGTGGGTAGGCAAACATTACAGGAGAGAATGAGAAAAAGCTAAACAACCACAATGTTCTCCATTTTTGCAAACAAACAGGCTGTGTGAAAGGAGCTGCACTTCCATCTCCCATATTCTCTTAAAGAGTGGTCTGTGAGACCCTGCATTTTGACTAATTAAATGGTGCAAATTGGCCCCTAGAAAGTAAAAAGCACTTTTAAATGGTCCTTTAATTCTGGTCTCTGAAAACATTGTTCCTCCATGCCATGTCTGATGACTCTGGAGACTGCTGTTGTATCAGCAATCTAATTCCAGAAGAAGTTTATGATTAAGCTATTTCAAAGGAAGGACAGGTTTTAATTTTAGAACACCTCATGCCTCTTCTGGATAGCAATTAGAGATGTTTCAAAGAAAAATAAAAAGAGTAATTTTAACAAGAAAGACTTTCAATAGTGATTTTCAGCCAACTCTTCCTTTGTTTTTTTGCAAATCATTCATTTCTATGCTCTAAAATAGGATGGAAGATCATGAGTAGCAGCTGTGTGATCCCCTTCTTTGCTCCTCACACATGCTTTCTTATCAGTAAGAAGTACTTACTTGTCCTGAGTCTGTGAACCTCCATTTGTCTAAAATCTTTCTGTGCTGTGAAACATCAGCTGCAAGCACATTTGGAAAGGTAGGCACAAAGTAGCTTTAAATGATTGAAAGTTATGTCTCCCCCAGACAAAAATCTGCCAGTATGTATTTTGATTATTTTATAGTTCTTTGGTGGGGGTTTTGGTACTATCCCTAGTGTTGGATTCTGACATAGGGCTTTTTCCTTTATGTTTCTGTGTTCCTATTTCCATCTTGAAATGCTCTGTTCAAAGACCACCAAAATGAGAGGATTCTACAAGTTTTGTTTTGCTGATCGACTCTTGACAGAGGCTTTTGAGGAGAGACAAATCACTGAGCCTCTGAACATCACAGAGATTGTCTCTTCTTAGCTCAGTATCATTTAATCACCTGCAGGCATCCCAATTACCATAAGCAGTATTACTATCCCAATTAAGCAGCAGTCCTTGCCACTTGGTGTCATTAGGCTTAATTTGGTTCCTTGGGAAGTGTCCTGATTAAGTTGATTACCTGATTAAGTGGGTGTACTCTATATGATGGGCCTGATGCATCAGTGCTTTATGCCAGTTCTGCTTGTTGATTAAAGTGCTATTATGGTAGCATGGAAATAGAGCCAAGGTGAATCTGGCCCACTGTTTTTAGCAGTCGTTGTCCAAGCTTGTAAAACACTTTGTATTTTTAGCAGGAAGTCACTGGACACAAATTACCCCGGGGTTAATTCTATAGTGTTGGAGAAAATGAAATTGTGGTGAAATTGTACTGGTGTTTTGTTTTTTTTTTTCTTCTAAGAACAAGAAAGTGAAATTTGCTCTCTGCAAAGGGAATGGCTGATGAGGTAGAAATGGTGTTGAGAAATGCAAGATAGGAACATTTAGAATTTAAAGAGTGGGGAAAAAAAACCCCTAACAGCTCAGGTTGCTACTATTTTGCCCTGGTTTTCCATGCTTGAAAATATTGGTGTAGCATATCACTCCTTTTCAACCCTGAGCTAGAAAGCTGCTGTCTGAGAATACTGTTACAATCATATTTTTAAATGCTTTTTATTTCTGATTGTGTTTCTTGGCTATCTTTGAGTCTAACATGGAACATCAGAATATTAGGAGCCACATGCATTCACACATTGACATCATCAAAAGCAGTGATATCACAGGAGAGGTTAATTAGGCCCAC
>VZRZ01000050.1:117052-174396 GCA_013398175.1 Climacteris rufus | reverse complement strand
AAGTCATGTTATTTCTGGCCTAGCCACAAGTAAGAGGGAACAGAAGTAAAACTAGTAAAGCAAAGTCTGGGAAGACTTTCATTTGTATTGCAGGAGTAAAACGTGTGAGATACTGCTTAAGTGTTCCATCTTTTGTAGTTGTGACAAATGACAGTACTCAAAATCTGCAGGTTACTCGTTCAGAAGTGACTTCATATCTAAATGATACCTGTAAGAGCATTCATCTCAGCTGCCTGTGGGCACCTTTGTTGTAGGAGTCTATGTCGGGATGTTGTGTCTAGACTTTTTACACAGCCAGGGAAGCAATACAGGAACTTTTGGTGTTGATGCAACCTGGTTCAGATGTCTACTTCAGGATGAGGTGCCCTGTGAATGTAAAGCGAGCCTCTTCCGCTCACTCAGAAGTTAGTGTGCTGTAGGTACCTCGACTTGGCAAGGTGAATCAAAACCCTGCTTTTCACTGAGGTGGTGCTACTGGGCTGCCCATTAAGCAGAACATGTTGAGAAAAGAATCTGCCCGTCTGGCATGAGAAGGAAGGGTGGTATCTCCGCTGACTTATCTCTTGTCTCTTTCATCCCAAACATATTGCTGCAACTAGAGTTAATACACCTATTGGCAATGATATGAACATACTCGATTTTTAACTCCCATTAGGTTTTCTTGGAGAACAGGAAGCAATTTTCCCTCCTGTCATGCCATTTATCTAAGGATAAAGAAGGAAGGATGCAAACCTGCATTAAACTATCTTTGATAACAGAAATCACTTGTCCAACCATATCTGTTTGATCTGTCCAGCTGATGGAAAAGATACAGCACTAACTAAGCGGACACTATATTTTCTAGACTGTTAGCCAGCTTTTATCCATATTTTGGTGTAAAAGAGGACCTGTACAGTGAAAGGGCAGAAAGAATAAATCTTGCCCAAAGGGCTAATGAGAGCAACACCCTAGTTTAGGTGCTTTGAAAGCCTAAATGTGATGGATATGGTAGCAGCGTATGTTCTCCATTTAAAAGATTCTTAAAATAGCACACAGCTGTTGCAATACCTGTGTCTTTCCTTCTTACCCATTCCTCTCTAAAAGTCATTCATCCCTAAACAGTCCTGCATGAGGACTGCTTAGGGAACAGAGAGGTTTCATTTGCCAGACTGTATCCAGGGAGCCTCCTTTTAGAGGTCTAGCTGACTTTTTAGATTGATCTAATCCATGCAGGGAAGTGGCTGGATCCCACTAAAACGATATTTTCTTTTGCATTTACAATAACTTCCTCAAAGCAGATATTCTAGCCCAGACTGCATGAATTGAAAATACTGGTTTGGACAGTAGTATCCAAAAATGCCTTTTGAAGTACATGAACCTGCAAGATAGAGGTGTGTATCATTAGTTGAAGTTTTAAATCTCCTTTTCCTTTGGATAGCTCAAGCTACCTCCTCACTCCTGTCAGGATGGCAAACAGCCTGAGCTGAGGAAGTGTTTCTGAACCTTGTTTGTAAGCACTCATGGGTCAGATTGAAAGTAGGGATCCCCTGTTATGGAATTGGTCTGATAGACAGCAGCTGGTAAATCTGGCCCATTGTACTGACATCTACGTCTGTACACTCAGCATTTGGGACCTGAGCATGTGCAGTACATTATTTCCTCTATCTTCGCAATCTGGCAAGAAACTGTAGTGCCCTGAAAGGTTACAGATGTGGCTATAAAGTTTGCATGAATATTTGCTCAGCTGTATGCGTCACAGCTACGTGAGCCTGACTCCCCCTTGGAGTCAAGTAAAGGAGGAGCAGGGGTTTTTGTAGTGAATGCACCTTCAAAATAAGAACAGAAACACCCACTGTAGCATAGAAGTCCCCAGGCTAGCTGTAATCTGGGCTAGTGGGCCATATTCTGTATCCAAAGATCCATATGGGAGGGTTTTCTGCTTGCATATCCAGCTGCCTTTGGCTGCTCAGCCTGAATGATTTTCAGAAGCATCAGCATTCTGCACAAGTTTGCAAGGAAGCTCAGCCGCCTGCAGATTTTGCCACACATGCCTCAGCTTGGCTTTTGCTAAATATTAGGCATAAAGCATTTATTTATACTGCCTCTTTGTTTCTTGCCCCTGAAGATACGATCCATTTCCACAGACGTCAGCGATGATATTCCCATTTGCGTCAGTGTGGCATGGCAGGGACAGGCAAAAGTGGCCCCCATGGCTGTTCCAAGTGTGTCTGCTCCCTGAGTAATGAGTGATCTGTTCCTTGTTCCCTGCATGTGCCACACATTCAAGGTCTGTTGTTTTATTTTGATTGGCCAAACAGGCTATGAAGTGTCACTTCTTCGTGCCTGGATAAACATAGCACTTAGGACCAGGCATCTAGTTTGGATATTCATAGCAAATATACTTAAAATGCTAAACAGTTCTTCAGTACTTCACTTGGGTCATTCCCTCTGAAAACTCTTGCCAGCAAACTTGTTCACTAGAACACTGACAAGAAGAAAACACAGCAAAGGTGAAAACATAATTGAATCCAACTCCTTTCAAAACTGACTGACTGAATGAATATTTCTGTAAAGTATTTGCAGTAACCTCCCAGATGCCTGTCTTAGACTTTGGATGAAGTTGGCTCAGAAGTACTTTTTTTTTCTTTTTTTCTTTTTTTCTTTTCTTTTAGATTTTGCTTTTTATTAAGTTTTTGAACAACATCTTACAACCAATAATAAAAAAGGAGTATTAAGTCTTACATAAATTTTCATAGTTGATAAAGACAAAGGTGTGCTGTATCCTATTAATATATCATGGTCTCCAAGAAAGCTTTGGTACCTTAGAATTGGGAATGGGCCTGGCTTCCCCAAATTGACTACTTCCCTGCATTTTTTGGGGTAGGAGTGTTAGATTTGTAAATGTGTATCCCTACAGCTTTCAGTGAAACAACCGGGATGCTCTGTCCTCAGTCATGTACTTAGAAGATGAGATAAATCATCAGGGTGTGTCTTAGGGGATTTCCACTGTTACAGACCTCAGAAACTTCATGAGAGGAGATCATCTCCCAGAGTTCATGTCTTGCTGAGGTCAAAATCTGGTAAGAACACAGCTATTCTAAAGAATTAAATGTAAACCTGATGTTAACACTGGTTTAATCTTGCTCATAAACTTCCATCTCAAGCCAAAACCTCTCTACATGCGGATAGCAGAGAAGACAGCTTGATGGATCTGAAACTTTAAGCATTATGTGCAATTGGGATTGCTAAGTAGGATGAGGTATATGTAGAACCTTGGGATTGTTCTGTTAGGTTGTGTAAGCCCTTCGCAGTGTTGTCAGATGAAGAGCAAAGATGGATTTATGTGTCTTGATAAAGGAAACTGGAACCTTCCTACCAATGAACGTTAGGAAAACTCTTACATTTTCTCCAACGAATTGCATGCCTGCATAAGCCAAGGGGATTCAAAATTGATGTTCTGCATGCCAGGAGCCATAGCCTTCAGAGAATGCAAGTGGTTCTGGAAGATTCCTGAAAAAGAATGAGACCTTCAGGTGATAAAGAGTATTTTTAGTGATTTTGGTTGGATGGTTGGTTGGTTTTAGCAGTTAAAGGAAATGAAACCAAAACCCTAATGTGATTTCTTGTGAATTAATCTGTGCTAATTATTGCTATTTATAGAACAGTGTGCCCTCAAGGTCCCAAATGTGCAGAGACTTGTACAGCTATTTTATGTACCTATTGAATCCAGAACTGACAAACAACTGCCTAGAAAGCTAAAGGTACATGTCATTGCAGGATTTGGGTAGGGAAAAGGGTTTGGAATCACAGCTATTTTAAGAACCCAAACCAAAAAAGAGCGGGTTGAAAACGTAAAAGTAATTCTCTTAATTCAAACACATTTCCTGATCAATTGCTATCTTTGAGGCTCTCTAGCTAAGCCTTGTGCAGGAGAAAGTAGTAAGAAATCACAAATGAATGATAAAATCAATCAAGGGCAGGAAAGAAAAACAGCCTCCTTGGTTTTGATAAGTATCAGTTCTGTTTCCTATATGTTGGCTTCATCCACAGCCAGCTGTAATCAATAACATCTTTCTCTTGACTTCAGAGCATTTTGGGTGAAAGCCTGCTGCTGCACACGGTTCTTTTCCTCTGTGAGTCTCTGAGCACAGCTGTACTACATACTTGGCTGTGGTACAACTGTCCTGGACCTTGAGCTGTGCATGGTGTCCTGCAATAATCCCAGCCCAGGCCTGTGGCCAGCACAGCCCTGTGGCCATAGCATGCTGCTGAAGTTGCACCATCCTGCAGAAACATCTCATGCCACTCCCCTTGCAACAGCTTCTGGCTCAAAGGGAAAATGCCCAGTGACTGGTATTTTGGGTGGCACCAACACCATCAGCCTCTTTATAAGCTGCAGCTTACAGGGGAGTTAATGTGAAGAAGTGAGAGCATGGCATTGCAGTGTGGTTTTGTCTAGCCAAGCTAGTTGGGAAGTGATTTGTTCCCTTTCTTCTTCTTTTAAAAGCTCTCTATCACCCTGCCACGCACAAGCACACACAAATGACCATGACAATGTTTTGACTCTCCTGTAGGAAAGGCAAGGAAAAATGCAATTAATTTTTGTAGATACTTGTTTTCCAGTTTCATATAGAAATGATGCAGTTCTAAATTACTGCAGAAAAGAGACTCTTTTATAAAGGGATCGAGAGTCTAAAATGTGAATAAAATAGAAGCATTTTGCAAAAGGAAATGTAAACCTTTTGGGGAAAAATCTCAGTTGCATTTTCTTGCTGTATTGTGCTGTATCTCTTGCATTTGGAAGAAGAGGGAGGCAACTGCACAGCAGTTCATCCAGATGATTTTATGTATGTACATGTGAAACAAATATCTTTTAAGTTGCTGGATAGTCTTGGAAAACACATAACTTTTAGGAAGCAAAAACGGGTGGGACAGACATTACACCTATGCAGAGAATGAAGCAGATGTCAAGGCTTCTAACAAACAAAATTTTGGACTTCTTCCTAAAGTTTAGATGAAATACAAAACTGGGATGTTTAAACCCTTACACTGTAGGTTAGTCACCTTGTGTGTTACATAACAAGTAACTAGGCTGGCTTTTTCAGAGAAGTCCAGGTTTTTGAGGTGTCCAACCTGAATGAAAATTCCCTTTGAAAACTAGGAAGGTGAGAGGGATGTGATAATGCAGGTCAAAGCAGCGCTGTATCTGTGTCCCTAAAGGCATGGCACAATTAAAGGTAACAGTGATATATTGAAGTATTACACAAAAGAAAATCTTCAGCAGCCAGCCTTTGATGGAAGGATAAGGTAGAGAACCCCCAAAGCATGAACACTATTTCTCTTGGTTCATGCTATTTTGAGGTGTAATATTTGAGGGATCAGTTTTAAACACAGAGGCTACAGTGGTAGTCCCATCCTTTTTGTCATCTGCTGGGATCAAGTAGAAAGAAGATAAGGGGATTTTTAAAAGGGGTAGAAGACCTAACTCAGAGACTTTAAATTCTTTCTCTAGAACTGAAAGCACTTCCAATGAAATTTTTCAAAATATTTTATGATACATGCAAATGTTGCTCAGGCATTAAATCAGGCTCAGGTTTTAAATACAACCCTCATGCCCTATTGCTATTTGTGTAAGACTGGGCCACCTTGATTCAAAGAGTGATAGTATTAAGAATAAGAACAGTGAGTTGTAAAGAATACTGAGGCTGAATCACAGAGCTGTTCTTCTGAAACATAGGTTTTCATTAAAAAAATACAGTGCTTTCTTAGCAAGGAACTGCAGAGTGCTCTAAAAGGCTAATGATGTTATTGGTAGGTGATACATTTTGCAAATGGAAGACAAGGAAGAGAAAACATAATTTCCTCTAAATTTAGCATAAATTCTATTACCTCTGTTATTGTCCCATAGGCCAATGGCACAGCTTTCCTAAGGCATCTGCTTCCTAAATTATATGGTACGGTTTGTTCTTTCAGAGCCCTGTATTGTTTCTATGGAGATCAGTGCAAACACTTAGCTCTTCATGCCTATATAGGGATTATGAGTTAAAGAACAAAAAAAGGAATGTGAAGTTGGGCATCTACATACATACTTAGGTACCAGTAACTTGGAATCCACTGGTGGATCAGCAACTGTGAAAATTTGCTTTGTGTTTAGATTCAGGGAGGTGAATGCCAGGCTTTCAGAGACCCCTTGGCCCGGGTCTGCAAGGTATTTACTGATCAGTTGTATTTTATTTTCATTCCTGCCTCCTATTTCCCTTTAGTTAAGAGGAATCTTGCAATTAATCACAGCAACATTTTTAGGCATCTGTGATGAGGATTTAGTGTTGCTGGGCACTTAATGCAAAACACTTTTCCTATGTTGCTACACAGACACCATAAAAAGTAGGTTAGGATTAGGAAGTGGTGCTACTCTCCCATTGCAGAGAGGAGGTGGAGGTACAAGTAGATTATATGGTGTTTCGTCTGAAGCCTCTGGCAGAACTGGAAAATGAACTCAGACCCTATTTTCTTGTTTGAATGTCTGTAACCCCAGAATAGCTCTTCTACCTTAACTCCCTCACAGACTTCACTAGTGTGCAGCTGGACCTCGGCGTCCCAGACACTCAGTGTAATTATTCAGCAGTGTCTTCCAGGACTTGGGTGCTGGAAGTATTAGATCTATTTTACATAATTTATATAATTTACTCTTGAATGTCAGAAGGGAAAAGGAACCCCTAAGTTTTGATTAGACACTAAATTCATTATTTCACATTAGAATTGCCTTCACCAGAGGACCAAGGATTCTTATTTGATTCAGTAACGAGAGCTCCAAAGGGTACTAATTTAGTAAGACTATTGACTGTTCATTACTCTGATGTTGCTCAAATAGCTGAGAGCATGTGTGGTGTTTAATGTGAACTTAAACATTACTATCTACGGTAAATCAGAAACAGGGCACAAGTGCTATAGCTGCTGTTTAATGATGTATGAAAAAGCTGCCTGGTAAAGTGCACCATTAAGAAAAGCTAAAACCAGTGCTGAACAAAGACCTGATGAAATATTGATACCTTTGCAGCCAGTACGATTTCTTCTTACTTGGAAAGTGAAGTCTGGGTTTCTGAAATATCACACTTAACTTGAGCAAAGTAATGCAATCAGATGGATGGGAGCAAATTATCTGTTAGGGGAAAAAACGAACCACAAAACAACATGGAAAAATAATAGTTAGTCTTCAACAGGTCAGTGTTTAGTTTAAAATCAGGAAGATTTCCTGTTCTACCATTATTCCCTTTCCATTGAAATACTGAACTTTCCTCACCCCATCCCCAAGTCTTTCCTCTTTCTTGGAGAAAGCATCTAATTAAAAAAATAATAAAAAAAATTAGTAAGACAGTCCATTTTAAAAGATGAACTAAAAGATGTACGATTCATCGCACCTTCAAAAAGTGTAAAAAGACTGATGTTTGGGGAAGATTTCTCAGCTCAGATACTGTCATGGCCAGACCTTCTCTCAGAGATTCTTGGGAAAATCACCACTCCACCTGCACATGTACATCTGAGACAATGGTTCTGTTCACCACTGTCATGAACACTGTTACTTAACTCCAAACCAGCAATGTGCACCCACTTTTGCCAACATTTTTCCATAAAACTAGTGTCTGTGCATGTAGACCTGACTTCAGGACAGGGTTAATTTATTTTAATCTAGGGAAGCACATCTTTGACTCTTTGTGAACCAAGGCTCAAACACCTGTGAAAATTAGGCTATTTTTATTTTACTTTTAACTTCCTTGTTTCACTTTTTCTTCCTTCCACAAAACTTGGGCTTTTCTGTAAGCAGGGCTGTGGTAGGTCAGAGCTGTTGCCTGTTTTAGCTGCTGCAAGGGTATTGTGTCCAGACCTGTGACGGAAGTTTTCACAAGTCAAGGCTGTATCACAGTTGTGGAAGCTGGCAGGGATGGCAGTACCTCTGCTTAGTGGTGAGAGCACCTCTCTCGTGACAACACCTCTGTAGTTTGTGTTGGGAGAACCTGAAGTTTCTCCTGCCCAACTGCTGTGTGTGGGTCCCACAGAGCCCTGTGGCTCACTCAGCCTGCAGAGAAATAAATGTAAAACTGAGAAGGCACCCAGAAAGGGTCAAAGCAGTGAGTTTAAAAAACAAAACCTAAAGGAAGTGCTTCTTCACACAGCACATAATGCAATTGTGCTACTCATCAACACAGGATGTTGAAGAGACCTGAAGAATAAACTCAATTCTAAATAAATAAAATAATGGGATTAGGCAACTTTATTAGAAGAGGTCCATTGATGGTTATTAATGAAGTAGGTGGAACCTCCGGGTCAGGAAATCCTGGAGCCATTGATTTTAGGAAACAGGACACTGTAACCAGGAAAGATTCATGGTTCTCTGGCCCCATTTTTATACTGGGTTTCTGTTAGTGAGGTGTGCCAGGGACCTCAGGATGAAGCAGAGATATTTCTGCTGGAAATATCCTGAAACTCCAGGTTTGATTCAGCCCAGGTGAAATCCACAGGTCTCTGCTCTGAGAGGGATGTTGCCATCTGCACAGAGGCCAAAACAGGAGGTCATATTTCAGGATCTGGCAAAAGTCTGCAGAGAGACTTTGCTCTCAGCAAAATCTCAGTGGTCGATCTAAAGTTTGGGGGGACACTTTGGAAGCTCCAAATTGACAGGATAAAGGCCAGACACGTGGGTACTAATGTGCAGCATAGGCTGTCACCACTCTGTTGCTGCAAGAGGCTTTGTGGAGTTCTGTCTACTCCAATACACACAATAAATGTACAGGATATGTACACATGCACATATATATGTTGATGCTGGGAGAGGAGCATGAAGAAAGAAGAATTAAGAATCATGTGCTCAATCTGTGCTCCAGCAGCATTTCAAGTTTTTTGGGGCTGCAGCATAACTATTTTACAAGTGGGTATTTTAAAACTAAGCAATAAAAGAGATTTCAGAGATAATTGATGTAGATCTCTGGTATTGTGCAAGAAAGTGCCCTGAAGAAAGACCCTGAGACAGGCGGCTCATTCAGGTTGTAATTAGCTCACAAAGAGTAGGTGAGGGGAGGGAGAAGCCTCCAGCCTTTTTACTCTTCTCCTTAAACAAAGACCACCTTTACAAATACGTGTGTATTAGAGCCTTTGGTCTGCAAATTTCTCTGTTGCTCACACCATCATAAAAGATTCAGGGAGCTGTATCTTTTTGATTACTAATTTATACTGTTTACAGGCTGGGTAAGGGGAAAAGAAGAAAAGCTCTGAAAACTCCAGGAGCTGTGCTTTGCTATTAGGAGAAACCAGCATTCCTCAGTGTTGTTCAGCCTGATATAGGATTTTATTTAGTTGAAGAGGAAGTAGAGTCCAGTTCACCAATATTTCTCAGGAAACTAACATAGATGGGAGCAGTAATGAAGCCAGGTTTGGGGAATATTTGCTGAATGAGACTTGACATTAGGATGAGTCTGTGGCCAGGGCTCCTGGAGATGCCAGCTCTGCCAAACTGTAGGAAAGGCGTATGTTCTTAGCTCCATACACTTTCTTCCCCCTCCTTCCTTGGACCAACCTGAGGTTTGACATGTGCCCTTTCCTGAAAGACACTTGAGTCATGATGTCCCACTTGTATTTCCCAGAGGTCACAAAATGTTTTATCTACCTCAGGTGTGTGCCTACCTGGAAGCAGGGTAGCATTTTTCTCTTGCTTTGTTGTGAGGCTGAACGACCACTCTCAGCATCTGCACTGCACTGCCATAATCCCCAATTTAATTTCTCCCAATATCCAACCTCGATTTTCATCAGATGGGTCAAGAAATGCAAAGAATGAGGTCCAAGCCCTTCATAAGACCCATCTGGAATCTCTGCAACTTCATTTTTTTTCTTATTTCTCTTTTTCTTTTCCATTAGTCAAGCAAAAATATGACTTTCCTCCTCCACAGCAGTGCAATCAGCACATTGAAGATATTTTAATCCCTTTGCATCTTTTTCCAGGATTTCTTAAACTCATTTATTCATCCACATACATGACCAAAGCTTTTTCTCCCTTGCCTTGAATGGATGCAGACACTCTTGAAGTTAAAATAAAAATGACATTAGGGTGCTATCACTACTTGAGAGAAGCCAGAGGAATCAAATTAAGGCCATCACCATCTTTAATTCACACATTTGTGGGAAGGAAAATTGAAAGTTCAGCACCATGACTGAAAAATGGAGTCACAGTTTGTCATCTACTCTTCTTAAAACATACACCTTAGTGATATGACAGATCACGAGGATCCCTGCCTCTGAAACAAAGAAGTAAGAGGTCCTCTTTTGCTGGTGATGTAAAATAGGAGACACAGCAAGCCCATTGAGGATGCATCCTCTGTTAGGCATGTAAATAGTTGCACTGAGATCACTTGTTTAAGGTTAAGCACAAATGCTGGCTAAACTGGGTCTCAGCCAAAGCATTACAGGGACAGTGTTTCTGTGAGAATGTGAAAGGATGAAAAAATCAGAGTCACACTTTAAAATATCAGTGCCCGTGTGACAAACATAATTTAGAGTGTGGAATATAGTTTTCCCTTTGCACGCAAGTGGGCTCAGCTACTCTTTATGTCTGCAGCTTTTTCACTAGTACACACACAGTCTGCAGGTGCTTGGTTTTGAAAATATATTCCCAGTCCTGTTCTTTTTAACCTGCAAGGAGTTTCATCTAATGAAAACTGGACTTAAGCAGCTTCGTCGACAATTCACTTGTACTTTTAAAAGAGCGTAGAGATACATTTTATTAAGAGGAAAAGCTGCCTTTGACATGTGTAGAAGGAGGGGGAAAGTAGGTGTCATAAGCAGACCTTGTATTTGCTTTTCTAAAAGTTCAGCAGGACTCAGTGGTCAGGCCCGAAAATATGCAACATGCCTCCAAAACGTGCTAATACTCAGACACCAGCACGCACAAAAGTCCACCCATCACGCCAACACATGCTTCTCTAGTTCAGAATAACCTCCTTCCCTGAAGGGCCACGTGCATAAAGTGCCAGTACATAACAGCTCATGTAACTGAATTTTAAACTCCTGAAAATAGCATCTTAGATTGGAAGTGCTGACATAGGCTTAGTGACAGCAGTGCCAATTTAACAGTTGTATGCACTATGGAGTGTTCTTGCAACATTCCTCATCTGAAAGACAATCTGTGCATGGTACAGACTAGTATGGTTAAAAAAAATAAAAGGAGAAATTGTGTGGGGAGAAAACCCCAACTGTGGTCTTGGCTGAAAAACTCTGTCAACCAATGCAATCTGTGCTCCTGATGTTTACTGCTTGAAGCTAAATAGGATATTTAGCCAAATTTCAATTCCTGCTACAAATAAAGCTCAATTTGTGTGTGTGCGTGTGTGTGTGAGAGAGATGATTGCTCATTTAAATGACAACTTTATATATGATAATTACAGTCATTAATGAAGACACAGTTACTTTACCATAGATTACAAGGATAAAAGCAGATCGCCCAAGAATCACGTTCTGGTATAGACTAGAGTCAATAAGAAAATTAGTCCAAATACTATCCGGAAAATTGTTCTTAAATAATGCCCTAAAGGTTAAAGGAACAATGGGTGTAAATTCAATGGAAGAAATTTGAAAAACACACTAGAGGTCACTGTTGCTACTTGAGCAAAAGCTTTTCCTGCTTCCTTTCAGTTTAAGACATTAAAGATCAAATATTTCAGCAGGAAAAAAAGTACTTGTTTCTATATATTTCAAAGCATGTACATTTTGATATCTTAAAAAATAAACAATATATTGATACAGAATGGATGGTTGTGTTATGATTGTGGAAATGGTTTGTACAGTACTTATGAAGAACTTGGAGGCATAGGACAATGCAGTTCTATTTCGTACAGCATCTTTCATACAAATGGCATCCCCCAACACTTTATAGCTTGTAGCATTAAATAATACAACTTTAAATTACAGAGATAAATAATCAGTGGTAGAGAAATTAAATATTATGGGCAAGGAACAAAAGAAATGTTAGATATTTCAAAGCTGTGCAAAGGCATAAATTGCAAATCGGAGCCAAAGATAAATGAGGAAGCCAAACAAATAAGTTTTGTGATGCAGGAGAAAATACTTCAGTCTTCCCAAATTATTCATGAGCTGGGTATTAAAAGGGAAGCAATCATTTTATATCATAAATACAGCCCTATGCCTGGTTGTATTTATAAAGATGTGTTTGTATGTGTGTGCAAAGTGTGTGTCTGAGTATATATATATATATTTATATCTGCATCTGAACGCCCAAGGGTGTAGACACTCGGTATAAATGCAGGACTAGACCATGGCATGTTGCATTTGTTACAGCCTTCAGCAATTAAAAAGGACTGGATTTAGCGTAACATTTTTACCCATTGATATGGAGAATATAATCATACACTTCATGTAATGGGAATATTATCATAGACTTCAAAAGCAGAAGGTAAATTGTTCCTGCAAAATGCATTTTTTTCTCTCAGGTCCTGGTTGTCTCTTGAATGCTGTTAAATTTCAGCAAACAACCAGTTTCTCTAACAGCTCGAGGAGTTAAGCTATCAGTATAAAGGATAGTAAGTGCAAGTGAGTGAGTGCAAAGGAGTGCAAGTGAGTGAGAAGGCAGGTACACTGAATATTTTCAGAGAACATTATTTTGTGTTTGGTCTTCAAGCTCTGATTATCACCTCATCTTTCGGAGCTGCAACTAAATTGGGTATGGGTTTAGGGGATTGTCCAGTGGTGGTTGCTGTTTCTGATGTGTTTTTCCCTGCTAACGTCATTGCGATCAGAATTTCCGGCTCCTTGGGAACATTGATAATTTTCCAGCTTTTCCTCAGTCTTTCTGAAAACACCTGGATTTTTCCTCTGTAGATCCATTGCCCCCTGTGAATAAGAGACTCAAGGGTTATTATCTCGTACCTGCCAATACATTTTTAGTGATAAAGCATATCCTTTGCAATTTATCTGTGGTCCTATTGTCCCATTTTTTGTATGTCTGAGATTGTCAGGAATCTGGCAGCCCACTCAGCTACTGCACTTGCTGGGTGAGAGTTGTCTGGACAGTTGGCCTCTGTCACAGGCACACAGATTGTCTCTGTGTCTCTTATCTGTTGGTGGTGTGGCGTCACTGGATTCTAGGGGTCTTCAAATCCCAAAATGAAACAGAACTGGGAAAGTAGCAGCAAGACTTTATCTACTTGTATTCTGTATGCATACAATATCAATTTATAGATTTAATACAAGTCAGGGCTGTGTTAATGCCTTAGGCTGTTCTTTTTTTCCCAGAGTTGTAATTTTTTTTTTTTTTTCCTGAGCCAGTTTCTTCTTATAGCATTAGGCATGGCCTTTAGAGTAAGGATCAGCAGCTGCTGAGGGATGATGGACCAACATGCTTAGTTTGCCACAGTGATATTTGTGTGGCTATAATTTTTCTCTTGGGCATCTTTGGACTGAGGAATTCTCTCCCTTCTAAACAAAGCAATAATACTGAGGGAAATTGGGGTGGAAAACTGGGGAAGTCACCCAAACCAGTATGTAAGAACTGAGATGTTCAAACTTGGATACACAGTCCAAGGCACCTTTGAGAAATTTTGGGAGAACTGCACAAACATTTTGTGGAAACTCAGCTCCAGTAGCTTCTTGTGGCTGTGAGTTTAAACTGGATGTGGCCTGAGAGAAGTGTATGAGGAGAGGAGGGAATAAGTAACTTACAAAGGCTGGCAGAAAAGTTCAGTTGTCTGTCTCTGACTTTCCTGTTCATATTGTTTTAGCATTGGTCTTTGACCATGAAACACCTGGCCTTGAGTCCTTTTATTTGGTCTTCTCTTGAACAGAGCTCTTCTTGTCAAAGCCAGAAAAGAAAAGAGAATCTCTAAAGCAGAAAAAAAACCCATGTCACAAGAGAACTTCTTCCCACTTTGGGGTAAGTGTGAGGGATTCTGTGGTGTAAGAAAGTCTCAGTGGATGGTTCTGCCCTTTCTCTATAAGAGAAAATACAGGCCAAAGGATGTTTTTCCATTGGCTGTCATGGCTAGTTTATCTTCTCCAAGTTTGTCATTAAAGCTCTGTCCTTCCTTTCAAAAGCCCTATCCAATTCTATTCCTAACATACAGTCTTCAGTAAATATTACAAACAGAGATGGTAAATCCTACATGTCATCCTTCTGTCATTCATCACGAATCTCTCTGTATCAGCTGCAGATGTTTGTTGTGCAGACATCTTCTCCTCTTATGTGTCAAAAGCAAGACCAAGGTATTCTGGTTGCCAGTGAAATACATTGTATGACCCAGCAGCTTGGATTGGAAATCAAAGCATAAGTGAGCTGGTGAATTCCCAGTCCTGCCACCAAGCTGGGCAGACAATTTCCTCTTTCTATTTTCTCTCCCATCTTATTTTTGTACTATAATTCTTTAGAATGGGGAATATCTGTTACTATGTGAATACACATCACCTAGTTTAATAGCTGCTAGACATTACTGGAATGCATATTATAAATAGCTGGAAGATGATTTAGCATTTTTAAAGACTAGAGTATTTATTTCCTTGCCAGCCTTTTTTTTCCATGGTTGCTTTCCCCTTTGTCTATTCAGTGATTTCTTTCTCTGAATAACAGCAGAATCTTACTTTCTTTATGAGGCACACAATGAAAATGTGAAAACTCTAGGTACTGCCTCAATATTGTTGAGAAACAATAAAAACATGTCCTAGTATCTAGCAATCACTGCATGTGAGAGAAAGAGGCAGGAAATAAAAGAATCATGTTGCATGCCCTTACTGAACAAATATTAGCTCTTCAAGGTACTGTATTATCACAAAGCACTTAAGAAATCCAAATTATTATAACAGTCTGAACCAAACTTGCTCAGCTCCTTCCCTGTCACACAGGCTCAGCTGCTAACGTTATTTTAATCAAAGATTTGATCAGCAATATTAGGAAGAGAGTTAGCAGTGAAAATTAACACATGTGCTTCTTGCTGGGGAGGGGATTATTATTTTTAAACCTGCATTTAGTTTCCCAGTACCCAGAGTGATTTCTTTGAAGATAAGCACAGCAGCCAAAATGCAGTGTGCTGTATCTCAAAGACAGACGAAATAGTCCCAGTGCCCAGAAATTTGCCTTATTTGAGGCTTTTTGAGATTTTTGAAATAACACTGTTTCTATAAGTTTTAGTATAAGGAGGTGAAGGAGCCTTCCACTTCGAAGTTGCACATGGTACAGGAACACTGTTGGATGAAGGCTATTTCTCTTGCAGTTGGATTCATAGGGTAAGTCATAGTATTAGCCTTTAGATTAAACCTGGGTGCTGGAAAATTAGAACAGCCACTTTTGGGGAAATATTTTCTGCATTTGGCATTACTCTCTCACAGCAGCGTAGCTCAAGCGAATATTCCTGTTTCCCATGAACGTCAGGGAGACAAGAAGTTCAGGAGTGGGGGGTTTATGTGTAGAAGCCTGCCCAGGTACTGGAAGTAGCCCTTTTTTCCTGTCATTCCTCCTTTCCCAGCTGACTTGGTCAGATGGCATAGCAGATACATGAAGAGAGGCTGCCCATTCCTCTTCGAAAGGGCTTCCATTATCCTGTGCCACCACCTTGGCAAGTGAGCCAGCTCTGGAGGAGGATATGGGATTTCAGTTCCTCTAAATAGCCAGGGGAGAAGCCTTAAATCAGCCCAGTGCATTCACATCCAAATAGGTAGCATGG
This sequence comes from Climacteris rufus, assembly GCA_013398175.1. Taxonomy (NCBI): domain Eukaryota; kingdom Metazoa; phylum Chordata; class Aves; order Passeriformes; family Climacteridae; genus Climacteris; species Climacteris rufus. The sequence continues at coordinate 158,707 of VZRZ01000050.1, read as the reverse complement.
TCCAGAATCCACATAACAGAGCTAAAACATGATGGCACAAGACATTTAACTGATGTCAAATTTAAATCCCTATTAAACAGAAGTGTTCTCTAGTCTGCACCAGGCCATCCATTCTGGTAATCTCATTCCATATTTCTTTTTTTGTTGAAAGAAGACATAGATTAATGATGGAATGTATCCCAGCAGAAGAAATGTGTTCCTTTTAAGGCAGGCTTGGGGGAGAGATGGTGGAAATTGTAACACAGGACGACTTTGTTGGCAGAGAAAGTTGCATTTGTACCATTTATATTTGAAAATCCTTCACCCAGGTCAGTATAGTTCAGCCAAATTAACTCCATCTGGATAGACGGAGCTGAGATTGCCTGTCAGAAAAGGACCTAGAAAGGCATATTGTAATTTAGGGACAGGTTTTACAAACCTCTTAGTGACTGTGGCAGATCCATTCAGACAAGGGGGGTGGGTGGGAGAGCTACAACAGGGACCCCTTAAAGGGATGAAAAGGTCTGAACCACGCCTGTTTGTTCAGCCCTCTCCCGGCTAGTCCGCCCCAACTTGTTGTTGCCTTTTAGAGAAATATGGTTGTGGCTCTTGATGGTCTTGAATTAATATACAATCTCACCAGACAAGTGAATGTTTGCTATTTGCTCTGCTGTCAGCACATGATGTTTAGTGAGATTCCTGTGATGATTTCTAAAGCCTCAGGCTCTAGAGTCACATGAACATAGACTTATCCCTAGCTTCTTGTAAAAAAAATCCCCAACCCCAGCCATAAAATAGAGCTTTGATCTTCACGAGTGTAGAAGAAAAGGACAAAAGTGCTTTGCCAATTTGTGTGTTAAAAACAATGCATGGCAAATGAAAACAAACAATGTATTTTTAACAATGTTACAACTTTAAAACTCCCCTCATGATGGAGAGAGGAGGCTGGTGTGAAGGTTCAAAGCATGGCAAAGTTATATCACAGATAGGGAGGCTTGTGGTATCTAAGCATCAACTGGTCCAGTCTCCTGTAGGTATTTAAGCTCTGGTTAACGTGTAAGACCACAGGTGTCCACACATCCTGGCAGATATCACAAAACAGGCGTTTCCCTGCCACTCACTGGCAAAGCTTGGGCTTGTTCAAGGCCATGCAAAATATGAGCAGAGAAAGGAGGTAGCGCTTTTTCCTTCCTATTGCGCCCTGTTAGAGCAGTTCCCCTCCCTCTTCCGAGGATGTCTGTGCTCCCATCGCCCTTCTGTCCTATAACTGCCCTCATGGGCAGGTAAAGACACACTCTTACATACAAGTCTGTGTGGTCAAAGCTGGTTGAAACTGAAGGTTTCGCTAATATTCATTGGCCTGTGGAGAGAATCAATAAGATTATAATCCAGAGTGGAGTAAGGCTATGTACTCCAGTTAATCTTCAGATCTCAAGAGCAAACTCAAAAGTCCACTTTTGAAGTAAAGACTTCTCTAACTAATAGACTCCTCTTGGCCACAGGAAACCAATGAGAGTAACTGTGTAAGGACCACATCTTCCTAAATTACCTGGTAGCCTAGTATTAAAGGCATTCCCAAGCCATGATATGTTTAAGATTACTAAAGGAATTGAAGGTTTAAACTGCAGGGTATCTGTCCTCAGAATGTGACACAGGGGGAAAACAGGAAGGGAAGGATGTGATCATGTCCTTGGCCTTGTACAGTGTGTGCAATGTAGGTTTTTTTTTTAATGTATTTTTTCTGCTTCTATTTTTTTGACCCCTGAATGGAGAAGTTATATTTTTTATGTATTACTTCTTTGAGAAAATGGTTTTGAGTTTTCATAGAGGAAGAGGAGTAAGGAAAAATGTTCTATATCAACTGAAACAGATTTTATTTTTCTATTTCAACCACTGAAGTTAAAAAAAAAAATCGATGATAATCTGGAGATGTATATTTTAGGAATCACATTATGCTGAATATGTGCATTACATACACAAAGTAAAAATCCATGCCATTATTGTGCCTGTTCAGTAGCCACTTTTCAAATTGAAATATCTCAGCCATTTTAAATGACGTTTTTATTTTTGCAAAAACGCTAAAAGCAATTAGAGGGCAATATTGACTGTTCGCTTGCCAAATTCCACTGTTCCAATGAAAGCTGCTTTTGAGTTACTGTACACAACTGCAAAAAGCATCCCAGATCATTTTACATACATTACAAGCCAAACCAGAAAGAAATCACCATTTAAAAGAGAAGAAAAAGCTGTTTATAAAAGAAACGCTTCCTCCCAAGTTGAAACCATGTGTCAGCCTAGAGCAATCTGTTAAACTTGAGTTGGGAACCCCTGGAAAAAAAATAGTTGTTTGCAATGCCATTGCTGAGAATCACAATTCAAGCAGAGACATGGTGCAGAGAGATCTCGTGCTGATGTTCTGCATAGGGAATGTTCTCTACATGCCTTTGGTGGGAGGATTTTGTCTCTCCTCTGTCAGCAACATTTGTTAGTTACCTGTTTTAGTTGTGTCTTTCTTAAATTAAAAAAAAAAAAGGAAACTTGTGCGTATAACCGTATACAAATTAACAGGATGGATTATCTGTAATTTAAAAAAATTATGGTCAACCCATCTTTCCAGAATTCAAGGCTACCTCCAGTTCACCTGCAGGGCTGTTAATTTCTCCTCAGCGTGAATTTATGCAGCAGGGTCATTCTTAGAGAGTTGAGTAAAGACATAGGTAAATCAACTCAAAACTTTTCTGAGAAGTTCAAACACACAATGCTGTTCGTAGCCAGAGAAAATTATCAGGAACCTATTGCAAAGGTGCTTTTGATTGGGTTGGTTAGTAGGTTATGCAGGTTGACCTGGCAGGAGATTGTAGCAGACACTGTTGTCCCTTGGGGATTTCTCTCCACCCACATTTTGTCCATGCAGTGTAAAAGTCTAATGCCTTTGAGGTCAAATTCTCAGGGTATATACTTGTGTTAAAATCAGTTGAGTTACTGTTTGGGTAAATCATAGGTCTGCTCTTCTATCTGCCATTAATTTATCTGTGGGCTATGAGCCAACATCTGTTTTTTCTGCCTCAGGGTTTGATTCTCATTGTTGCTGAGGCCTCTTTACACCTTCTTGGCAGTAAAAAGTGGCCTTGCAGCAGAATTTTATTTACACCCGTTTGTTGGCCCCTTTTTTTAACTTCTGACACACTTTTCTCCCTTTTCGATGTATTGCCCTGAAGAACTCATGAGTATTTTGCGCTTGGATCAGTGTTTTCATTACTGTGTTGTCTGCCCTCATGCATGGAAAACAGAGATTTTATCTGCCAGAAATGAATAGGTTTTAATAGTAATGGTCCAAGCAAATGTCATGATTCAGAGTGTAAGAGGATCAACAGCATAGATGAGTTGCACAATGAGTCTGTGTAAACAGAAGCTGAGACATGAGAAGGCGGAATAGCTTCCTTTCCCTAAGAACTATTTCCCTCCTGTTACCCTAGGCACAAACTGGAGTTACGCTCTCTAAATTGGGGAAGATTGCCCTTATTTTACAAGGCCAAGTGGTGTAAATACAAATTTCTCAGCTTCCTACCCCCACAACCCCTCCACCCCTTTTCACCTCCTCACTTCCTAGGGGAGCTGGGCTACTTTCCTGGGACATCCCAAACAGAGCTGATATATCTCTGGCATTTTCTGGTGTCTGCAAAACCAATTTTCTCCTTCATTTCAAAATAACAACTGAGTGCCACACCATGTGCCTTTGAGATATGAGACAGGGTAACCCTGTGAAGAATTCAACCACAGCCATGCAGAAAAGGAAAGGGGTTTATTTGAGTGGTGTGACACAAGGGCGATGGTTAGTAGACTGCACCAAGCCATTGTTCATTGGAACACAGTCTTTATTTAGAAACTGTAAGTAAAGATCTGCTAACTGCCCAACTGAGGACACTTACTCATCTGCACACTTCAGTCCAAATGCAATAAATACAGATCAAATGTTCACCATCCATATAATAACAAGGATCTGATCCAAAGCACATTTTTATTTCTACAGGCTTACCTTCGATCACATTGTGTTTTGTTATGTTATATATGGGTGCAACATTATTTAAAGGAAAATAAGGGATAAAGTTGAAAACCATTATAATTTACAGTTGGAACTCTTGGGACACTCTCTGAAAAGTAGCACCTTAGCCAATATTTATTCATACATTTTTTTTCTACATAGTTTACCGTGCCATTTATTTTACATAATTTCGTTGTTTTCAGTTGGCTCTGGAATTTTTGAAAAAATTAAACTGGAAAATTAAAAAAAAAAGCTGACTGTTGGAGATTCAAAGTAATACCAAAAGTTTCTACTGACTGCAGTGGGAAATACAGGTGTTTTTTGGCTCTGGGAATGCAGCATTCGTATTTTGCTGGATAATCATAAAGAAGCGTATTATGTGGGACTTAGTGCCATATTCCCCATGATGCTGCAGGAATATCCTGCTTACAAAATGAAGAGCTCAGAAATGAAGACACTATGTGCTGAGTGTGGCAGGTCTGACCTTACACCTCGCCCTTCCATGGATGAATTTAGATTCAATCTTTTATTACCTAATTGTATATCTCTTTTACACAACATCCCCGCATAATTGAGAGCACCAGATGGAATATGTGTAGCCAACAAAGCAGGTTTTTTGCATGCTTGTTGTTGAGCACAGCTTTCTTTTCTTACATAGTATTCATCTCAGTGTAAAAGAAGTTTTGGCTTTTAATTTTTTTCTTTTTTTCTTTCTTTTTTAAAATAGACTTACCAGTTGTGCCCATTTTTTTGCAGGATTTGAGAGTAGGAAAGTGATTGAAAGTTTTAAATTCACATGCATGGATTTAGACAATTTAAAGCACAAAAATTTCCTCTGGCTAGCAGTTATTTGGTACAGGAAAGCTGATTCCACTGGAGAAAAAGTCAAAGTCAGCAATAATGAAGGGAGTAAATGGAATCCTTGGCGTGCACTGGTGGAGGCATCTGTCTCTCCCCTATTATCCTAAGGCTGTGAGGGACATTTGGTGACAAGAATACAACAGAGTCACAAAGAAACAAAATACCTAAAATTCTGCTAAGACATTTTCTCAGGGAATTAGCTAGGCTAGTAGCAAATATTACTATCCCAAGCTGTTCTTCCTCACTCATGTCGTGCAGATTATTGTACTTGGTGCCAAGGCTGCAGGTGAGTTCCTCACTGCTGGTCTGCCTTGGAGCTTTGAGCCACATCGAAGGCAACCTGTGTTATAGAACTATGGAACCATAGGATGTTGAGGTTTGGAAGGGACCTTAGAGATCATTATCATTTCAGCCTCCCTGCCATAGGGAGATCAAGCCTTTATACAACCCATCTGAACACTGACAAGGTTGGGGCATCCACAGCCTTCCTGAGCAACCTGTTCCAGTGTCTCACCACTCTCACAGTAAAGAACTTCTTCCTAATATCCAACCTAAATTTCCCCCCTTTCAATTCGTACCCAGTGCCCTTTGTCCTGTCACTACAGTTCCTGACGAAGAGTCCCTCTCTAGCTTCCCTGTAGGTCTCCTTCAGATATGGATGTGAGGTGTCCACACAACCTTCCCTTCTCCAGACTGAACAGTCCCAGCTTTCTCAGCCTGTTTTCACAGGCCAGGTGCTCCATGTCCTGTTGTATGGCAAGACTCTGGCACAATACACCACTGCACCCACAAATCAAGCCCTTTCCTGCTGGACATACCTTTCTCTGACTTTACAAGCCCCACTGCAGCATCCTCAGGCTGGATGTAACTATAAGGCAGAAGAAGAGAATCTCCAAATATTATTTAATGTACTAACTCTCCTGTTTCACCTCTTTCCTGCCTGAAAACAGATAAAGCAAGATCTTACAGGAGTTAAAAAGAAAAAAAGAAAGACCTGCAGACTTGTAACATCTCTTCTCCTGGGACATGAGTTTCTCTAGAGGTCTTGGATTGTTATGGATGGGATGTGTCTCATGTAATTTTAGATGGCAGTGAATAGATGCCTGTGTCTAAGCGAGTTGTGGACTTCTCTTCTTCTTGACTTTGGGGTGTATCTGTCATATTCTTAGGCCCCTGCTCAAGAGAGCACCAGGGCATGTGTTTTACTTTCAAGTGCTGCTTCCAGGCTTTGTTTTGGGGAGGTGGCTTTGACCACCACCTGAGTGCCAGGCTCAAGTGGTTTCTTAGTGTTCTTTTAACAGGATGTTTACAAAGAATAGCAAAAAAATATTCCACTTCCTCCAGCTTGGTGCTAGACTGCAAAAAAGTTCAGTGAAGATCCATCACCTAAGCCAAAGTTACAGAAGCTGGAATAAAAAAGGGGCACGTAAAGTTAAAGTCCTGTTTAAACATGTGCATACAGGTCCTCATCACCAAAGGAAGGTGTAGCTGTTTCTGTTACAGCTGCTGCATTTTTTGTGTGTCTATGACAAGCTTTAATTTTTTTTTTTTTTACATCATTGTTTTTTGCAGAAATGTACTTCTTGCAACTTTAGGGGAATTTCTTAGAAAACCTCTGTTCTGCCATCTATTACTACCAGTGGTGGCCCACATAAGGGAAGGCCCAGAGACAAGAAGCATGGAGTTTTTTATATAATGAAGTGGCAAGAAAGGCTGTTCCTGCTGTCTTTAGCTAATGTTTTTTCTTGAACAAAACTTCCATGTTTCATCTAGAAAGGAGGGAGGGGGGAAGCCTTTAGCTTTAGCTTCTGTATAAATATTTGCACAATGCTAATTCTCAAGTTTGTGTGTGATCATCTTTAATTGTTTTAAATAATCATAATAAAGAAAAGAACCACCGATTTTTTTTTACAAGATAGACTGCATGCAATTATGTAAGGAGCTTGAAGTAGTGGCTTAAATGTACAAAGTTCATTGAAATATGGAAGGAATGGATTTGGCTCAGCAACTTTGAGATGAAACAGAGCTGTTTTGGGAGAGCCATTACAAGTGTCAGCCTGGAAATTGGCAATCTCTGCACCTGCTAAAGAACCACATTAACACCAGTTTCCACTGCACCATCTTTTGGGTATATGAATAAGAACAGCACAAATTTGGATTTCAGAAGACCCTACTGATGGCATAGTGAAAGACAGTGAAGCTACAATGACTTCAATGACTACAATGACTTCAATGACTTTCAAGAAGGAAAAAAACCAAAAGAGCAGCTGACAAATGTTCTATTGTATGTCCAGAGGGTTTTAAAAGCTGGCCTGGTGTTAAAATTAAGCTTGTGGACTGATGTGAAAATTAAGACATTCTTCTTGAAGTTCCTGGCAGCTGTCCTGAGAGCCCTAGTTGTCATAGAGCAGTTGCATCAACAGAGTATGTGACACCCTTAGTTACTTGGATGAGATGTTATACCTGGGTTTGCTCTGCTTACTTTCCTTGCTTTGGGTTATTTAAGGCTGTTTATTTGCATGGAATAGGCTGTTATGAGCGTATTCTATGCTTTGATTGCTTACTTTTGCCAAAGTAAAAGTACCACTTTCTACTGCTCCACCCAAATGCCAAAGGAGAGGTGTCCAAGCTGAAGCTCTCGATCTGAAGCGGGCTCTGAATTTTGGAAGTGCCCCTCATGCTAACAGTGAGCCAACTTGAAACCCTGTGTCTGACCAACTCCAGACTTTCTGGGATTTGAAAATGTAACTCCAGATCTGATATTTGTCCTAGCTTCTTAATGAAAATGGAAAATTGCATTTTGAAACTCAGCCTTCCTGAAGAAAAGCCTGTGCCAAACCTGATGAACTTGAGATAAAAACCAGGATTTGCAGGATGCTGTGTCCCATCTCAGACAGAGGAGTTTTGAGCAAACTGGGATTGGCCTTTCTAGCTGGAAACTTCTTTATTTGCCTCTGAGCTCCCCAACCACTGGGGTTTGTGACCTCCACAGGTGTCCGGTGGGGAGTAAGCCGTTTCTTTTGCTCAGAAGAGGATATTTGTGATGAGGGAAAACACGGATTTTATGTGCTCACATTTTTTGTTTCCTTCTTAAGCAAAAAGGGAACCTTTAGAATGCCAAAATCTTTTATTAATATTTCACAGAGGTCTTTTATAAACACATGTTGCAAATGACACTATAAATTCTCCACTATGGAAAATTGCTATCTGATTTGAAACTAGGCAGAATAAATAGAACTATAAAAGGTTACCTGGAGTAAACAGATAGAGTTTCCAAAATGTACCACATGAGATAGATTGGAGCTCATAGTAATCTGTTTTCCATGCTTAACACACGCTCAGCATCAGCTGAACTCTGTAACTGAGCTGCCATCTGTATCAATCCCGTTCCTAGATGTCATGGCCCTGTTAATGAAATCTGGAAGTGGAATTGTAAATGGATTCAGTGAATGGTAGATGTCAGCTCATTGCGTGATGGGCAATCATCAATCATCCACTGTCAGTTATTTCTGTCTCAGTGAGTAAGCCTTTATTTAAAGCATAAAGTAAGAATGTTGCCAGACCACAGGAACAAGCCCTGAGCTGTTTGCAGGTGCTGCTATTCACAGCTGCCAATTAAACCCCTGACATTTCCATAATGGCCGAGAGGCAAAGCATATGCACTTGATATAAACATTTTTGTAAAAATTAATCTCAGTTTATCAATACTTCACTTTTTTTTTTTTTTTTCCCCCAGAGGGACATACAACATCCTACTTGGCCTATTGTTTGTTTGCTGTAAAAAGAGAGAAATATGAGTTGGAAAGCAGCCAGGGCATTCATTTCCCCAGGATATACAGTAGATTCCAGTGGCTCATTTCAACCCCTAATTGGGGAGGGAAAGCACAGTAGTGAGGAATTCCACCTTCAGAAAAAGGTGTATGTGCCCCTTGCCCCCCAGCCATATGCACATGCTGAAGTCCAGCATTTCTCATCACACACTGGCCCTTATCTTAGTAAAAATGTAATGTGTGGTTTGGCAAATGCTGTTTCTGAAGTTATCTAGCCCATTTTGTTTTGTTACTGCTATACCAATATTTTGTGTTATTGGGATTTTTATACAGATCTCTGGACATCCTGCTTCTGGCTGGTCATTCTCATTACCCCTACATTATCTGTGAAAAAAAAAAAAATCCAGAGCACCAAAGTCTGAAAATGTGAGCATGTTTTAATATGCCCATTATTTTCTTTTGGGCAGGAGAAAAAGAGAAATTGTCATCTCAGCTTATCAAAGACATTCATCAGTATTGCTGCAAATGTATATATATTTCATTAAATTGGCAATGATGAGCTAGAGTGTTCTGATATTTTTCCCAGAGAAAATATTTTCATGGAAAAAAAATAAATATTTCTACAGAAAAATAAGCTGTGTAGTATTGCCACCTAACATTTATGGTTTGGAGGACATAAAACTTTTCAGAGGTCCTTTTATTTTTTGTTCTCGGCTGTTTATAGCTCTTCGGGGGTACCCTGATCTGTAAGTAAATGCAGAAGAAGAAAGGACTGCATTCACATTTTTGAGGAGATTTCATCACATGCTGATTGCTCTGGCTCATTTTGCTGCAAAGTCTAAACAAGGCAGAACAGAGTGAGAAACTGGATAGCACAAGCATTTAAAGTTGTCTTCTTCACTCTTTGTGGTACTGAGGAAGATCACATAAGTCATCCAGAAATCTGAAGTGGATTCTCATGCTTTGTACTATCTGGTTGTAAAATGCTGCACTATTGGATGAAATTAATTCTGAAACCTATAGAATTCTGCTCACATGGTATATTTGGAATTGTTGTTAGAAATCTTGTTGGCATGTGGGTATTAAACTGGGTCTAATTGCCCAATAGCTGTGCCAGTGTGGTCATTTGTCAGATGCAGGGATGCCAGTCCAGTTTTACCAGCATAATTTATTTTACTTCACCTGACAAGCTATCAATGCCTTAAGCATTTCATGGCAATGGAAGTGTATCTATACTGAGTAATTTGCTACATATCATGGATCTGAAATTTAAAGTATAGATTGGACTTTGCTTAATATTCTGTTTCTTTTGTCCATGTAGATGCCTTGTGAAGTTCCACATTGCTTCAGATTTCAGGGGTAGATGTTGCCTCAGAACTACTCTTGAATTCGGCTAATTCAGCTTATTTTCTAATAAGTTTCTTATTTTTTAATCTCTTTTTTCATTCAAAACCTTTCAAAATTTTTGAGATCCATGAAAACATAGTCTTTAGATATTAAATAAGAAGGCTAAAACTTAAGTAATGTTGTTGATTAGGTCTCTTTAGAACTTGAAGGACCAAACTGGCTGAGTTATCCAGGGTAGGTCAATTAATCTCATATACATCACCTGTTAATTTTAAAGAAAACAGAAAGCACTAACTTAAAACTGGTTGGCTTAAAAAAGTCAAAAAGCAGAAAAATCTCCCAAGTCTCAGCAGCAAGTGCTTCTCTGTAGCATATCTTTCTGTCCGTAAGGTAATTTCCTGGGTTCAGGATGACTCAGTATTCATTATCATCCAAGATGACCATCTACTTTGGCTACTTTCATGTAAGCAAAAATCACTGAGGCCATGCTGCACTACTGTCCCCTCTGATTTGTTTCCCCTGCACTGAGCTAAAAGGCAAAAGCTAACTAACCCCCATTAGACTCAGTTTCTGTGCTCTTGCAGATGTTAAGGCAATGATAACAATATTGTTCTGAGTATGTCCACATGACAATGCAGAAATGCCCAAGCTGGCTGTAAATGAACCAATGTGGATACTGGATGCAGTCAAGATGAGACAGCAGGGAACACCAAGAGGACCAATTTGCCCTGCTTTTTGGTAGTGTTAGCTCCCTATGGGCTAATTCATCCTGCCAGAAAGCCAGCTCATTCGTGGTTAGCTCATTTATAGCTAGTCTGAGTCCTGGAATTTGCAATGTAGACATACATTCTATTAAGGTGACAAGCTTGTGATTGTTTTAAACATAAATATGGAGGTTGGGATTTTGAAGGTATCTAAGGGTTTCCTTTGAAGGTGGTTTAAGAGGTTGCCACCTCCAGCAATCTGTTTTGCAGCTTCTGCTTGAAGATGGTATTCCCCGTGAATCAGCACATGGGATCACCTGCCTACCTAAGAGCCTCATGTGTTTACAGCACAATATTTTAGCTTAAATCACTGAAGAGGATGTGCTTGCATTAAGACTCTAACTGGTGAACTGAATCAGAGCAAATGTATCTCTTGGTATGGCAGAAGCAGTGGTAACGCTCCATGTTGCTCCTTTTACAGAGCCCAAAGAGACTTGGTGCCAGGGCACATGGAAATGTCTTTCTGCTTTATAGTGCAACAGTGGTTGGGCACCTCATTCTCCTCATATCCTGTCAAAAACAGCTGTCACCAATATCTGTCTTTTAGGGTTGTGTCACTGTTTAGTGACCTATTGTAAAGTCTGACCCTGATAAAGAAGGCAAAGCACAAACCCAGCTTTCGAGCCTAACACCAGTGAGATTTCTCAGGCGCTTAAATCAAAACATATTTTTAAATTACAATTTGCTTATTCAAGTTTTACTGCCTTTTTACTTCAGGGAAGTTAATACATATGAGAGCTCCTGGTACAAGGGGATACTGGCATATAGAGAAGGATTTGGCATTTAAGAAAGCAAATGAGTACCGGTAGCCATTCTTCCTGCTGCACTCACATGTGATGAGGTCCAGGTTGTCTCTTGATTCCCTGCTCCTGAGTCTGCCCAACCATGGGCTAGTGTGCTGACCTTCCTGGCCAAGTGATGACTTTCATGCTGCCGAATCCCATCAGGAACTTTATGTCTCTTGTGGTCTTCTTCATCCATGGCTAACTTGTATTATCATTGGCATGCTTAAAATTGTGATGTTATGTTTCAAGTGTTTTTAAAGCCGAAGCACACAAGCTATTTTATTTCTCTTCTGCCTTGTAGGATTATTTTAGCTCTACACATGCAAAACCTCATATTATGCAAGAAATTAATCATATCAGGGTAAAGTAGCTACTGAAAAATTGCCAAGCACCATAAACATTGGTCAAAATGCACGCCAACCATTTGCACAGCAAGTAATTGAAGCTAGAGGTTCACTGGAGCGACGCGTAACTTTTCATTATGAATTAGAAAGCTTTTCAAACATAAAATGATATCTGAGAAGACTGCACTACCTCAAAGGTTTCAGTAAACACTGAAAAAAAAAAGTGTTAAAATATGCTGGAGAGATCAATCATGCTTTGTGGTTACTTGCTCCACGTAGTTTCACACACATTCTTTGATAAACAATGTCCCACACACTCTGCCCAGACCCATTATTTTCTTCAGCACCAAAGCGTCAAGGGCCAGATCCTCATTTGGTTTAAGTCAGCAGTGCTCTGCTGAGGCTGACTGCTTGCCATTGATTTATGCCAGCTGAAGATCTGGCCTGAAGAGTGACAAAAATATAATTTTATGTTTTATTTATGGGTGTAAAACAATAGTCCTAAAGGGAGCAGATGTTCCATGTCAAGGGAGGAGGTTTATTAAATGCAATTCCAGACACAAAAGCTAATCTCTGTGGTCAGGGAAGGCATGAGGCCTGTTTTACATGATGAACTTTAATTGAAATCTTGCTCTTTTGTGTTCATTTATTTCTTCTATTTGGGAGCCGACAAGCATCATTTAAATTACTTACCAGCTGCCAGACACCTTAAAAAACAATAGATAGTTGTCTTAGACACCTGGAGAAGGTTAGACAGTCTTCATTTGTCTTCCCAGTACCTGCTGAAATAGTATTAATTTGGTATCACATACTTTAATTAAGTGGTCACTTCACTAAAGAAATTTCCATCTGTTTCAGATGGAGCTGTGGGGAGAGAGTTTGCTCAGTTTTATGGAGGATTTCGCAATTGTAAAATGTCCTTTTTTTTTTTTTTTTTTCCTTTTTCCCAGTTTGGAATTAAAACCAAAGGATTTTGAAATCCTCTTAGAAAGAGAAGGGAGTGTCTGCCTCTAAGTCTCAGGCCCCAGACCTCTTATTGTCCCCAGCACCAAAACTATTCTCTTTGTGGATGGTCTTCCCTCTGTAAGTCTTAGAGCAGGAGTTCCTTGGCTGCCAAAGCTGAAGCTAGAGAGATGAGAAAAAGTCAGTGGTAACAGCCTCATTGAAGGAATGTCACGATTTTTGAAGCATTCCTCACCGTGTTTTCTTTCAGTGAGCTGACATTTTTGACTCCCATGCCAATGTACCACCCTAAAAAGGAGAGACCATTCAGTGATGAGCATTTTCCTTGGGTTTATATGGCACAGAAATGTACCATGGTGAGATCTGAGCTCTTCAGAAGCACACAGCAAAAGTCAGCTGAGCAGTGCTGATTCACATCAGATAAATTTTGGACCAAAATATATAAGGATGAGATTTTGTCCCTGACCTTCTATGTTCCTTCCCACACCCTCACGGTCAAGTAGAATATGTGGACAGCTGGAGAACAAGCTGTACTTATCAGAGGCCAACAGTGACATGTAAAATGCAGCTTCAGAAAAACAGGATAAGTAGAGGAAAATTGGAAGTGAACATTCCTGTATTCTATTAAAAGAGAGAAACAAAAGTAAAGATTGAGGAAGGCTGTGTATCAGAAACAAAACAGAGAGGGAGCTGACTCCAGTGTGTCAACTTGGGTGGAAATACCAAATTTAATGTGTGATTTTGTTCTGAAGCAGGCTGAGCATAACAAGTTTGAAATTCCCTATGAACCAAAATTATAAAAAAGAAACCTAAGGCTAAACTGACAATGGGATGCAGGGAATGCTGAAACATTTCATTCATGTTTCAGCATAATTTTTTTGTTAATTCATGTTAGAAATCTGGTGCATCTTCATTGTAACACTTTTCAACACAGACAGCAGCAACAACCACAACTTTCCATTCTATAAACATCAAAGCAGGAGCTTCCAAGGTTATAAAAATGCCTAATTTTTGTTAGCCTCCCTGGATAAGAAGTTAACGGAATAAGTTTTTCACAACAGATTTATTTTGTTTGACATAGCATTTGTTTCCTTTCAAAATTTGTTTCCTTTCAAAAAACTCTGAATAACGTTTCCAGTTGCACATTTCCAAAGGCATGACTCACTTCATGGGATGGGATATGTCTATGGTAAATGTATTCTACAGCCACAGTGGTCGTTCCAGACTCCCTTTAAGTCTCCCAGTAGAGATACAGGCCCTTTAGGACACAGTCTCATCTGTTTTAGACCTCTGCTTTAGGATGATGTAAATTAGACCCTGGAACTGTCTTTTTTCCCCCTTATCATCAAAAAGTAGTGTAGGGTGACTAAGGATCGATTTACCCAAATACTCTTGTCAATGGGGATAGTTGCTGTAGCGTATTGTAGTAAAGAGTTCACATCTCCAGATACTATATGCAAGTAAGAGAAAGATGGTTTATGCGCTGGAGGGGAGTCACAGAAGAGTAATAAAATGCTTCAAATACAAAGAATTTAAAAAAAATACAAAGAGCTTAGTTAGAAAGAAGTAAAAAAAGTGCCTAAGTGTACACAAATGCAAAGTGCTGGAGGAATAAGTTATATGCTTAATTATGACTTCAAATGTGAAAAGAAACTGAGGCAAAATAAAAATTAAGGCTTTCCGGGGAAACAAAATAGAGGGTGGGTTGTGATAAAGAGGGAAATAATTTTCTTATCAGATGATCTGTTTAGTCTGGGAACCAGTTTTCAGGAGAAGCAGTAGCCTCAGAATTTGAGTAATTTCATACCAGAACTTGGAAATGCACAATAGAGATTACTCCTGTCTAGGAAGAGAATAAAAAAATAGGGTCTACCGATCTCATCCAGCCCTCACCTCATCCAGCAGGAATCTTTTCCACTGACTGAAATGGGATTTGGATCAGACCCTTTTTTACCTACCATGTGGATGGCTGTCTGAAAAGACTTAGGAACAGACATGAACTAGAGCCCAAGTATGACACCAAGAATGGCTTTTTTGGGCTGTTGTAAGGAAAAAGGCAAGTTGCAGAAAATTATGAAGCAGGCAGCTGGCAAATCAGAGGGACTGTTTTACAGCTGGGAGCTGATTCAATTTCTAAAATGTCTTTACGGAATTAAATGACATTAAGCTTGGTGTTGGTAATTCCCTTAAAACTGTAAGCAAACACTTCTTGAACAGCAGCTCTAAGGGCAGCGTCATCGCTTGGCAACTTTTGCTTTTGCCACAGCAGGAGCTTTGAATATCCAGCTTATTTTATTTTTATGCCCAGTATTTGAGAGAGGTTTTGTTACAGATAACAAAACATAGCTACATTTTATATTTGATTCAAAAGAAAACAATAATAATAGAAGTGGGGTAACATTTTTGTATATGCCTGAGTGGTTCCCTTTGCCTGTTTTGAACCTACCTAACGGCAAACCTCACTTCATTCTGCACTGCTCTAATTAATCTGACAGGACTGGAAACTTGCTCTTCCTGTTCACACTTATTATTCATCTCTTCAGAATGCCCTGTAGGGAGTACGAAGCACAATAAAGCAGTATTTACCAAATCCCTCAATGCTAAATACACCTTTTAAGCTGACTCTGCACAATGCCAGCAGTGAGAAGATCTGACTAAAGGGCAGCCAAAGAAAAACAACATTTTCCAGAGCATTGTCTCTTTACACATGGCTAGCAGGTCTCAGGCAAGGAAACGATGTCTTTTTGCCCCACTTCAAATTCTACAGTAGGCTCTGGGGATCCCAACTTATTCCTACTGTATCTGAAATCTTTGCCATAGCCAAAGCAAATGACAGAGTGATCATACTCAATAAGCTCTGATGTTAGTTCACAAGAGCCACTGAGTAATTTCATACAGGCGTATCTTCTAACCTTTCATCACCCAAATTAGAAACATCATAACACAACATAAAACACATCTGAAAAATCCATTGGAGACAGGAACTCAGAAACATGCAAGTAGAAGTAAGTGTTTTGAGATTTAGGTGTTTTAGGAAAGCACTGAAATTGAATGTTAGGTTTCCTTTTTTAAAATTCTCATTGCAGAAAGGGACCTTTTGCAAACACACAAGGTGATTAAGCAATTCAAAAAGTGAAATATGTTTATTTGCACACACTGGGGAAGTAACTCAGACATTTCATATTTTAAAATTGAAAGATCAATGAAAGAGATTTTCAGCAGCAAGGTACCAGTTGGGTCCTCGAATCTAATCACCAGCTCCCTTTGCACCTTTCTGCTTCTGTAAATCTCACCTTATGTGAAGCTAAAGGTTAAGTTTTCAGAGTACCTGAGAAAATTTCTACATGGCATAGGGCAGCACTGTGCACAAATACCCACATCAGCCCTAAATGAACTAATTCCAGTACCAAAAGGGACAGAATAGCTGTAGCAGAGCAGTTTTTCCAGATTTTTGCTCTTGATCTCCAAATATTTCTTTGTGTGGCATCCAGCCAGAGTCAGATGCCACAGCATGCAAGTCACTGTTGATAATGGGGACTTAGAGCCAATTTTCAAAGAGGTGTGGAGAACTGGATAGGCATTCAGTGGGATTTTTCAAGGCACATGTTAAAATGGAAACCAAGTAACTGCACTTAGGTGCTTTTGAAAATGAAATAGTTTAAACTCCTGAAAAAATCAGAGAATTAAATTCCTGACCTGCTTCTGAAAAATTTATGCTGAGTCATTTTTCCTAGTTCGTGAACCTCCTTATTCATTTTGGAGAGTAGCAGATCCTAACATGTTTCATGGACAAGCATGAACACTGTCAAACACAGGCTTCCTTATTGCTTTTAATTTTCTACATTTATCCACTTGTTCCCATACGGACAATTTAAACCCAATTCCTTACACAGTCACAGAGTTCTTACACTGATGTGACATTGTTCATCATTAGGCAAACCTAATGAAGACAAACAGGAGACTTCTGTCAGTTCAGCTTGGGTTTGTATCAGATCCTAATAGAGAGGAGTCGGTCTTGTTGAATTGTAGCTACAATAACAGCTCAACTCCTTCAGGCATCACTCCTCTCTGAATTGCTGCAGAGGAAAACCTACTCTACATAGATTGAATCTGGAATAAAACCTTGGATAACTGGGAGTAGAATGGGTCCATTGACTTCAAGGGGAACTACTGCATGAGTAGGTGGGCTGGCATTGGCTTTTGCTGTGTTACGTAAGAAAGATGGTTCTTGAAACTAATTAATCCTTGAAAAGATCAGCTGGCCCATCTCATTGTTAGCAATACATTTTTAATTATTCATTTTAGTCAAGCATCATTTGAACACAAGTCAATTTGCAATTTCATTAGCGTACAGAAAAAGGCCTGGGGTCCATTCCCGGTAAAAAGAAGAAAATCTCTGGCAAAATTTCATAAAAGATGTTAATCCTCTAATTAATTTTATGTATCAAGCAAGAATTAATGTGTCCTGCTATTTAAGTAGAAGTCATCTTGCCAAGAAATGCATTTTGTCATACCTTCCCCTCCAGGAAAACCTCTTTACAAGCTTTGTGGCAAAATACCCTGGCAACTAATAACTAGCTTTGAAGCAACATTCACAGACCATTTGCTTTGATGACATTTGGAGCTTTTTTCTCCCCCCCTCCTCTACTCATTCCAAAGTCTATTCTAAGCATAGTGCTCTCACTGCACTGCTTTTGAAAACTAATCAATAAAGTAAGATTTGTCAGGTTGCATCTGAGGAGTATCACATCTTTTTACTCCCTTCTTGGTTGAGCTGCTGTACACATTTTTAAACTAAACCTTATGAATGGATTTGAGTATGTTATATGTACTATATTCACAGACACACAAGTGTGACGCCTTTCTTTTTCTCTCTTATATTGACTTCAAAAGCTTAAAACTTCTGCCAGTTAACCTTCCGTAAAACTGACATTATATGGTCATCATACATAATCAAGTGATGGATTGCATGCCAAGAAGTCACAAAGAGCGAATGTTTACCCTTGTTATAACTATGACAATTATGGTATTGCAAAAATGGAAAAAAATTACTTCACTTCATGCTAAAGGACTCCAAAGAAAACATATCCACGTTAGTAAATACTGAAACAAATTTTGAATAGCTCACTAGCATCAGCATAAATCCTGGAGCGAGACATTCTGTACTCACAGCAATGGATAGACATCAAAATATGGGCCACAGACTTTCATCTTTATTCTAACTTTTGACTTTCCTGAATCAATGTTAAAATCTTTAGGTCTGATTTCTCATTTCAATGGCTTTGTGTAATGTGTCTCAACCATACCTCATCTAATTTAATAAGATGCAAGCTAAGGAAGTACTTAAGTTACTTATCAAGGGTTTCAGATGACACATTATTATTGTACTCAAAAGTCAATATTTGCTAATCACGTTAGTACAGGAACTGATCCAGAGCTACAATTCTTGAATTGCAAAGGCATTTAAGATTAATTAAACCTGTCTCCTCCTCACTTGACACATGCATACACAGGACAACACCCCCACCCCTCTCTCTCTTCTGGAATGGACAAGCTGGTGTCTGTAAGGAAAACCTGTCTAGTCCAACACTTCAGGATGAAAACCTCTTAATTTTCTCAGCTTTCTTGTTGTGGTCCTCTGGGTGTGGCTTGCAACCGGCCTGTTCCCGCCGGGCCGGGGCCAGGGGGTGCCGGTTCCTCCCCCCCACGCGGTGTTGGTCCTTTCCCCACCCCTGCGCGGCAGCTGGGATGGCACAGCCCGACTGGCAGGGGCCCTCCCGGCCCAGGGCAGCAGGGACTGTCCCCGCCCAGGGGAACAGCTCATTGGTTCCCATGCCAGCTACGGATGGCTGGCTCACTGGCCGGTGCCCCTGTCAATCATTGTGGTCCTCTGCAGTGATTGGCTCTCCCGACTGCCTTCCCCTAGCCCTGGTTTTATAACACATCCCGGTCGCCATTTTGGCTGTCTTCTCCACAGCATATTCCAGGAATAAAACCTACTGGCGATAAGCGGAAAGAACCCTTTCTTGTTCTATTTCCCTGCATAAATTAAACCGCTGTGCGTGAGCTAAGCCAAGATTCTGCGGGAGTTCTGATGCTCGGCTCGTCTCTAATCGGAGACTAGATAAGGCCGGAGTCGCATTATTTAGGCAAACGGGACCGACGCAAAAGACTCAGAGTTACTCGCCCTTTCTACCCGTGGCACTTTCTACCTTCACTGTTGGGATAGTCATTCAGAGCCTGACTTCAGGCACCAGGCTAGCTCATGTTCAGCATGTTGGGTTGTGCCCTTTCTCTTCAACACTGCTATGACATCAAACCAGGCCATTGCATTCTACCTGTGATCTTTGCACAAGACTGCAGGTGAAATTAGTGGAGAGCTTCATGCTGAGCAAAAGCAGAGCCAATCTGGCAGTGTGACACAGGTTGAAAAAGCCTGATTGCTCATCTCTTTTCAGTTGGGATCGCTCATCTAACAGTCTCACATGTTAAGGGTACTGCAGTGCTGAGCAGGTCTTGTTCCACACAGTGGCAGAAGAGCAGTGAGTTTACCCTGTATTACTTGTTCTAATTTTCCTTTTATCATACATAATGGAAACAGTTAAAAATTGATCCATGTTTTTCTTTCGCTCTTTCAAAGCTGTTACTGAATTTGGCATGGATAACATGAAAAGATTTAGCGCATTTCCTAGGGCTAGGTGCAGTGTAAGCAGGTGATATGCAAGCTTCCACATGCAGACTTGCCAGTGCACAGTCAGGCTGGATTTGCAACCCTTCTGCCATGGCAGCCTCAGTCTCCTCTGAGGCTCCCATCAGCTGCTCAGAGGCCATGTCTGCATCTGGACATGCGCATTTGATTAGTGACTTCCTGACAGGATCACATATTTAATCAGAACCTGGCTTAGAAGGAGATAAAAATTTGCCTTGAAGCAGGAATCTCTTAGTGGCTGAAATGTGACTTACCTGCTACCCAGCATGTATTACTGTAGTTTGTGTATTATTGTGGTTTTCTCTTGCTACTTTAAGCAATTATTATATTAGTCTAAACAGAGTGGATGAAATATTTATATGGGAATAATAGACCAGAGTGAAGAATTGCAATCAGACGCATTAGGAGAGATTCTGATCTACACAAAACTTGGGCAAACCAGAAGGATGGGTCTATCTGTACTGGGTTAGCCCAGATTTACATTCACCAATGGGATAGTAGTATTGGAAGCCACATGTCTGATTCAACAGAGTCACTTGTAAAACTGGTGTATTGCAAAGACTTATGAAGTGGGAAGCGCTCACTGTTATCAGGATATATTGTGTATGAAATCGTAGAGTGACTGCACGGGGTTTGATAAAGGCGTGTAGAACATCAACATGCCCATTAAAAAAAGTAACTGTTTTGAGCACTGTGGTATCCAGCCTGCATACCTCTCAGATCAGCCCAGTATTAAGTATGATACTCAGATGCATGTTTTGCAAAATCAAACTGACACATTCTGTTTAATATTCCAATTAGCGTTAAACTACTAATTTGCATGTGCTAATAGTGGCTGTCATATAAGTCTAGCATCTGAAAGCTTCTCAGCAGTAATGCACTATCCTCAGGTCATTTTTATTTTATATTAATTCAATATCAAATATAAGACAATTTACCCTTTAAAGTGGTTCCCCCTCCCTTTATTTTTAATTCAACATTATTTGATGCATGTCTTTTAACTTATTTATTCATTTAAACTTACCACACACAGGCTGAGCTACTAATTTCTTTTATTTGTTTATTTATTTATTCATCTTTAAATCAATCATGGTGCCATTTTTAGCATGCTTCGGAAATATTAAAAATCTGAGCTTCTTCTATGTGTATGTATCTATTTGCCTCAGTCAATTGTTACCAAATATCACACTTACCTTTACTGGACTATGCAAACTCAGTTTGATAATCTTAGCTCATCTCCCAGTGGAGCACATATCCATGTCACAAATGTCACCTTTGAAACTGGCACTAATTGGCATTCATGTTGGAAGTCTCAGTGGAATGGCCACAGACACAAGGTGAAATTTTGGCTCTGTTGAAGGCAACAGGAGTTTTGTCATTGACTTTAATAGGGTCAGGACTTCTTCCAGAGACTGAACTGCCTCTCATACAGATGTTCAGATTGGTCTGGGAGCTTCAAACCCTCTGTGTTTGCTCATGACTAATCAAAGCTGGTTTTCTGCTAACCTTCGTCCTCCCTCTGCCAGGATCTAGTCCTTTTTCCTAAAGGAGAGAGTAAGATAAGACTTCCAGCTTCCTCTTGCACTGTCTTCCACAAATTCCAGTTCCCTTCCTTCTCTTTATACTTGATTATAATATATCTCCAGCCCCACTGCAAGTTCTCTGTCTTCTGTTATCTCTTGATTCTTCCATTCTTGTGTATTTTTAAGCACTCTATTTTTCTACACCCTCTACCTTCAAGGATGCTCTTGCTCTCGAAAAAATGAAATTCCTTTAATTCAGTCTGTCTTTCTAACCACCCACTGATTTCCTCATGTCTGCCTCCACTTTCTCAGAAGCTGTTGTTTCTTCCCATTCCTAGAAACTTCTCAGTCTCTGGTAAGAGAAGCTACACTTCTTCCAGCTCTTGTGCTTGGCTTCATCTGAATGCAATCTTTGTCTTTTTCTTCACTGATCACTCCCTCCCAACACTTGGCTTCTGTAATTTGCTCTCATTTCCAATTTGCTTTGAATACACACTTTCACTGACAGCTCCTTTATTTTTTTGTGTCTCCCTTTGCCACTTGCTCTGCCCATTGCCTTACAGAGGTATCCATGTCAGAATCCTCGATGCCCTTGCCTTTCTATGACAGATATTCTTCTCTGTTCTTCTGCACTTTGACAACCATTTTCTTCTGTACATCCAGCTGTCACTTGCATAATGGCTTGACTTCCTAAGTTTGGTTATTTACCACTTCTTCCTGATTTTCAGATCCTCATCTCCTCTATCAGTTCTGTTATACTTGCTGTCTCCTGAGTTGTCTCCTAGACCATCTTTTCTCTTATCTTGCTTCCCCTTCTGCCGTTGCTTGTCTTCTTTATCATGGTGGTGATCATGATTTTTTTCATTAACACAAGCTAAAAATCTTATGATCATGTCTGTTCTTGATGGATGATGTCAGCAAGATCCCCCCCACTTCCTTCCCTTCCATCTAAAATACTGCTTGCCAACACTGCCTTGTTTCTACCAGCTAGCACCTCTCTTGATTTTCTACTGCCTGCTACAAGAAATGCAAGCCATTAAAAAACCCAGTGAAATCTATTGCTTGGTGTTCTGCTGCCATTTATCTTGCACTCAATTTAGCCAACTGCTTCTCCCATTCTTCTCTTTTACAGGTTTCCTTTGTCCCATTTTCCATCTATCTGTGCTTGGTGCTGTGCTGCTCCATAGACAAGGAAGCATTTTTTGTTGTCGGCCTTGAGCAATTTTTTCTTTTTCTTCCTGAAATCTTTCATTAAAACTCATCTCTAAACTTTGAACTGTGACTTTCAGTCAAGCAGAGGCTTTAATGCACTGGAAGACAAAAATTGTGATACTGGCCAGAGGCCTGTCACTGCAATCTCTTCTCATGCCCAGGCACAGCCCCAGTGAAGTCAGTCAATGTCCCCCACAATACCTGGAGATGGTAGAGAGCACAGATTGGTACTCCTGTTTGAAATGCACAAACAGCCCTTAGTGTGCTACAATACATTGCTGTTAAGAATGTAAAATAATCACTATATTGAGAAATGAAATAGTTGCATTTCTCAAGTAGCGAAAAAAGGGCAAATTTTGAATATCTTGAAGCCTAGAGCAAAGCTGAAAGCTGCAAGTTGTACAACTGCTCTTATCTTGCATTGAAAAAGAATGGCTACAGTTGGGAAAGTTTTCCATTAAAAGTTAGGACAGGAGTTCTTGGTACATCCAATTGCTTGTTGTGACTTGCAAGGCATTGCTACACAGAATTTTTACTGGGTGAGTTTTTATGACTAAGGCTATGCAGGAGTTAGAATGAAGTTATCTCAGTTTTACAGATCAGGGTGACTTTTTTTTTGCACAGGTTTTTATTTCATTCTGCAAAGTTTCCCCCTCTAACCTAGAAGCAGTACTGGAGGAGCGTACCAACTGAACTCCCTATGACAGAAATAACAAAATACTGCAATGTGTGAACCATTAAGTGAGATCAGAAATATTCCCTCTGATGCAGGAAGAGTATGATGCCACACAGTTCTGCAATAATTTGATTCTTTATTGTCATGATCTAGAGGCTGTGTAGGTCTTGACTCAAGAGTCCAGATGTGCTGCAGAAAAGTGAGTCATTTTCCAGTTCATACAGGGTTGCTCTTGATGTTATGAACTTCAGACCAATATATTCTGTGTTCTGCAAATGACTCTCTTCTGTCAGGACCATGATACAGTTTGGACAAGGTCTAGAGCTGAAGGTTTTAAGTGGTGGGTTGTAGAAAAATGAATGGAAGAGTCCTGAATTCAATCTCTCCAGCCTTCTTTCACGTATCCCCATGCCTCAACCTTTATGGTAATTAAAACTCCTCCAGTACAGGAAATTAGATTAATTAAATGCTTCAAGCAACTGCATGACTTCTGTATTCTGCCTTCCTTGTCATGCGATCCATGTATTGTGCTGAACCATTTTTCTTTACAGAGTGTGATAGGAAAGGTTGTCCTTTGGAAACACTTCAGTTCTGAGCCAGCTTCAATCTCTGACTCAGAGTTCAATGTTTCTCAGTCTAGAAAATCTGAAGGTGATCATTGTCTCTTCACTGTGGCCCTGTGGCACAAAATCTTGTCTTCTTCTCTCCCACATCTGTCTGTGTGCTGACAGCAGGCCCAGCTGGCTGTGCCTTGGCAGCCAGGCCTAGACCTGCCCTCTCCATCACAAAATTGATTTGAATACCTTTACATGATTCAGTTTAAGTGCCCAGGATTAGCTCAGTTGGTTAGACCATGATCCTAATAATGCCAAGCTTGTGGGCCATTCATTTAAGAGCTAGACTTCATGATCCTTGTGGGTCCCTTCAAACTCAGGATATTCTCTGATTCTGTGAAGTTAATTACTGCAAATTCCTGGCCTCGGAGCCAAACAGGGCTAATCAAGCCTCGTGACCCCTTCAGCAAAGTAGTGGATGGCCATGTAGTACTGTATTTACCTAGGAATACTAAAAACCTGTGCGGGTTACCAGTGCTGTGTGGGTTGTCCAGCTGCAAGTAAAATTTCCCAGCCGTTTAGAATACGCCTATGATAGGAACTTACAAAGGCATCTCTCTTATCAAGTGGACCATTACAAACACCTATCTTGGCCAGTAAAAGGTGAAGCACACCTGTGGGCCTTGAGTAAGAAACAACAAGTTTCCCACTGAACTCAAAAGAAAGTTTGCATGTTCCTGCTGTACAAGGACATTTTATGTATCAGAGGTCGACTTTCTGTGCACAAATCCTCTGGTTGTGTAAAGCGTCCCCAGCTCCACAGAGGAGCTGTGACAATTTACACCAGCTGAGGTGCTGCTCAGCATTTTTGGTTATGGACCTTATTTACTCATGGCTAGTTAGAGTTCCTGTGGAGCTGTTAACAGCACTGTGTGCATGTAAATCTCAATTTAGATGGCTTTGGAGCAGTTAGGAGATAGCCTGCCTGCCTATAAAGTAGAAGCATCCTTGAGCATATACCTGGCATAACCTTACAATAGAATGGTGCCCCAGCAATATGAAATATAGTTATTTTTACCTAAATGAAGACCTACAAAAAATATCTGCTAACAAGTTGCCACACAGGATAATTAGGTGGTAAAAAAATCCCTTTGTGTTTTGGCACTGCCCATTTCATTCGTGTCTGTTTTTGAACAGTTACATCCCAGAACAAACCTAGCTCCTCATCTACCCCAGAGTGTAGTGCTGACTTACCTCCTTTTTCTTCTAGAAATTGTTCAGTCAGGGAATGGCACCAGCCGCTCTTTGACTGAATGCAGTTTGCTAAACAGTTGAACAGCACACAAAGGTACTGACACATCAGGCTTAAGGTACTGACACGGAGCAGCAGTTCTTACTCTTTGCAGTAAAATAAGGTCAGTGTAAATAAGAATTTAGCTGTCTGGCTAGTTACTTTCTCTGTATTCACTGAGGTAATTCACATGAACCTGTGGTGGAATGCAGCTGTTCTGCAAAGGATGGGTGGCATTTTCACAGCAAGGCCCTGAAATACAGACATTTCAGAACACATTCCTCTCCCCGTAACACCGTGAGCGGTACCAGCAAAAAACCAGAGTAACAGTGAACAAGGAAACCATTACTGGCCTTTGTAAACTTCCCTGAGATCAGCATGAACAAAGCCAGCAGTGAGTAGGAGGAAGCAAAAGCTCAGTCTTATGAATCCTTGTCAGCTGTCCACTTCTTGGGGGAAGCCAGTTCTGCAAAGCACATCATGATATTTCAGTGTGTTTTCTAAAGGTCATATGTGATTTGCAAGGGATACAAAACTGTCCTACATAAGATTCATTTCTAGGTAATACTAAGAGGGAAAAGTAGGTCCCCCTGAAAAAAAATTCTGTAGAATTTTTTAGCTTTAAAGATACTAAATTGTAGTAAAATTTCCCAAGAGTGTTTTTGCAAGTCATTTATACCATAACACATAAAATTACAGTAAGCCTCCATTAGTACCGTGGCTAGTTTTGTAATCAGTTTTGAAGAATGTGCTCCATCAGAGGAAATATTTTCATTTAAGTCTAAAACATATACTTTAAATTACACTTTAAAATAAGCCCCATGGTATATCCCTACAATATATGTGGTGCACTGGATTGTTGTAATTAAATTCTTGTCTAAAGTTGTCATTAAGATGCCGTAAATATTGAAGCTACCTTCATTTTAAAATAGATTTACTTCTTGATTTTAGCTAATAAATATTCTTATATAGAAAATTAATTAAAATATATATACATATGTAAAACAGGTCAGGACTTGTGCTTTCACCTGTTATGACCAAGCATCCTGGCTTATATCAGCAGTAAGGTAGCTGACTGACAACAACATTGAGGAAAAGGTCACACAGAGGACTTCTCAGGGTGAGAATGAGTGGAATGAAAGTCCCAGGCCCTCTTCCATCTTCTCACATTTCTAGCATCAAATTAATTATTAATTAATTGAAAGACATACTGTAAATAACAAAAATTAGACAGGGTTGGAGGGTAGAAGCAACCATTTTTCATATGTGGTCAGGGCACAACACTACCCTCAAATGAAAAGGATGGAGAAATTTCACTAAGTACAGTGGGAGAAAAAACATCAGCTCTTCAGAGAGTCTAAAAAATAACAGTATTTTTCAGAAATTTGATGAAACTGAATGAGATGATAGAGGAGAAAGTCTCAAAAAATCCTTGAATCTCCTGAAGAACTCAGGCTGATAATCATTCTTACTAGATAATGCATGCTGGATTCTCATGATATGGGACCCAACCAAAAAACTTCAGTTTGAACTTGCATCTTTAAAAATCCCATTAATGAGTCTGTAGCAAAACAGGCTTGATTTCTTTCAGTGCTCACAAAACTACTTGTGTTTTTTCTGGAACACAGGCAAATTGCTGAGATGACAAATATATCCGACATGTCTTCCAGGAATCTCTCTGTCCCTTTCCTGAATGTCTGAATATTTTCATTTGCCAAATGTATACTTGTTTGACAGTTTTATACTTAACAGGTGTTTTATGTAGATTTGTTCATGCCTCAGACTTCTCAAGAAAATTAAAAAGGGTCTGTCTTTGTCTGGACTACACCAACTGAGATTATCTTAAACCATCTTCAAATTTCTTTCCATTCACCTACATAAGTCTTTCCACAGGCTGTCCTCCAAGTTTTCTTCATATCTCTCTGGTTATCTATTAGAGAACTGTCACTAGGTCAGACCCTTTTAAATGTGTTATATTGTCAAGATTTAATGTTCTGGTGGAGTGTATTCAAAATTTGTTTCAATCTCTACAAATTTTTCATCACTGATGTGGAGCCTCTAAAAACCTTCAGGTCTGCAGTTTATGTATAATATGTATTGTTGTTCCCACTCCACACACATTCTTTAGAAGGAGTCCAAATATTCCTCCCCTCCACATACAGAGATTACAGATGGTACAGTTTTAGCACATTTCAGGATCCTGAAAGGTCAGGGGTGGATGA
Organism: Climacteris rufus; assembly: GCA_013398175.1. NCBI lineage: Eukaryota > Metazoa > Chordata > Aves > Passeriformes > Climacteridae > Climacteris > Climacteris rufus. The sequence continues at coordinate 131,665 of VZRZ01000050.1, read as the reverse complement.
TTTATGCATTAAAAATATCTGAGGTACAGATCTAACTAAAAATAAATGTAAATTTGAAATAGTAGATTGTTCCAGATTGGTTGTTGAGAAAGCCTTAATAGGACAAGATTCCTAGTCAGAACTACACAGTACATCACATCAGACATTGTGGCATTACAAAAGGAAAGGAGAAGAAAAGAGTCCTGAAGAGTTTCAAAATAGTCCATATGAGATTTGGATAGCAGGCTTCCGTGTAGGGCTTTGGTCAGCCTAGAGAGAAAATTGTACAGAAAATATGTCTGTGAGACTTCACTCCCAGCCCATAAACAACCACAGTTTTCATTTCCTTTCTTACTATTGGTTGGTAATCTGCCATTGAAAAGAAGGAGAAAATCTTGAAATCTTTTGGCATTGTATGTTGGAAATTGAGGTCTTTGGTTTGACTGTCACTTCTGATGAGAAGTGTGCATTGAAGTCACAAGTACAAGTCAGAATGCTGCAATTTCAGCAAGATGGAAAATAAAGTAATTGTGTAAAATCCAGGCTCATTTATTCATTGTTAACACCTATCCAAGTTCAATAAAGAGATAGCTATTTGAGTTAATGTTATCTTAATTTACAGCATTAGAGTTTACAAAAAAATGTACCTGTCAGGTACAGTATAGCCTATAAGATGCAACCAAGAAGACAGGAATTCAAATTTGTGAATTTCTAAGCGTATTTCAGGATTTTGGTGAAGAACATGAGAGCTAACTTTTTCTAAAACAGATTCTTTGCAAGTCATTATTGGTCAAGGAAGTTCTGCTGGTTTTGGTTGGGGTAGTAAACTTTCTTCACAGTAGCTGGTGTGAGGCTGTGTTTTGGATTTGTGCTGAACACAGAGCTGATAATATAGAGATGCTTTTGTTTTTGCTAAGCAGAACTTGCACAGAGCCAAGGTCTTTTCAGCTTCTTCTACTGCCACACTAGTGAGCAAGTTGGGGGTGCATAGGAGGTTGGGAGGAGACACAGCCAGGACAGGTCACCCAAATTGACCAAAGGGATATTCCAGACAATATGACATCATGCACAGTATGTAAAGTAGGGGGGAAGAAGGAGGAAGCAGGGGGGAATTTGGAGTGATGGGATTTGTCTTCCCAAGTAACTGTAAGGCATGATAGGGCCCTGCTCTCCTGGACATGGCTGAACACCTGCCTGCCCATGGGAAGTAGTGAATTAATTACTTGTTTTGCTTTGCTTCGTGTGCATGGCTTTTTCTTTCCCTATGAAACTGTTTTTATCTCAACCCATCAGTTTTCCAGCTTTTACCTTTCTGATTCTCTCCACAACCCTGCTGGTGGGGCAGTGAGCGAGCAGCTGCACGGAGCCTGGCTGCTGGCTGGGATGAAACCACAACAGAGTATTAACTCTTCATTTACTGTTTCCAAGCCTTGGAGAACACTTTTTCTATCCCTTATTATGTCTGGTTTTTTTTGATGTCACACTTCAGCTTTCTGCAGGCCTCTAACACCCAAAGGTCCAGCTAAATATCCAATGGGATATTCAAAACCAATTGTTCATTGAGCTCTTTATCATACCACTCTGAATCACCAATGAGTAACTCCCCATGAGTAACTCCCAATGAGTTACTTCCTCAGGTGCTTAGCTATCCTTTGACTCTGGGTCCTATAGCCATGATTCTGCAAAACATGCCCAATGTACACTCAGCTTTAGGTATGTAAGAAATCCTGCCCTGCTCAGCCAAAAAAAGGAATAATACCCCAAACCCAACTTGCCATGCTCAGTTAGAATATAATATTTCATTTGGACATCATCTCTTCATGGAGAGTGTGGCAGTGCATGCAAAGCTTCATTCCCATGTCTACACAGATCCTAATTTCCCAGGGTTAAAACTTGAATCAGTTTTCCTTTATTGAGCACAAGCTGCAAAGAGCAGAAAACCTTCATTAAAAAGGAAATCTATAAATCCTGTAGTCATCACCTCTGTTAACCACGTTGTTTGACGTGAAAGCTGTTAACTGTGGTCTTTAAAAGGTATGTGTAAATGCAACCTTTACCCCCCAAAAACTTTGAAAATGCACATAATATATAATATTTTTGATAAATGCTAGGCTTTTTTACTAGATATATGTGCTAAAGGCAAGAACTACTTGCAATAATGAAATGCACTGGCTTGATTCTTCATTCACCTGAGTCACCCCACTACCTCCAGCACTTTGAGGAAATTGCTACAAGAGCAGGATCAGGCCCTTAATGGCTTGCCAGCTCCATACTGACATTATACCCAGACAATTGTCACTGAAATTTATATTTAGTTCCATAAGAACAGTACATTAGATATCCTAAAGTGTTTTATGAGGCAGGACTTTTCTGACTATTCTGACAAAACCACCAGTACGTGTAGAAACCAGAGCTGTGAACAAATACTGCAGTTATGATTTACAGCACAATTGCCAGACTCTTCCCAGCTTCATCTCTGATGGCTACTTACTCAGGCTGTCATTTTTAGCTCCACAGATTATATCTGCCTTGGCCTCTTCCACAAACACTGGATTCACTGGAGTGTGTTGCAGACAATACAGCTCTCAAACAATGAAGCATTTGTGTTCGTTTTCTTCTATTTTATCTTTGGAATTCTACTATTTAGGTCACTATCTGTTGCTTCCAGCTATTCTTTCCTGAAAAATTGTAGCTCTTTTTAGGCTTAAGAAGATAAAATCAATGAATTCATCTATGTTATTCATCTGGGTATAAAGGTCTAGATGTAATAAGTGGTACACATAGTATAAGATTACATTGCCATTCCTGAACTGCAGCCCCAAGATTAATTGTGGCTCATAGGCCAAAATTTGAAGAGCTGCTGGGTGCTGGCCTCTCTGAAAATCTGATACAACTAACATAATAAAACCCCAGGACTACTAAATTTCTCAAATGCTTTAAATGTGATCCCTCACCAAGAGGAAGGGTGTGAATGTATATGTGTATATTCCACAACACAGATATTTACATACAGATATGGAGAATAATGATGAACAGATCCTCTACCTGATTGCATCTGCCTTTCCCAAAAGAAAGAAAAAATCCACTACAGGTTTTACCTGAGAAAGATAATACTTGGATTTTGACAAGCAACATCACTTATGATGAAATCTGTCAATATCTGTGGAATAAAAATTATACTTATGTATGGGGACATACAGGAATTCCTTTTACATTTAAACTTCAGCTCACTGATTGCTCTGCTGACATAAAAAATTGCTATGCTCTGAATGAAAAGAAGACGAGTGCTTAAGCAAAGAGTCATAAATTAATTTATAATGAAACATGACAGTCATAATTTAATTTAGAATGTATTTAAGATTGTTTTTACTATTTGTATAGGTCTCTTGCCTGCAGGAAAATGTAGCTTCATAGTGAAATGTCAGCTATTGAAATACTAGACTTCTTAAGTGTTCATGTGTATTAATTAATTAAAATTATGTAGATACTTTCCTAATGAAGATCTGTTGTCTACCACAAGCAGTCAGACAAAAGACTGTGTGATTGAGGTATACCCGTGTGTCACCAAGAACTCAACAGGAAGCACAAAGGATGCTGAGCACAACCTGTAAAATCTGTGGGGTGGTGAGACTGCTTCTCAACTTCCTTTCTTAGTGGTGAGGAAGGGAGGCAAGTCAAATCACAAAAAGAAGTAATTCTATTCAGTTTGTTAAATGAGATGGTATGGTAGGGCATTTGGGGGTAGGCAGGCTGTGACCAAAAAACCTTGGCAGTTTGTCTCACTAGCAAGTAAGAAACTGTGCTCCCAAGAAGTTGTGTCTTCTATTTGGAAAGTAATGTTTAGTAAAAACCAAATTACAGGGGTTTGAAGTCTAATACCTATGCTAAAAATAGGTACTTATGAAAAGTAAAATGAATAACAAAGTTTCTCTGTCATGATTAGTTTAATAGCGGAGGGCAAGGGATGAATTTGCCTCACTGTCAAAACTGATATATGTCACAATGATCAGCAAATAGATTCTTGAAATATGGTCAAAGAACACATAGGAAGTACTTGAGTAACAAGTGACAGTAACTGGTTAAAAAACAATTTGTGTCTTCCTCCCACTGGAAAGTTTGCAAAGAGCTCCTTCCGCACCCCTCATGAAAAGAGCATTCCCCTTTATCCTACACTGAGCTCCTATTTTACAGTGCTGATGCCCATGATAAAGGGTGAGCCAGTATATTCTTAGGCTGCTCTCAAGGGGAGAGCAATGGCAGTGTTTTAAGTGGGCAGCTCCAGGGCCTTTCCATCGTGGATGCTGAGAAAATCAGCAGTTAACTGGTTTTAAACCTTCTGAGCATGCTTAAGGATACATAGTGACAGCATTCAGGGTGTATCATTTGCATTTTGAGCTTGAGGAGCTACGATGTGCTTAGCCTATATTATTTATCCACTATTTATCCCAATTTCAAACCTGATTAAATGAAACCTTCCTAAAAAAAAATACTGAACACCTACAATAGTTGCTTCCTTTCATCTTCTCAAATCATAAGTTTAATTAACCAAATTAAGCCTGGAAATAAAAACTACCCTGGTTTCTTTACAGAATTGTTTCTAGAGAAAGATACTGGGGACAGAAGGATTGCTAGGCTGAACACTGTGCTAGCAAAAGCCTCACTTTTATCTTTCTCAGTAATATTTGACATTCTTTTGCATCAGTACCTTAAAAGCCAGTTTTACAACTCTCATATTTAATAATGATAGTAGAACCCTTTCTTCATTGCCATTTTCTTGGCTAATAGTACATCTGGCAAGTTACCTGATTGTGGTGTTCTAGGAGAATCTGAACTAAGGGCAAATTACATTATTTGGATTAATCAAATTTTTCCAATAGCCACTCTTCGGGGTTTACATTTATTTGTCATATAGACATACATATCTTCTGTCTTTTGCACTTTTGAAACCTGCCAGCAGAGGCTTGACAATACAACAAAGTCTTGCTATTTCATGTTATCTGTTGAGGGTATTATTATTATTAACTTCTTTGAAAAGCTGAAAACCTGTTGCTGGGTTAATTTTCAGTCAGATCAGTAAACTAATCCAACTCATCATATATTGCACAACAGTAGCAGGACGGGGAGCTGCAGCCACAGATGGTAACACTTACTGGGTACCTGCATGGTCTTAGGTGGCCTTGGGGCTCTGATTCCTTAATCAACTGACACCAACCATGGTGATTAATACAAGCAAAGTCACTGCTTTGAAAACCAGTATAGTTAAATATTTCAGGACTGCAGAGGGTTGTGTGTTGAACCAGTTCCCCCACCAAGGATTTTTAGTTTAAATGGATCATTTTGTCACCACTATGGGTAGAAAACTGAGGCATTGAGTAATTAGGGAAATTACCAAGTGAGGACATTCAGGTAAAGTCCATATGGAGTTCCCATGTCACTCCCTCTTACCAGTTTTCAAAAACAGACTAGAAAAATGTGAAAAAAGAAGTTTAATGATGACTTACAAATATACAATACTTACATTTTTAAGAGTTACAAAAATGGCATACTACAGAAACCAAAAGCTTCCTCCAACCTTAGGAGAAACATTTCCAAATTATTTACAAAGAAAAATTACAGTCACTTTTCATAGTGTCACATGTTTACATATAAGCATTTCTCAATTGAAAAATATCTTGCAGCTTACCCAGAGGCAGTTTTTGCAGTTTGAGCTCTACACCCATCTATCATATCAGAAATTCTCTCAGCCCCTGTTAGGCTGACATCACATTGCATTTTTATATTTTAACAGTGTTTAGTTTGAAAATATGTACAACCCATATGGCTAAACTAATGCATAGTTGCTGGGAATTCACCTGGTGTATTGCTCATGGTTTGGCAAAATGACATAGGCTACCTTTTTGTAATTAGCTCAGTGATGCATGTTTAGAAAAAGGTGGTCCAATTTCATTAGGGTATTTCCAACCCTTCCTGAAAGGAATTAAAAAAAATATAACACATCCTTTGCAGGATGCTTTTTCACCTTATGAAACTTTTATATTAAATTCTTCCTTCTCTATGTACAATTCTTACCTCAGGTAACAGAGACACTGAGCACGCTTTCCAAAGCCTGTTCATTTCCATTAGTTTTCCAACTAGTGTTGGATGTTTCCTAGATTATACTTTATTTAACCCAAAATTGAAAAACTTTTTTCTACCTGAGAGCAAATATCAGTATTTCTTAATCTGTGTGTACTTGAGAATGTTCTTATAGATTAGACTACTTGCAATAATACAGCCAAAACATATTCAATCCAGTATTTTTTGTCACCTTCATTATGCCTGTATACCAATACTTTCATGATTTTTAGGCTACATAATTTCAACATGTGAACTCCAGAATCTTCACCTTGCTGAAGGTAGCTTGGGACTACACATTTGTAACAGATAGTTTTAAATTAAGACTAAATACCGCCAGAGTATTATAGTTATGGTTCAGGTCCAGATCTTTTTAAATTGGAAAACAGAAAAAGCTTGCTATCAATAGCTGTGAACAGAGTTTAAAAAGTGTCTTCTGGTACCAAAAGCTTACTCCACAGACAAAATAAACTCCAAATTCAAGCATCTTTACAGAATGCCTGTGTTCTGGATTTTCTTCGTGCAAGAGCTTCTTGTTTTTTTCTTTCAATCTCTTCTTGAGAACATTTTCTATTTTTCTGTTCTACAACAGACACTGTAAATAAAAAAAACATGTATTAGGAGCCTTCAGGTTTGTTCAATATGTATTTTAACTTAGCCACTTTCAGTGTTTGAAGATCTATGGCAGGAGCACACTATTCTGACATACCGGGCACCCACGTTAAAAATGGCTCATCTATCCTGTCCCTAAGGCAGGAAGGGGGGTAAGATGCATGACCTTTGTACTGCTACTGATTACTACCTCCCAATGAAAACACTGGGATCCAGACATTTGCTTCAAGGAAATTTTACTTGGCTGCCCTTCAAGTGAACCTTAAGACATCAGGAGTCAACATAGGAGATGGCAATGGGTTAAGAAAATTAAGGCTATCAGAGTGAAAAGGGCTCTACAATTTAGTGAGTTAGGCAGAGATATGGACATGGAGATGGTATAGACACTGGGGTCAGATACAGTACAGGTGTCACACAAATAAAACAAGATAGGTTGAAAAAAGGTCAAAAGTAGCAATAAAAATTGGCAAAGGAGACAAGAACATGATAGCTGAGCACAGCCTTTTATATATTGTGTTACAGAATTATAAATTCCCGTGCTATAAAATCCTGACCTCACTGGAACCAACAGGAACACTCCCTGCACATATCAATAATTTTACCGTTTTTATACACAGATTACCAATTAATGTATTTTTAATAAGTATGCAAACTGGATAAATAAAACAAAGGGTATCTTCGCTTCTCACAAAAAAATGTCCATGAAAAATTAAATAGCGGTTTTTGAAAGGAACACTTAACATCCTTTTTTTTTGTACAGTAATGTCCTTTCCCTCAAAATTTAAGATGAGGAATGTTGTTATCTGTAAAGAAAATCTATGCTATTTTTTTTCCCCTTCCTTTATTCTCTAGAACATTCCAAAGACTAAGTAGTTATCTCTCCCCATCCTCCCCCCTTATAATCCAACATTGCTACTTTCCATTTATCTGCTTCTCTGCTGGGGAAGAAACACAGATAAAATACTGATTCTCCAATAATGCTGGCAGATAGTTTGCAGGAATTAATTGTTTTGTTGCTTTTGCAACAGTGCTTCCTGAAAATGGAGGTTGATATAGGACACCCTTAAAGGCATGTTTTATCAGAATTAATACTGAGTAAAATTTTGCCAGGCTGTGATGACAAGTAAAAATAAGACTGACTGGCACTTGACTGGTTCTATATTTCCCCAGTAAGTAACACTGAGCCTGGAACATTACTGATGGTCGCTTGGCAATAAAGGAGTGACTGACCTCTCCTCTGGATGAAAGGACATCTTAGGGTTCAGACTAAAGAATAACTAAATAATAAGATAACTAAAGAATATTTCACTGGCAATTTCAGCCACAGAGCAAACAACAATACAGGCTGACCACTGGAAAGTGTCAAGCCATTTGAAGTTCCAAATTCCAGGTGTACAGTAATATAAAGAAACCGGCATTCCATATCAGCTGGTGCTTTCTTTCCCTGACCCATCATTAACTGGGGTTTTACTGGGAATCAAAATAACAATATTTTTAAGTTACCAGTTTAGGAATATGGTATGCTGACTGCTGCATCAGGCCATACTTGATCCTAGTGAATCTGGGTGTCTATGGAGAGAGGGTGTGAAGTATTCAGAGAAGTGGAATGTAAACACAAAACAGGTGTCCTTAACTACAGGAATTCAAGATACGCCTCAGGACAATTTTATTTTTGAGAAAATAACCTCCAAATTCTCCTCGGAACATTCACTAACACCTTATGGTTAACTGAAGGGATGAATATTGAAGCCTATTTTAAGTTGCAATACAGTACAAATTTCTCTGACAGTAAGGAAACAAACATTAACAGTCTAACAGTGATACAATAAAGACAAATACCTGATGTAGTCTGTGCAAAAGATTCTGAAAGGTGCCTCTTGAAAGGTGATTTCTTATTGTCCAGCTTGCTGTGCAAAGTCACATTCACCTGATTCTTGCTTCCTTCCAAACCCTGCAGAGTAATTCCAATGCCAGAATGATTCCCTGGATTTTCAGACCCTACATGAAGACCACCCTGAGAATTGTTAATCTTTTGGAATTTAAACTTTGAAGGCACAAGTGATGTTTTGTTACCAGAGCTGCTACTTGGAATCTTTCCCACATTAAACAAAACAGGTGGGCTGTCTAGTGCTTTTCTACTAAAAATATTTACTGAATTAACAGGACTTACTTCAGAACCAGTCTCTCCTGCTGGCACAGAATTTGACCTGTACCATTTCCCTGAAACAGTCTTTGTAGTATCTTCAGAAGCATCTTGATGACAGTTTTTAGTCAGTGTGTATTTACACTCCACAGAATGACCTGAGCTCACAGTTTGAGGATTTGAGATGTTCTTACAGTTCCCTACATGACCTGTTGTGGTCAGTCCACGCACTACCTTTAATGAATTCCTACAGGAATCATTCAGTGAGAGAGCCTCTTGTTTCACATGTGTTTTTTGTGCCAAGAGATCAGGTCGTTCTTGTTTAGATGCTGGGAAGCTGTTATCAGCACTTGATCTGGAATTAATACTGGCTCCTTGTACAGTTTTAGTTCTTTCATCTCCTTGTTTAACATCCTGGCTCTGAGTCTGCTTTTCTATGTCATCACACACCTGATATAACAATTCATCATCCTCACAGTTTGCATACCAAAGACTATCAGATCCACAAAACATATCTAATCTGTCATGAGAGAATTTTGGTTCATTCCAGTCATCAAATGACAGAGGATATTTCTTTGGTATTTCAACTTGATTTGAGTGACCTGTTTTAGCTTGGTTAACCACTTTGGTTAGATCATTAGGCTTCATGTTGGTAGAAACACTGGATGACTGGCAGGAAATAGTATGAGTGTTATTCCCAGGTTTCCCTGTCCATTGGCTATCAAGATTAGATCTTGAAGGAAGAGAGTCTCTTTTAGGCTCAGTAGATTCATTTCCATTCTTCACTTCAGATTGCACTGAAACAGGAATATAGTTCAAATCACTGTTTTGGGCACTTTTCCGAACAGAATTTATTTTATCTGGCTTAATGTCAAGCTTGCCATGCAAGGCTGTGGTCTCTGAGTTTTCTGTTTTACATGGCTTTTGTAAAGACAACGATTTTACAACATTTTGTGAGTTTTTACTGGAATGTTTCAGAGGTGAATACTTCAAACTGTTAGATTTGTTTACAGTCCCCAAACAAGTTACTGAATTGCCACTACTTCTGTGCTTTGTTCTGCTAGCATCACTGAAATCATGCACAGATGGATTTGCAGGAATTTGTGGTGGTTCTTCAGTACTTATCATTTCAGGATTTTGGGTTATTTGCATCACGAAAGAGTCATCTGCCAAAAGATCTGTATCCCAGTCATCAAAGTCATCATTAACTACTCCATCAGGCTTTGTGGAGGCCACCAATTCTGTCTTCAAATAAGGAGGATTTTTTTTGGTGTCAGTATCACGTTTTGCTACAGTCTCATTCACACTTCCTACAGCAAACAGAGTATCTTTTTGATATGCCTCTGAATTACAATGTTGCATGTCCTCAGTTTTCTCAGGAAGGTGCTCCTCCTCCAAGGTGCTTTTAATTTTATGAAAACTATTATTTAAAGAAATATCTGATAGCCCTTGGCTCAACTGTCCACTGCACTTCTGGGTAGAGCAGTCAAAAAGAGCATGAAGGGCTCTTTCAGCCTCAAGGTCTACAGACTTTTGACTGTTGGATTGACAGGGCTCTGCCGCAGGGATGCCAGTGCTGTGTCCAATTGGTTTCAGGGACACAGCTATATCTTTTTCAGAACCTTCAACAAGGAGGGATTTCTGGTTCTTCGTTTTTATTTCATCTTTAGAATTACTTAAAGGCTCCAAGGTGGTCTGGGTGAAGTTGTGACCAAGCTTCTCCTGTTCCTGAACAGCATCTAGCTCTACCAGATTTTTATCAAACTCCTTAGCCAATTTCATGAGTTCCTCTTCGGGATTTTTTATTTTAAGATCTCTGGATTAAAAAGAAAATACAGAAAATAAAGTTAGAGCTACTGAGAAAGTTTAGCCACATTCAATAACATGACCCTATGAGCTGTTCATTGTCTAGTTTAACAACTACAAAGGTATGACCGAATCCCACTGCTCTTCATATACAATCAACATGCAACCCCATTAAGAAGACGTAACAAGCCCACAGTTAAAAGCATTTTATATGCTAATGTACAATTACATGGTTCACTATACAGAAAAGACCACATAGCCTTTTTTATGAAAGCCCAGCCATGATGGGCAAGAAAAAACTGTAACTTACCTTGTACAACTTAACTTTGTTCTAGCTCGCCCTTTTACTACGCCAGGTGTACAGGGAATAGCATCCTCACCAATCCATGTTCCTAAAAGGGAGTCTTCATTACAGGCTGCTTTTTCATCCTGAATGATTAGATTTATAATGCTTAGAAATTTGATTTCAGGTAAAGATTGGACAAGACGCACACCTTGCATGAGCTAAAAGTTGCTAAACTAAGTAACTGGATGAAACCTGTTGAATGCCAGAGATAAGAGCTAAAACAATACAATTTAAGTGAGATTACTGCAACATTGTCTACTGATAGTTGTATCACTCTAATTATATCAATTTACAACAGGAACTTCAATTAAAATAACTAGATTTTACTTTGGCGCTCAAATCTAAAGCCCTACTTCAGATTTAAACATAAATCTGAAATATTCATTTTACAAACTGTGATCTAGTTTACTTCAGTATACTACTAAGAAGCTGGCTGAGAGGCCAGCAGCAGAAACAGATTACACACCTTAAAATAAATTGCATTCTGTATGCTTATAGAAAAAAAGATCTGACTTCTTCCCCTACAATGCATTTATACAAAGAGACTTTTAACAAAATTAAGTGACGTTTGGAAACTAAATGAAGTTGTTTCAGAGCTTCAAGCTTGAATTTGAATTCTGAAATGAAGGACATACAATACTGCAGGATAAATTGTTTAGAAAGGCAGAGCAATAGGATGTGGGAAATTATTGCATGTAAGCCAGTAATTTTAACTTTACTAACTGCTAGGGTAGTTTTAAATAGGTTTTATTATTCTTTGTAAATTTAAGGGGTTTTAGAATTTATTTTTTTTTAAGAAAAAAACAACATAAACAGCATATAGTTGCAAACCCTGATATTATTTACATTTATGGCAGGACTACAATTATTTTAAAGGAAGACAGTGGATCCCTTATCAATGATTTTGCAATTCCTTCAGTATAATTTCTCACAAATATACGAAACTGTAAGTATATTGTAAATAGCCCTGTCAAAAAAGCAGGCATGTTCTGCAAGCTAAGTACTACGAATATATTTTAGGAATTACATGTTCTCTTCTTGCACTTAAAATGCAACAGTTTTATTTTCACTTTCTAGGCTGTGGACATCAGGTTCACGGCAAGAGGGAAAGGGCAGATACTGGGGTAAAAAGGGAAATTATTTAGAGTATTGAAGCAAGGTTACTATGTTTATATTACTGTAAAATATCTCATCCAGATCTTGCTCTTGTAAATCAGCAGTCAATCAAGACTGTTCAAAATGCTTAAAAACAACTGCCAAGTAAATCCAGTATGTAAAGAAACTCCTACCTTTCAACAGATGAGTCATTAAGGATAAATAAACACAACAGTATTCTTAAAAACAAGGACAGTAACTTGTTTTCTGAAGGTAATCCTTTCAAAGAGGGAGCTGCTGCAAGTCCGCTTTCTTAATATGTCATTTTTTACAGCATTTGTGACTCACAGAGCAACCATTCAATGTCATGCTTATTATTTTAATTCAATCCAGTTTTATGAACATGTTACTAGTTTTCTAACACTCAACTCTTACTATGAAACTACTGCAACTAAAACTGAGGCTAAGGCTAAGTCTGAAGCACTATTCTGTTTGATTGCTGCACATGCAGAGAGTTGTTTTAGAACAATACCTGAGGAGCAATACGATTAACAATTTCCGAAATTTCTACTGCGCATCTACTGGTAGATTGCTTGGTTTTTCCATTGCCTATGAAAACATAAAAAAATTGCAAATCACTTCAGTTTGTGAAGTGCAGTACATCTCAAATAATTAAAATAAATGTGTAAACCTTAGAGCTTGATTCAGCATTATATTGAAGAATTTGTGGATTAAAAAAAAATAAAAAAATCAAACAACCATTATAAGAGGAAAGAACCTTTTTCCAAGAAATCGCTGATAACTTTTATTACACTCCCACTGCATGCCTCAAACAGCTGTCCTGAAGTCTGGATTTTGATATTACCTAGTCTGTGTGCAATTGGTGAATGAGAATCCCAAAAGATTTCCTGCTGTGTATCAGTGTCATTAATAGGAGAGCTCAACGTAGGTATTCGGGATTTTCTACTCAATGATCTCTTTGGTGTCTTATGTAAACATGACTCTGTATAAACAGAAAGAGGATTCTTATTAAAAAACAACAAATAAAAGGCCAAAATAATTTAGAACATAGAACAGGTCAAGGCAAAAGAAGATGCTTTAGGAACATCACAAATAAAAATCAAGTTCACACTCAGCAGCATTCCTTTACTCACAACAGGAATATTGTTCACAACCAGACATTTAATACAGGACTCTCAGCTTTGCCAGTTACATCATCACAGAGATAACAGAACATTACATGATACTGATGGCTTTACACTCAGCATCTGATTGTAAAGGTGTCAATCCTTACACTTGAAAGAATATTAACTTCATCTTACATTGAAAGAAAAATTATGTATACCTATATGAGAGATATTTTGTATTCTTGCTTGCTTTGTGTCTTTCACCCAGACTCTGTTCTGAACTACTATTTTAATGGGCCTCCAAACTACTTTGGGTCATAATCTACCTTTGTCTATACTACCTCTCCTGGGCCTTCCCAACTAGGACTATTGAAAAGCAGGAATATAGCTATTCAAACCTGCTTGCAGCTGCCTCTGATCAGTAAGTGAACTAAAAACCCTATATGAAGCTCACCCCTGACCTTTAGAAAGACACCGTAGATGTGAAAGCCTACAGAAATAATTTAGAAGATGTCATTACTATATGAGAAGCATCTTAAGAGATGTTTTGCAATTAAGTGCCAGTACAGCCAGGTTTTATCCTCTCCTTGGTTAGTTCTCAGTGTTTGCTGTGGGCATCACAGAATGGATCAGGTTGGAAGGGACCACAGTGGGTCACCTCGTCCAATATCTCTGCTCAAGCAGGGTCATCCCAGAGCACACAGCACAGGACTATGTCCAGATGGTTCTGGAGTATCTCCGGTGAGGGAGACTCCACACCCTCTCTGGGCAACTTCTTCTAGTGCACGGTCACCACACAGTACAGAAGTTCTTCCTCATGTTCAGGTGGAACTTCCTGTGCATCGGTTTCTGCCTGTTTCTTGCGCTACTGCTCAGCACCATCAAGCAGAGCCTGGTCCATCCTCTTGGCATCCTCCCTTTAGATATTTATACGCATTGATGAGGTGCCCTCTGTTTTCTCTTCTCGAGGCTGAACAGGCCCGACTCCCTCAGCCTTTCCTCGCAAAAGATATTCGCCAAACCACTGACCAACTCTGTTGCTCTCCGCTGGAGCTGTTCCAGGAGCTCCCATGGCTCTCCTGTCCCGAGAAGCCCAGAACTGGTCACAGTATTCCAAATGTGGCCTCACCAGGACCGAGCAGAGGGGCAGAACCCCCTCCCTCGACCTGCTGGCAATGCTTTTATTAAAGCACACCAGGGTACCATGGGCCTGCTTGGTCCCCGGGGCACACTGGCTCAACGCGCTCTTGACAAGAACAGCCCCTTCCCAGGGCACGCGAGTGGGGGAAGCGGAGATTTGCACGGAGCCAGCCCCTCCTCACGGCTCGGCCGCGCCTCCCCCGCGGCTTCAGAGGTGGCGGGCAGGGCCGGGGCCCCCAGGGGCCGCTCCC
>VZRZ01000050.1:99407-109712 GCA_013398175.1 Climacteris rufus | reverse complement strand
CCCCACCCCCCCCCCCCCCCCCCAAGTAAATTATGCAGTTTTGTCCCGTCTGGCCTGTAGCACTGTGGCCCATGCAGCTCTTGAGCAATTCAAGGATTGTTCCCAAATCAGGCCTGTCTTGTGAGATGGAAAGAGAAGCTGGGTTTATTTGGCAAAGGGGTCACTGGATAATATGAATCTGGATAACACATGGGAGATTCGTGAAGGGCTGCACAATGTGGTGCTTGTGGGTAGTGCAGGGAACCATCCACACAGTTGCTGCACTAGAGTGCTGGGAGTCATGGTCATCTCCCAGCTGCCAAATGGCCTGGAGTGCTCAGAAGTCTGTGGCATGTGTCCTGTGACTCCAACCGGAAGGCTGGGATGGTTGGTCTTTGCTGGAGTAATATGGCAATTGAAAAAATATTTTAGGAACTGTCCTATAATAGCAGGTATTTCTAATCTCTGCAATCTATCTAATTAGGTTCAACCATGCCCAGTTCCTTGTCTGATTGCCTGAGCCTTTCCACTTAACCAGTGAGCTTTATTCAATAAGGTGTCCTATAATGCTATTTCCTTCGTTGAGAGTATATGTTATCATCTCGGACACAGACTTAAGAATCCCTCCACTTTTTTCCTTATTTTAACATCCTCTGGCTTCACAGTAAAGCCCTGTGCTTTAGTTAGGAGTCACCTAGCTGAGGAGAAACCTATGTGAGACTTCGGATCTCATTAGTTTTATTTTTAAGTACCTAGAAGGTTCTTAAGAGACACAGCAAATATAGAGCAAGCACAATATAGGTAGAATCCCCATACATTTAATACAGGCTGGTTTAAATTGTGGATTCAAATAGTTAACAAGGTTAGAAATAATAAGAAATTAATACAGTTGCATGAGCAGTTGACTTACTATTACTATAATTTCCTTTTGGCTTTGGTCATGGGGATAACAAGGTAAGAAATAACTGTTTGTTTCCTTTTATTGATTGGTTTGATATTTGAAATAAAAATGATCTTTTTTTTTGTCTGAAAAAGTCTTTTGTAAGTTAATATTATGTTAATTAGAATGGATGTCTTCCTGAGCCTTATTTTCTCGTTCATTTGATCTAATTAGCTGATTAATTTTTAATTGTCTACTGAGAGGTCTTTACCATATTGTGATTTGTGTTTTACCTTTACATTTGGAAAACAATGGCATGCCTAAAATGACTTAAAAATATTATACTGAGGTATTTCTGCAAGGGATAATTGCAAATTATGGTTTCTTCCTGCTTCCTAATTTTAGTGCAATCCACTTTGAGTTAGTACTCATTAATCAAAAAGGTTTCCACGGTGTGGAGTAGTAAGAAGGTGTTTCAGTTAGAGAAGCTTCATGGTAGAAGGTCAATGATTTGGTGATCAAATGGAAATGAAATCTCTTGGCTGTTTATGAACCGCATTGAATGCTTCCCAACTCACAACATTTATTCTTTTTCTCTACAGTAATGTTCTGAGATTCTTAGAATGAATGTATTAATAAACTTAGAAAAAGAAGTATAAAGTTTTAACAAGGCCAAGTGTTGATTAAAACGGATTTTCAGGTGACAGAAAATAAATCACAGTTCTTGGCAAGTGATTTCTACTTATTCCCCGAGTGTTTAAAATTTGCACCTTATTTTTAGACTGAATTAGTCTTGCTGTAACTTCTAGCCCTTCAATCTTGTTCTTTCTTTGCCTGCTAGATTGAAGAGCCCTCTGTTATTAAATCTTTGTTCCCTATGGAAAGCATTTGTAGCCTGTGATCAAATCATTCCTTAACTTTTCCTTTGGTAAGTTAATTGATTGAGTGCCTTTAGTTCTTGTAGTAAGATATGTTTCCTAATACAGTAATTGTTCCCCTGGCTTCCTCATAATCCATGGAATTTTTTATAGTCTTTCTTAAAACAACACCAGGAAAACAGTGAAACTACTAGTCATTTCACTGATGCAAAATAAAATAACACAAACTCCCTACTCCTATTTTATATTGTTCATACATCTGATGAGTATAGTAGCTTTTTGTTACTGCAGTACTCTAGAAATTCATAGCAATCTGGTTACTTGTCATGGGCTATGTTCCCAAAACTTTGCCTCCTCTTTAGGACCTCTTTTTGCCAGAGTTGAGTCCTCCCTCATTAAATCTGTCTCCTTATACTCATTACCTGATCCATGGCCTTCCTGTTGCCTGTACTGAAGTACACTCACCTAACCCAACTGTCATCTCCATTATTTTCTGTTTTACAGTCATCTTCCCATATTGTGAAAATGCTATTTTTTAACAAAAGTGAAAGATAGTCTAAGAGGTAGGAGCCAATTCCTATACCAGTGCCTTGTTCCCCAGTCACGTATTGATGGGTTAGATGTATCTGCTACATAGTTTTAAAGTAGTTTATGATACTATTTTGATTCACTGTATCTCATTTTAGCTATCCAAAAATTAGCTTCTAATGATTGCTAGTTTTCTAAGCTCTTGATAGTCACTGGAGAGAGATGGAGACCTTAACAGAAAGATGTAGTGGACTTATCTGAAAAACCATAAATCACTTTTCGACAGTGCCTTTCTCTTTTCATAGACTATAATGGGAGCATAGAGAAGTTAAGACAAGCTGCCAAACTTTTAGACAGCTATAATTACTGTGGATGAATCCCATCTCTTATGCTTTTTAGATTTTCAGTCAAACTGTGGTGTGATGCAAAGCCAGTTCTCTTACAGGCATCCATCAAGATGGTTGCCTTTAGCAGTCACATTTGTAATCACATCAGAAAATGATATCAATTTAGCCTGACAAAATCTGCTTTCCAGAAACCCATGTGGATCAGCTTTAATTAGGTTATTTTATTCTCTATCAGGTTAGTTATCACTTATATGCCTCTTTTGTTTTTCTATCAGATCTTTTTATCAAATCCCTACTTTTTTTTCACTTTAATATTGAGACAGATCCAAACTGTGAAAAATCTGAGGCTCTGATGTCTTAGATTTTTTTTATTTCTTTCCACTACATCTATATCAGATGGACTTTTCTCTGAGGTACTCCTTCAATCCTTGATCAGTCAGCAGTAGGTCTCAGGATGACTTAGAGCCATTCCTGATAAAATGATCTTAAGTCCTTTCCATGCAGCTTGTCATATGGTAGAGTCCTGTAACCTGCACAATGGAGGTAGTGGTTTTTCCTTTTTTTTTTTTTTTTTTTTTTTTTTTTTTTTTTTTTTTTTTTTTTTTGTTTTGTTAGGACTTACAGTGAAATGTTTAATAAATATATTAGATTGTTTGTTTCTCTTTCCAAACTTGCATGTTTTTAAACTCTTTTTTTCATATCTGGGGAAAAGTTACCACATTTTTGGTTGTTCTTTGTTCTCCTCATTTCTTTTTCTTTACAAAATAGAGATGTCTGGTAGAAAACAAACAGACCATGGTTGCCCTCTGTTGCCTTCTGACTGCAGAAAGGCTTACAGGGCTGAAGGAAAAGCTATGACCTTGCACTACCTGTGTGGTAAGAGATGAAAACCAGCTGGTCTTTTTTTTATTTAATGTTGTTGCAGGAGGCCAATGCCCTGGAATTTTGCCTTCAAGTTAAAAGAATGCTTGCAGAACAAAAGCAATAGGAGAAATGTACACAATGGTGTTTTCCTGATAAGGAAACTCCCCAAAACTTGAAATTCTACCTGACACACAAGAGATACTCTTGCAAGAGTGTTCATTCAAGTCAATGTTACCTTGAAAACTACTGGTGGCATTTTAAGTACCAAAATGCTAATCTACCTGGTACCAAAGTGATGAGCTATGAGGGCAAGTAATTGCCATGCTGTCCATCTTGATCCCTCTGTCAGATTTTGAGTAGCACCTCAAAGGACAGAGAGTCTCAAGTTTCATTCCAGCCACCCTGTTCATCTGTTGGAGGTATGTGTTGCCATTGTAAAAGTGGATCCTTTCACAAGATACATCAGGATTTCTTGTACTGAAAAAAAACATGGACTGCAGTGTCAACAATTATAAGAATAATTTATTTTCTGTGAAGACGGATCAGAGAAATAGTTCAGTGATATGTCCTTCTTCCTTGGTAATCCAAGGACAGATTTTGTTGGAAGGGCAAGGTGGTGTTACCTGACCATGATATTTCACACTGCCTAATTCTGAGCATCCTGATAAATATCAGGTATCTAGCTAATGTCTGGTGCAACCACTCACTGTTGGAAGTTAATTTGCCTCAGTTGGAGGTGTCTGGAATTTCCTTTCTTCTCTTTCCTTCCTTTTCTTCAATTTTTGCTATTGCCTTGCTATTACTACTTCTGCATCAGAAGTAAAGGTAATAGTTTTCCAGGGGCAAGACTACCAAATGGGCCAGTTGGAGAGTTTCAGTTCATTAAGGGACTGAGGATGCTGCTTTTTTAAAATTCCTGCTTTGCCAGACTAGTATCATGTGGGATGTTTTGAGAGAGTATTGTCCAAAATTCAGTTTTGTAGTCCAGAACTAGTATCTTTCAAGACAACAAGTGCTTCACAGCACTACGCAGCTACCACTCCAATATTTGCTACATCATCTTAAGAGAATATTTCACTGAAGACATTTCAGATCTTTGGGACAGATCTCACTTAGGCTCGTGATAGGAGTTACCTAACCAGCAATGGGTTGCATTTCAATGTGAAGGTATTTATGTGATTACTTCTTGGGAGGTGTTCATCCAAGTGTAAATTACTCTGCCTCAGAACAGATTTTAGCTGGTGCTGACAGCTTGGATGACTGGCACATTGTCATTTTCATAACACACCTAAAAGGAAGGTGCCAAAGGAACCTAAGTGGCATTGATGCAGTGAAAAATTTGCAGTAAAAATTTGTCTCAAGGTATATTGGTTAGTTTCAGTTAATATCTGGAATAAAATAGCATTAAAAAATGATTATTTTTCTTTGATACTATTTGGAGAGGGAGGAATCTCCATGCATGTGAAAGCAGTGTGTGGTGATACTGCTGTGGTAACACAAAATTATGTGGTTTATGCTTCTTCTAGTGCATACTTGTCCTCTTTTCAGATGTCCCTGAACTATCCCAGCTGTGCTAATGTCATGAAGACAGCTTATTTTCTGTCCTAACCATTCTGTCGGAGGTTTGTGGGGTGAAACTTCTGTGCCCTTGCGGATGTTTTGCCCTAGTTTCCCCTAGAATAGAAGGGATACACAGTCACTCTGTGTGCTAGACAGTCAGTTGTGTTCCTCTCTCTGTTTTCCAGTTACAACAAAATTTGCTGTAATAATAATTATTTCTGAAATTAAATTCTTACTAATATTAGGAAAACTGGTGGTTAAAATGAGCAGACAGACCCAATTTATTACCCCTTTTCCTCTGGATAAGAGAATCACACTTGAGTGATGCTACATGTGCTCCAGATTTCACACATTACTAAACACATCTAACATGCACTTTATTAGTCAGCGTATAATCCAGACACGGGACACAAAATCAAAGTGAACCATACTTTGTAAGTTTACAGCTCAGGAAATGGAGAGAAGCTGCTTTCCTTCTGCTCACTGCAACAGAAATCCTTTTGAAAAGAAGGTTGATTCCAACCTCTGCTTTGGAAGTGTGCTGCATGTGATTTCATCCCATTAGCTGTGATGGTCACCATTCCGTCCTGTAAGTGATGACGTGATGTAATGGGGGAAAGGGTTGTTTCCAGTGTTATCAGAATAAATCTTCCTGTGAGCACTTGACCAAGAACACACATGTTTTGCAATTATGTCAGTTTAAAGAAACCAGCTATTTCCCCACAGTACTGTAGAATTATATTTTTTTTTATTCTGGCAAGAGATGTGAAGAATGTGCAATTTCTATATATTATAATAATTTTAATGCAGGAATGATTCACATCCAGTTTTTAAAACTGGAGGCATGTAGCCCACAGTTTTGTTTGTTTCATTTATTTAGCATGGCATGGCTAGGTCCTGGAACTAGCTTATATGAGGTCATTACCCTATTGATTAAATAGTGTGATGAAAAGGGCATGATAATACACTGCTGGGAGATTATTGCCAGACACTTTGCAAACAAAGCTGCTGAAAGGAGAGCAGTTGTGAGACCTTCAGTGTGGTGTGTAATTAGCAAGTGAGTAGGAATTAAAATAAAGGATACATGGCGTGATATAGTGATTATGTGCAGATAAGTAATGTTTTGAATACTCCCTTTTGGTAACTCTAATGAGAATACATCTTAGTACAGGAAATGTCTGCTGGGACTACACTATCTGGAATCCTTAAGCAAACTGTGCAGTAAGTTGTCCCCGACAGGGGAAAAAAAAAACATGGACACAATGCTGTGGATCTGCCTCTTTCTATAAGCCTTTCTCTCTGCATCTTTCTTTTCTTCCAGAAATCTCATACTGGTATGAGAAACCCTTTCAGGCCTACAAAATGCAACAGGTCAGAGGCTTTTCAGACAACATCTTAGTTGCATAAAGGGGAATTAAATGGAAATTTTTAGAATATCGCATGGACTAACTGGAGAGAGAGAATTACAGACATCAACAGACATCTTAGTGACCATTTCTTTGCCCACTTTCAAGATCCTTCCAGTTATGAAATTCATCACAAGACACTGAAAATTTCCTAAATATTATTAACACAATTCTTCAGAGCCCTTACCCATGGTGTTATAGATCTGCCAGGGATAGCTCTTAGTGTATGTCAAAAATCTCAAGCTGCATGTTGAATAGACAAAGTTAAACAGCCACAGCAGTAGCAACAGTGGGAGAGAAGAGGCCACCAAGGAAAAAAAAATTAAGGGAAAGGAGAAGAGAGGAAAACAAAAAAACAGTGCTGTGGTGGAGGAAAGCATCTACTCAAGGCAGAAGGGTGAAGCAGCCATGGTGAGGGGAATACTCTGTCTGGCTCTATTAACTTTAATTTTAGCTCCTCTTTTCCATTTTTCAGCTTAAGTAAGCAAGCATATAGCCATGTTTATATAATAGCTAGAGTAATGAAGATGGAATATACCAATTTGGGGTTAATTCTTGCCCTCAGGAGAGCACAGGCATTGCAGCTGTGGCCAGCCCCTACCAAAAAGGAGTGGTGAGGAGAACAGCTCCTTGTATCTGACTTCCCATTACATCCTCACCAGGGACCACTATAGTCTGGCCCTTAGAATAAATAGATGAGGTTAATTTTTCCATCTGTATAGTTGGTTTAGCAGTTCTCAGCACTGGTTCAGTTGTGCTCCCACTCAAGCAAATGAAGTGGTTTTCTTGAGAACAGTTGGACCCAAAAAGCCCATTTATAGCCTTTTTCAGATATTGGAGTTTGTGTCTTGGGTCTATCTTGTTCTCTTCCTGTTTGATATCTTCACCTTCCAGATCATAACAGGCAGGGTTTTCCTCAACTTTATCACAATGCTGTTATGTACTTACAGCCATAATATCCCTTGATTTGGGGGCGTGGGAGAAACATGCAGAGTGCCACATTTGACCACATCCTCTGAAACTGAGGTTGTGGTTGAGCTAATTATTTTCATGGCTGGAAGAGAACAGGCAATGCTGCCTAAAGAGTGGGAAGATACGTGTCTGTGTGAGCCTGTGTTTGTATGGTTGTACCATCTGGGAAGAGCAGAACCAGATATATTTCCCCTTGGCTTTTTTTTTAATGTGCAAATCCTCAGTAAAGATGCAAACAGAGAAGCCTCATCTCTCTGCCTGAAGTCCTGTGTTTGTCTCAGGGTTGGAGAGCATCTCACTGCAGAAACCCTGCCCTCTGGAATTCCTGTTCTACCATTCCCTAACTGACGCCTTTTGCTTCTGTGGGCAGGGAGGAAGTTGCCCTTCCTCTGCATTGCTTGTTTTTGTTACACAAGCAGTATGAGGTACCCTTTATTTATAATCTGAACGTTAGGGATGTTGGGCCAATCTGCTGCTTCCAGCTGGCTGAACACTTCCTAGAGCTTTGGATGCCAGATATAACGTAATTTATTGTGGAAAACAGTAGGGGTAATACACTTCTCACTATCAAAGGTTAATATAGAATATCAGCAGCTCTTCGGCAAGGATACATGTATTGTTGGGTAGTCTGTGATTATGCGTCTCTTATTAAAATAGAAAAATAAATTGCTTTCCTTTTTGATGCTGCTGCTCAGCCCCTTCTCTTTTCCCTTCCTCTCCTTGGTTCTTTTAACTCCTTCATTGCATTATGCAATTTTCACATGTTTCCTCAGGGAGAAAAAGACAATTGTACTTTGTTTGTTTGGCATGAGACTGAGCAAACCAAGGGAGATTTTCTTTTTTTTTGCTTAGTTTTAACTAAAACATCAATTTCTGTGCCAAGACAGAGCAAAACTGCTGAGTTAGCCAAGGCTATAAATTGAACTGGTCCTTTTACCTCTAAAAAATATTAAAGCATCCTTCTGCCACTGAGCTGGCACTGGTTGCTGGATCAAGTGCTACTATTAACGGGAAATTGGGAAAGTACATTATTACTCCAGTACTGTCATTATCAGAGTGTTTCACTGAACTATAGTGTTCAGGAAAGTGAGACTGGGAAGACCAGAGAAAAATGGCACACTCAGAGCAAGGGAAGGGAAGCTTCAGACAAAAAACTTGGAGAAACATTAAGACTGTGAAGGTACCCAGCCTGGAGGCAAGGGGCTGCTTTTAAAGGAGAGGTATTAGGTAAAGTATCCCACTGTTCTTCAAGTTTAGAGATAAACTGGTGTAGACTTTTCTAATGAGCTCATTAAATCAACTCTAGAAGATCTGAAACTTGCCAAGGCAAGGTTGTGTCAGCCGGGAATTTAATGAGTTTCATTCTGCACCAAGGAAAACCCCAAAGGGAGATTTTATTCGCAACTTTTTTCTTCCCACTAGAGTAAGTTTCTTCTCAGGGATTCTTCTGCTTAAGAGAGACTTTTTAATCCTCAGAAATACATGGTCAACTGCACAGATAGTTCAATTAAAACATATAATGGAAACATATGGAATAATCAGTTAGTAAAGGTTGTTTAAGACAAAGGTTATTTAAGACAAACTTCTCACTTTGGGTGTTATCAGGTCAGTAGGTGGGGAAGCTGCCTTCTTGCTGCAAAGCCATGCTGAATTCACCAGCTCTTTTGTCATTAGAGCCATAAGGAAGACTTAGGTGAACATTTTGTTATAGTTCACAGTCTGGGCTGCATCTGAGTTCCATTTTATGGGATAAAAAAATGACAAATAATACGTAAATTCAGTTTGGTTTGCTTCTCCTTTTCAAAGTTCTCTAGAGACCTGAAATAATCTTCCTGACACCCATGCAAGGTAAGCATAGCTATTGAGTTTTACAGATGTGGAAACTGAGGCACAGATAGGTTAAAGTGTGTCATTTGAAAAAATAGGTGCCTAAAATGAAGCAACTTGAGTCCATGATCCAAATAGCAGAAGTTCCAAGCTCCTGATTTCACTAGAAAACAAAGATGCTCAGGATATCTGTGCAGCAGATGAATGGGTGTGTAAGATCTGCAGAGCAAGTGTCCCTCAAGTATGGTTCTCAAGCTTATGGACAGACCACCATACCAGAGCACTCCTGAGAGATTGTCAGGATCTGCATGCTGTTCCTAGCCCTGTTGAGGATTTGGGAATCTGACATTTTTACTGGTTTTTACTCACAACTTACCTTCTCTTAGTCAAGTCCCTTAATTCTATACCTGCATCTTTTGTGTGTGTGAAAAGTCTCCTTACAGGCATGATCAACTTCATAAGAAAACCTCTATAGCAACATAAAATATATTTTTGTTTTTGCTTCCTGGGGTAGGCTTCCCTCTGAGAATTACTGACCAAGTCACATATTTGCTTTGCTCAGTACTATTCTAGTAGAAATATTTCTTGTTTATTTACCCTTATGCACTGGTCTGACATTCCCTTGTTACTACAACACATTTGAATAAGAGATTGGAGCACCCAGAGAATCCAAGATTATGCCCCAGAAGTTAAAAACAAGCACTGATTTTAACTGTGTTTTTTTGGGGACGCTTCTTGGAGCATCAGCATGTTTGATTTTTCAGCATGTCCTGAGCCTTGACTCCGTGTAGAGCTGGGATTGTTCTGGGTGTCTGAAGATAGCAGCCCCTGTAGTTCATAACAAACACTCCCAGCCTGGGGCTCCCAAGAAGCAGACGTGCCTTTGAAACATTGGTTATTTTCACCAAGCACTTATTAGTTTGATTAATACAATTTCTGTCAATTCATACTATCAGTAAGTTAAACAATACTGAGCTACTATTTCACAGTTCTTCGAAAATCATCTATTCCCCAAGTTACAGCAGAAAAGAATATCCCTTCCTCCACCCCCACCCCGCTCCCCC
>VZRZ01000050.1:71070-91389 GCA_013398175.1 Climacteris rufus | reverse complement strand
CTCCTCTCCTCTCCTCTCCTCTCCTCTCTTTCTTTTCTCTCCTTTCTTTTCTCTCCTTTCTTTCCCTGAACTCTTATCAGCAGGGGCTGGAAAGCAGTTGCTGTTTCCATCCACTCAAATGTTCTATAGCAGGACTAAACACTCCTGTTTTTTTCACAGTTTTCTATTTAGAGTTGCTTCTTTTTCTGCGCTTGGAATCCATGACTCTCATAAACCTCCAGTTACAGCTGCATTTACTTACTGTGTGGCTTGCTTTTATGGCTCTTCCAAACCTATATTGCCTTTTACAAAACCTGCAACATACAGTCCCATGTTCATTCTTGTTCTTATTTTTGCCCCATGGGTGATATTGCTTACTTATCCAGTGCTGTCAAACCCTGAATAGCTTTGCTTTATTTATTCCTTTCTTACATTGTTGTGTTTTGTCTGATATCTAACCTAAAATTCCTTGTCATTTATGATGAAAACCTGCAAAATGCAAACAGTTTACTCAGAGGATTAGAGTTGATATGAAGGATTAATGCAGAGCTAAGGAATCTCCCTGCAAGATATTTGGATCAAATCCAGCCTGAACAAGTTACCACAAGTTGTAGTGAGCAGAGAGAATGTGCATTTTCACTGGCTTGGGGCACTTTTGTGTATAATCACTCAAATATTGAGAAGGTTCTGTTTTAGTCAGGTTTGTATGGTTTTGGGATTGAAGCACTCAGTGCTTTATTTCAGGATATGCATCCAAGTGAATTTTACAATTGGTGCCTGAGCATTCAAGGGAAAGGCACTTGGAGATGATAAGAAGTCAGTCTGTGAAGTAGCAATGTCTGTGTGTGTGTCCAGCCAGAAAGGGAAAACAGTGCCACAGGACTTCTGTCTTCTCAGTCAGCATAGCTCAGCACACAAATTGAAAATTTTTTTATAATCCATTTGTGGAATTGAACTACTTAATTCCCAAACTTTTTGAAAACTGTTGAAAACACAGTGAGGCATCACATCCTGCTTACATATATATATATATTTTTTTTAGAAAAGTTAACCAGAGTGAAAATCTGCAAAGACTATTGCCATGGACTTTCACAGCAGTGCTGGCTGGAGAGATGAAAACTCCTTTGTGTAGCTAGGAACAGACTAGCTCAGAATGCCTGAGAAACTTTCTTTTTAGGAGTGAGAAGTCTGAACAGAAGAGTGGTGGGAGTTCCTTAAAAGTCCATTTGCAGGTGAAAAAGTAGTCTCAAGTTCTTTGTGGTAATCACTCATGCTCCCCAAACTCTAGTTCTAAATAATACATATAATACTGAATAGCAAATATTGTGGTAGTTTCAGGTGGAATATTCCAGGGAATAGAGCTCCAGGATTAAACCTTCTTGATACATGTAGAGCAGCCTGTGGTGCTGGAATCTTTGTTAATTCAAATATTTGATATAAAAGTGGAAAAAAAAGAAAAAAACTACCAAAATGGAGCTTGAAAGTAATCAGAATATCTGTTCATATGCTTTACGTTTAATGTGTTCTTATTTCCTGTCATGTTTTTTGTCCTCCTTTTTGTAAGATTAAGGTAAACTACAGAGACATGTATCCGAATTTGTCCTGAAAAGTCGGTGAGTGCAGTCAAGACTTCTCCACTTCACTGGCTGAAGGATGTCACCCAACTTTAGTATTTGGTGGTAATGCTCAAGTAGGCTTTAGTGGCTTTTGCTCTGTATTGTAATTTCTTTGCTGCATAATAAAAAGCTCTTTAGAACATTACTACATAGATTAATATAGAAAGTGCTGGTGATACTTTTATACACAGGGAGTTTAATACTTGGATGCAAGAGCAAATTGATTGCAGGCAGTCCTGTGCTTGAGTACCCAGAAGTGAAAGGAATGATTACAATAACCTCTGGGATTTCTTCTCAGAAGTGGTTCCTGAAAACACCCACACCCACGAAGTATTGGGCACAACAGAGTATTGTTTCCTTCTGATGTGGAATCACAGAAACATATTTTACTTCAGGAGGTGGGAGGGGTTGAGGGGGAGAGGAAACTCAAGAGACATTAATGTTTAATGTTTTTAATTTTGTAAAATGAACAACAAAAAAGGATATGGTTTGTGAGTGCCGCTGAGATTGTTTAAACTCTGGCAGCTTGCTGTCAGATGAGATGCTAAAAGCCAGGAAGGAAGAAACTGAGGGGCAAACTGGATAAACTGCTGGTACCCTGATCTGATAGAAGAGCAAAATAATGGTGAAACAAATTTGGCATGCATTGCTCTGGTCTCCACGAAATGACTTGCACTACCTTGAATGGTATCAGACAGGACCTTGAATTGCAGCCAGGAAAGTATATTTCTCTTTGTGGAAGGTTCTAGCTGCTATAGAGCTCATTTTCCTGGCCAGCCCCTGGGATAAGGACTACATTAATTGTGCCTTTGCTTCACCTACCCTTTCCAGATTGCCCTCTTCTGCCCTGACAGAGAACATGTCTGTGACTGAGGGCTTTCAGGCAGACAATGCAGCATCTCTAAGGAATGGGGAGGAATTCCTGGAGGACCTTAGCACCTGCTCAGCTTACCAAGGGTGTATTAACCCCTGGTAAATGTTGACGAGAGTAATTCACTGTGGGAACAGACAGTCTGAAAACTTTGCTGGCGTTGGTTCTGCTTAGCAGCCGGTGCACATGAGAACTTTCAACATCAGCAAAGCAGGGATGTGCACCTGCAATCAGGGGGTTGTGTTTTGTTCTAGATGAATCTCAACTGTAAGTAATCCATGATATGTGGGGCGGTAGCATGAGAGCCAATGAGAATGAGGCCTGAAGAGTAAGGGATGTATAAAAGGCACCTGGTGGACTAAAACAGGGTGTTTTAGCTCCTGCCTTTGGCTTTTGCAGGCTTCTTGCCTGTGGGCCTTTTGCCTTCTGATACTTGGTGTTGCTGTGGTTATTCGTCTTGCCCGATGACAGCAACAATTCACATTATACAGGTTAGAGCAGTGTCTGTATATACTCTGCATAAAGGAGCTCAGGAAATGCTATTACTTTTCTGTGGCAGAGTCTGAAACTTTAGGATGGGGAAGAGTAACAGGTAGCTTCAAGGGAAAAATAAATTAAGAAAAAAATTCTGTCTGGAATCTGAGAATGAGTTTGTTTCAATAAAAGAAAGATAGGTCTGTGGTATTTTAAAATAGAAAATAGATAATATCAGTGTTGGTAGTTTAGCATGCCATAAAATAAAAACAAAGTCAGAAAATAAAAATGAGAATTAATTATCTTAATGTAATTTAACAATTTTTGCCTTTTGCAAGTGCAGCATTGCAGCTTTTAATGTGAAGCTGAATTTTTGGCAGAAAAGAAATCTGTTTCTATTTCTTACTCCTCTTTGAGGCTGACTGATTGCTTTAATTTGTAGGGTGCATGTGCTTAAAGGGCTCAGGTTGGTAGTATCCATCTGGTGTATACAACTCTCAGTGGTCAGGGCATTATAATACTGTGCCTCACTGGAGATTTTCCTGGAAGGGGATGTAGGAGTTGCTCCAGCACAGATCTGACACTGGTGAGACTGTGGCAAAGGAACAGATGTTGTTGTAGGTGAATAATAATCTGCTGTTATGGGGTGTGGGGGGGTGAGCATACTACAAATGAACAACACTGAGCTCATTTAGGTGTGTGCTGGTTTATACTGCGCCTTCGTTTATGCCATCTTTTCTAGGAGCCACCCTTGTTGTTTCTGTTCTGTTGGAGTCCAGAACCAAGATCAGGGCTATCTGTGAGTCATTAAAACCTGCAAGAGGTTTGGGAGGAAGGAGCCTGTCTAGTTACGGCTATTTGTTTTGTGGAGGGGACCTGGTTTCCCAAAGCAGAGCTTTCTGTGGGACAGGAGTCAGTAGCTTGGTGAATCCCTGATCCATTTACTCCCCAGAAATTCTGGGAATGTAAAAGATTTAAACTAGTATGACTCAGACCATACTCACTTTCCATATAGCTCTCCTTTTGCTCTGGGCCTCACATCTGGGTCCAGGAGTGCTGGGACATCCATTCCTGGGGGATGGAGTGGTACAGCAAACATTTGTCATCCAGGACAGATTAATACAGGAATTCATGCTATTCCTCTTGCAGCCCAGAGACATATAGAGGATAAAGTAATGCTTGTATTGTTTTGCAGTGGGCTAAGGATGGACAGACTCCAAAAGGTTGTACATAATAACGTAGGGAAAATTTAGTGTAAAGAACTGATTTGTCTCTTCTTTTTAAGGTTACTGACTATTGTTTTTTTCTCCCACAAGCTGCAGGCTCATTACCTGCACAGTGTAGCCCAGGAAAAGCACTGCCCTCAGCTGGGCCAAAACCAGCTTGCAGGAATAAAAACATTGCATTGGTTTTCTCATATAATTTCTGCTACACCAATATCTCCAGTCACTGTATTTGATGACTGTTGAAGATCTTTCATTTTATTTGGATGATCTAGGTACCCTGTATTGACAGCTGCTCTCACTGTGGCATTACTGAAGAGCTACTGTGTATTAGGCCTTAATCAATAGGTGTATGTTTTTCAAGCAATGGGAGAATAGCTTAGATCCACAGAAGTGGAGTTTTTAAAAATGCAGCATGCTCTTATGAATCAGCTTAGTTCTAACTACTTTAATTTAGAAAAGAGCCTCTTCAGCAAATGCTTTTTTATGGCACCATTCCCGGTTGGTCTCACTCACTATACAGATTCTGAATGGCACTGCAGGTCAGAAGGAGACCTGAACTCCTCAGCTGCTGCAGTCACAGGCAACTTAAGAGGAAATGGTAGAATAGATGAGAAATCCGGAGCTGGTTTTGGTTTGAAACTGTATGTCAAGTTCCTTTCAAACTATATTTTAAAGTTAAGCAAAAGATGGGATAAAAAGGAACTTGTTGTCAGCAACCATTAGAGCTAAAATTAAACCTGCTGTTCTACTCAGTTTGCAAGCGTGTAGTAGCATCTTAGACTGCTGCTCTGCACTGTGCCAACAAGCAGGCTGAATACTAAAATGCAGTAATACTCACTCTGATTCTTTGGTCATTTTGCCACTGAAGTTCTTAAGACCTTTACATTCCTAGTCCTGTCAGCCATCTCACCATTCCTGCAGCAATAAATCCAGGTACTGAGCACTGCACAACTTACCATATGGTTACAGCTTTCTCTTCTCAATAAGCAGTGGCTGTTTAAAGATGATTCAGAGCACGACCAAAAATAGAGGAAAAATTTTGAAAAGTCCAGTTTATTGCCAGACTCTTTTCCTTTTGAACTGACAGCTCTGAAGGGAAGAAAAAGCTGGTGTAGACAGTGAAAGCCTATAGCAGCAGCTCTGTTCAAAGTGTGTGACAGATTGAAGAAGTCAGGAGCTGAGTGACAGCAGAGCTCTCCAGGAAAAAGGAGATCTTTCCCAGGCTGAAGAAGCTGGTTCCATTCTCCTGTGCTTGCCCAGAGACATGAGGCTTGTCAGTACAGATAGCTCCCATTTAGGTACACATTTTGTTTCCTTGCTTTGGAAGGGGCATTGTCTTTTCTGAATGACAATCCACCCATGAAGTGCTTTCAAACCTGTAGATCTTCCCCAAAGGATCCTGCAAGCAGTCCTAATGTCTGCCCTGGTTTTCCTTCTTGCAATAACCCATTCAGATTTCCAGAATGAATCTCATAAATACAGAGCTGGGATAAGACACAAATACTTTCTGTTGATTTCACAAGTCTCCTGTTGTTGTTTTAGCCTAATCATGCTGTTTTGATGGGTTTACCTTGGCCTGTGTTGTGTTTCCATTGTGGCCAGCTAAGCTTGCTTTGCTTTCCACTGATGTTGTCCTATATTTAGTGTTTTGACTTTACATGACCTTGACACTGTGTAGGGGGAGGAGGAGGAAAAATTGTATTGCTGATGGCTAATCCTATGCATTGCTCAGAGACTTCATCCACTCTAGCAACCTTTTTTCATGGTAATATTTTTGTTAGCAATAAAAGGATTAATTCTAGAAATCAAGCTCTTTGATTATGATAAGCATAATAAATATCTTAGACAAATGGCTATCCTTTTAAGAATATTAGTAAACGAAGACCTTTGCTCTTTTTGGCTGGGTTTGAGACTGCTGGTACATGTATTCATACCATCTGCACTGTGTGCTAATACAACTCCTTGTTGTCTGGTCTTCCTGGGAATGCATTATATAGATTGCAGCTGGTTCAGAATGCAGCTGCCAGGGTCACGACTCACACTAATATTAATCATTATGCCTGGGTTAGCTTCATTACTTCTACTACCCATTACATTTAGCAGAGATTATGAGATGTTACTTTTAACTTACAAGGCTTGGACTAACACCTACTCACCTCAGCAACACGCTTTTATAGTATGTTTCTGTTGGTACGTCTCCTAGAGAAACGGTGTCTCTTGCAATGCTGTGCTTTCAGCCTGAGGAGCAAACCCTCCAGCAGTCTGTGTATGAAGTGGTGCAGGCTGGGATTCTCGCATCTTTGAATTCACCCCTCTGATGGGGATTTACTTCTGCCCAGTGTATACTGTCAATGCAGATATTCTTGCCGGAGCAAACATTGTGACAAAGAGAAGGATGAAAACATCACCACCACCCCATTCACAATTAACCTTGCAATTTGCCTAGTTCTCTGGATTTAGGGCCAAGTGTTTTAAGTGATAACCATACAAAGAAATGCAATTTCCTAGGAAGGTAAGAGCCAGTGCCAGTACTACCACTTCATATGAAACTAAGATCATGCAACAATATGACACTTTCCAACAGAAGCCTACAACATGAATTCAGCTAATGGAAATGAACAGGAGTCTAGCTATCTACATTCCCTGAAGCTGAGTCTGAGATCTTCTCAAGCATAAAGGGGAAAAAAGCCACATGTACAGAAGACATTTGAAGGACAATTGACTAAATGTGCCAGTGGTATTCCACATCAAAGCTATGAAGAGGAAACTTGAGGTTACCTTTTTTTTGGTACATATGGTTTAGGTTCCTGTCCCTAGGGCTGTGGCAAAAGATATTGTTGCGAAAGAAAACCTTATTTTTCATGTATGGGGTAGAAAGTAAAGAAATTATTTAAATTATTTTATGTGCTGCAATTACTTTATAATGTTGTACAGGTTTTTACCTCACCAAACTGCCCTGAGTATAGTGAGAAAAAATATGAGTGTCTCAGTGAGCCAGAGGGTCTGAGAGCTACTGAGTGAAAAAATACCCTTGTTTAGGGGGAGAAACAAATTTTCAGAAGTTTCGTTTCATTTGGCAGGGTATGAAGGTATAGGGCTTACTTCTCTGGTGAAAGGAAGTTCTGCTTTGGGCATCACAGCCAGAAGTTAGTTGCTTGCCATTTTTTGGGAGAAGGTCAAACTTGTTATAAAGTGTCTTGCAGAAATGGGCTGGCTTTATCTCACATTGAAATTAAGCACTTAGCTGAGGGGCTTAAGCCAGGAATCTGTTTGCTCTTGGCAACTTCTTCTGTCAATGATAAGAGAGACCCTCCCTCCTGAGGCCAGCTGTGCCAGCAGGTATGTTCAGCCGTACTCTGCAGGTGTCTGTGCCTCATCACTGACTTTGAGATTTAGAAAAGAAGCACCTCAGGCTGGTGGCTAAGGCTGAATCAGAGGAATCAGCTTGCAATATAAATATAGTTTTAGACCTAGGAAATTCATGCAGAACAAAATCAAACCTTGATTGGGATCTCCTAATTAAGCACTTGAAAACTTAGACCTAATCTAAAATGCAGCTGGTGCAAAAGAATAAAAAGAGGGAGGGGAGCAAGACTTTGACCCTCTAAATGGATGCATCATGTGCTCCGTACCACAAGAGGAAACTTCTAGGGAGCCATATTTGAGGGATCCACATGCTAAATCCAAGAACAGGCCTTTCAGCTGACCAGGAGAGCTCTCAGGGCTCATCTGTGGGGCTGCTTCCTCAGGAAGGTTGAGCTGCAGGAGCTATTTGGATTTCAGGGTAAGCTACAAAACCTGAGAAAGGAATACTGTGCCTGAGATATTTTCTGGTCAGGGACTGGTGTTTATAGCCTACTTCAAGGTCAACTAAAATCCTCTGCTCAGGTGAGGAAAGAGCACCTTCGGGAGGCAAGTGTGTGATGAAGATCTGCTCCCTCATGATCACCCAAGTATTTGTTGGCAGTCAAGGGATAGACCTTGAGAGAAAAGGGTTCAAAACTGTGCTACCAGCATGCTTGTTGGAGGTGGGTATTGTCTTCCCTGAGTTTTGTAATTCAAGGTGTGGTAGTCGTGGGGTAGACTCAGTGACTCAGGAGTCCTTTCTACATCCGATGTCCTATAATCTTAAATTTTTGTGGGTTTTTTTTAAGGTCTCAAAATTATTTTGTTGTGCATGACTAACACTTAGTCATACATTTTTTAATCAGAATTTTGTAATAAGTAGCTCCAGTAAGAACTGCAGAGCTCTTTGAAGTAACAACTTTGGAAATGTTAAAGACTTCTTTGTGGAATGCATCTGTTGGGGTTTCCCCCCCCCCTTTTTTTTTTTTTTGGGAAATTCAGTATTCCCTTTGATTTCTGACCTTCCAGTGCCTAGTAATTCCCTAGTCTCCTGCTGCTCTGACCACTGTGTTTTACGCAGTGATGTAAAAGAATCTTTTTGCTTTCAAAGCAAAACTGTCCATGTAGGGATACTAAAAACATATATACAAAATTATTTCCCAGTGTTTCACTTCAGCTCAAACCTTTGTTTAGTGGAAGATACTTTAGTTGAACCTCTCTTTCCTTAAGAAATGGTGGTGTAGGGTTCATACCAGTTGTTTTAAAAGTGCATATATATATATATATATATTTGTGTGTGTGTTTGTGTGTATAGGAGGCTTAAAGATGAGTTTGTGTGCAGTTGTTAATCTCCAGAAAAATACATGTTAAGTGTCGAATCAAAGGAGAGAGGTTAGGAGCAATGCTCAGTAACTTACCTGGGTGCATAAGGAATGTGCCCAGGAGGCTGGGCTACAACTCCATCATCTGTCAACAGATATCCATGAAATGAATCTTATTTTACTCTAAGTTCCTCTGAGATCTGCCTGTAAACCTGAAATTTATGGGAGGTGAATGTTTCTGGGGTGAATTACAAGCCTCTGCACCTGAAAAATGTGTTGGTGTTAACTCCGGCTCCTTCAGTACATTTGAAGCTCCTTGTTGCCTTTCTGTGGCAGAGGGAGATCCTTTTCTCTTTGACTGCACGTTACTTTTAGATGTTACTTACCATCTTGCTATTGTGCTGTCATAAATTAATGAAGCAATGACTTCACATGCAGCCAGGAAGATATGCACTTTGGATTCTTTTAATGTGATTGCTTTGGAGTGGGAAGAAAGGATGATGTTTATTAGATGATGTTTCTTTAAATCCCTAAGGATTAACGTTTTCAGCTCAGTCCCCACCAGACCTCTTTGTAGGTCACTTATGTGTGATACCCTGGTTGCACCCATGATTTGGAGATGCCTGTATTCAAGTGACCTAAATTGCATTGAGGGAGGCAGGGAAGGGGGAAGGGAAGAATTGGGGGATGGTGGGAACCAAGTCTGTCAGAAAATTCAACAAAATGCGTTTCTCCTTCCTGAAGAAATTAATTCAGAAAAAGACCGATTCAAGAAATTTCAAAATATAAAGGGATAGATCAATTTAGGAAGGAAATGCAGTTCATGAAGTAGCTCAGAATGTGGACAGAAATGGAAATGCAATTAGGGGTACGGTTGCAAAATATGGAAGGAAAAGAGGCTTTGCAGTGAGATGTTTGGCACTGTATGATCCAGTAAATGAACTCAAATTAGCTGCATTCGTATAAAGTTTATATGAGAGTGAAGGAATCTTCTGGAAGTGATGGTCCCATTAGCAAAGTGATATGCCTTTATTAACATTATACAGCTGCAATAATCTTAATGGAGCAATCTAGTGTTCTTCCCAAAGGAAGATCTTATCTCATTTATTAATTGTCTTTCTAGTAGTTATTAGTTCATCTGATCTTGGATAAGTGCATCGGCTGAAAATTTTGATGCTGCAGATAGGGAGTGGGTTTATTGCAGGATGTTGGTAGCTGTGTTCTAGCAAGACCAACTTGTGCCTTGCTATATACTTCCATCTGGCCTGACTACTGGCTGTGCAAATACCCAGTTTGCCTTGTAACCTGAATTAGTCACCTGTTACCAGTGTACAAAGCAAGTATTGTCTTCTTTCAGATGCTGACAAGTGGCATTTAAATGTACCACTGTCAGATACATGAGAGATTAGGCTGCTGAGCACATCTCTGATGCTTCTTCTGGCTGGAAAGTGAGGTAATGATTAACATAGAGAGTGAAGTAGGAACAGTTGTGTAAAGCTCCCTCTTTGAACCTTGAGGAGGTGCTAATACTGACTGCAGTATTTGGATGGTTTTATCTGACCTGTAAAATCTTGCTGTGTTTTTTTAATTGGTTTGTTTTGGGTTTTTTTTTTAACAGAAACAAGTGTAGAGGGAGTAAGGTTTATTTTCCTCATGATTCCCGGTTAGAAAACAAAACAGTGCCTGCCACCCCTGATTGTATGGAAAACACAAGCGGTTCTGTATGTTATGTAATGATTTAAAATGAAGCTTGTGGAGGAAAAAAATCTCAGATGCTTTGTTGGTGCAACGTAGCGTCTGGCAATACTGCAGTGGTTTCTTTTCAATGTGGAGGTAGTCTCCAGGAATGCAGCCTGTCCCCACTAGGGTGGTTTTGAGGAGGAATCCTCTGGTGCCTGTGCATCATCTGTGGTCAAGACATGCTAAAGGAGTGAATGGAGGATGTTCACATCTTGTTTGTTGATAAATGAGCAGTCTCTCTTTGGTGTGGTTTCTCCTGTTACCATAGTAAAGGAAGACACTTTAGGGATGAGAAGTGTCAGACTGCAGGCTCAGAATCCCTTCCTTCTCAGTGAGGTGGGTATTTGGGGTTTGAATTTTGATTTCCTGCCCCTAGCTTCACCCCCCTCCAGCAGGGAACTTGGATACTCATAGCAGAGGGCAGAATACCACCCAGTTAATTCTCTGGAGTATAACTGCTGCACAGCTCCTGGTGGGGAACTGAATGTTTGGCTTATGCCCTAAAGCAAAGTGTATAATGCTTAGAGAACAGAGCGAGTTTTTTTCTTTTTTCTTTGCTGCTGGAATAAATTATGTTGGAGTGCTGTGGTTTGGACTTATCCCTTGATGAGCATCACCAGTAACGTGCATTTAGCAAATAATATTAAGTTGAAAAGGTGTCTCTTGCAAATTTAATGGGTTTGGAACAGAAGGAAAATAACAGCATTTGAGGACTTCTAATATATTGTTTTCTCAAGATTAACCCCAACAATGCTTTCCTCTCAGCATCTTACAGCATGGTTTTTGTAGGACACATAATTCTGCTGTTTAGCCATATGGGCCTGTTAAATTTTTTAACCAAGCCTAATATACTGCACACACAAGGAGAAAAAAATCCAAGAGAAAGAAAATATTTCTGTTCCTAATATTCATGTATGTGTTTTTCAGCAAAGAATGTTAGTCTTGGCATTTATTTATGTGTCTGACACTATACTATAGATCCATGTACAATATTCAGTGTAAGCATAAGGTGCTCTCCAGCTTTATTTATGACCTCCTCTGTCCAGTTGTTAATTACCTCAATAAATTTCTGTTGAGCCAAAATGAGACATGAGATCCAAGGGGATAGATCCAAACTTAGGGGACCTGCAGGACACAAGTAAAAGCTTCTTCTTTTCTCCATAGACTTAGAGTGCAGTGCTTGTGCTGCATAGCTGAGGAATGAGTGAAGCTAGGAAGTTACACTTGAGGACTTGTTCCACAGTGAAGGCTGACTAGGGTTTACAGCTCTGTAATGCTGCTTGTACTGTACAAATTGTTAGCTGTGGAGGAAACCATTTTTGGGTTCAGGACCTTCTTAAGTGCACCTGAAGAAAGAAGAAATCAGTAGTCTGCAAAATAGTATATTTTTCCTTTAGATGCAAACTGAATGTTACAGTATATGTAAAATATATTTATAGTCTTCCTCAGTGCTGTGAGGGAAAAGGATATAATCATCAGAGTATACAGTAAAAAACCTGAAAAGTCTTGCAGTGTTAGATGAAATGACAAAAAGGAAGTTGTCCTGTTCATCCCCATCCTCTAGGTTGCCATAAATAGGATTTGTACAGAAGTTGGCTTAGGTCCAGGTTGCAGCAGAATTAAGCGCCTATCCCTGCACACACAAATGTTTGTTAAAGAAGCAAGGTTGTTGGCACGAATAGTGGAGAAGTTCTATTACTTTTGCTTACACTGCATGCAAACATTTTTTCCCCCTTTTTCTTTTACTCACAGAATTGGATATCCTGTGACAGAAGGGTAATGCAACTTGCTTCACTTAGCAACAAAATTACATTAATCTTTTGAGCTTCCAAATTGTTTTTCATTTTTGTCCTGGAGGTACATATTATTTTCTCCTGGTTTTCTTTAATTTAATGAGCTTGTCTTTATCCAGTTTTTGGAGTATTTACAATGACTAACCAGAGCAACTCATGCAAAGGAGTTAAAGTGAAAAAGTAGTAGAAAATTTTAAACTATCACATTTCTGCAAAGTAGCCTTTTGTGAAACTTATCCTACCATCCTCTAAAGAAAAGCCATTAAGTTACTTAAGAGGTTTCAGATTGGCTGGCTGATCAATATCAAGTACTAATAATGCTATATTAGCAAAGACCTATGCTATACACTCAGGCCTTATTACCATGATGTCCATTTATTGATACTAACACTTGATCATATGCAACAAATTATTTTGAAGTTATTTTTGATGAATGTTGTCTGTACGTGCTATATGGCTTGATCTTGCAAACCTTTACTCATGAGGGTAGTCAATTGTCTTCAAAGATTTTCAAGAATGGCCCATATGCAATACAACCTTGATTATCCAAATGTCAGGGGAGACATTGAATAAGTTCATATAATCGGCATTTTGAATAATGAGGAAATTTTCAGTGCAATTAATAGATGTCAGGGGACATGACCATCTTTCAGATGACAGGGAGTTTTCAGAAAATTTAGATTTTGATAGCTGAGTTCCTAATATATGTGCTAGTGAGAGACTGAAATGGCAGAACACTTGAAACATGCCTATATATTTCTTAATAGCCCTTTCTGTGGAATCAGCCAGAGTTCTATTTACTGTGGTATTGGCGTTGAGGGTCAAATTGTCACAAGCGTTTAGCTTAACATTGCAGTAAGTCTGCTATTAAGAGTCAGGTTCCAGGAACACAGTGTTAAATCAATATTGGAATTGTCTGAAGTAAAATGTTATTTAGAAATACATCAGTGTCAATTTTGGAATATGGTTTTAAGAAAAAAATAATCCCATAAAACCACAAAAGTAAATAAAGTTAAAGGGAGGAATCTCCTGGAGGTAATGAAAGAAGAGAGAAATCCAGTCTCTTCTGTGCGCATGCGGAAATACCCAGGGGAGATTCAGTTTGTCAGAACGACTGTCTTTAAACTGGGAGCTGGTCAGTCAAAGAGAATCCAAAGCCAAAACTCATGTTTTCTGACTGCTGTCCATCTCTGCGCAGCCAACAGAAGGTGCTGCAGTGGGAGGCACTAATTTCCTTCCTCCCCAGATGGCTGCACGGGAGCACCCAAGGATGCATATGGCTCTGCTGGCCTCCTGAGCAGGGAGCACCGATGGTGGTTCTGATTGCCCGTCCTCCGGTCTGCACTGCCACTGCCTCAGCTGTGTATCTGTAACAGCTCTGCTATGGGCTTGCTGGCTTCTTCACTGCCAACAAGCAGCAGAGGCAGAATGCTGACAACCACAACTGATAGTGTGCTGGGGGTGTTTGGGATTCTGTCCTGAATCGAAATACTAATGTTTGTAGGAAGCCGAAACTGATGCATCAATTTATTTCAGCGCAGAGATGAGCAGTCGCTTGTTTCCTAGGAAACATGGGGTTGTGCATATGCAGCTCCGAATGTGTGCCCTAATGTTTTCCTTCATGGTGATAGAGTAGAAAGTTTGTCTGATGAGATCTATTATGCTTAAAGCAGAAGGGAAAATAAATTTGGAAAGTTGCACTATTTAAAAAGAAGATAGCAGCAATACTGCCAAAGTCATGAGGAAAAGGCAGAAATAATTCAAGAAAATAAAGGAAGTGTCCTTTCTGTCTATCTAATCTAGGAATCTGGAGATTTTTATAGTTGCAGAACCATCTGCTAAGTTTCATTTATTGTGCAACTTTACTACATCACCATCATCTGCTCATTAATCTGCCTTTTTTAGGTCTACTTTTAAAATTCGGAACCTCTGAGCATCTGTCAAATAGCTGCCACTGGTTTTGAAACAGTAATATGGTATAGTCTAAAGGTTTTTATAGTCAGTCATTTTGTGTCATGTCAATGTTACTCACCAAAAGCTTAGCAGTTCATGAGATGCTCACATCAAGTTTGTCAGTAAACCACTGCCACCACACCCTGACTCTTTGATTTCTTCCTAGAAGAGTAAATACAACATAATTTATGGCAATGTGTATTGTGTCTCAAAATGTGGCTTGGGCAGCATGGCAGCATTTGGTCCTCTTTTCATCAGAGCAGTGCTCTTGGGTGGTGATTGCCAAAAAAGACTGAGGATTACGATCACAGATCACTGATCCCAGCAGGAGCCTTACCATTGACAGAAATGGCTGAGACTTGGACCGAGGTCAAGGACTTTTGAATGCTGGATTTGGCTTTAACATGGTGTTTCAGACCTGGCCATTCTATTGTGACCTGAACACACATTGCTGAGATGAGCACGGGGAAATAAAATCTATTAATCTCAATCATTTCATAGGGTTCCTCAAATCCAGTACGACATCCTTCAGAGGTGGTCAAATGACTCATTCTTCATGCTCATTGTTAACAGCAAGAAAAAATAAAAGGAAAACTGATCTACCTTGAAACGCAGAGCCCTGGCATCTCTGTCTGGGTGCATCTCAGACTAATCCATACCTTTCCCTTTTGTATGTTATTGTAGCAGCAGGCGATCTGATGTGTTACCTGAAAAAGCACTTCAGATTCAAATTCTTGCTTTCTGGCCCCATTGGAGGTGAGGCAATCCATGAATCCCCAGGAGCCAAAGGAGCAGCGGCTGCCTCTGTGAGTAAATGCTGCTGGAAATAGGTATTAGCAGGTCTGAGGGACTGGAGTCCTCTCCTGCCAGATGGCTGCCAGGATGTCACTACCCTGTGTGAAGCTTATGTATGCCATTGTCATTTCTGCCCTGAGGTTCCCTGATGTGTTTTTTTTGGCATTGATTTCATTTTGCCTCCTTTAGGTAAACCTTGGTAGCAGTGGATGATTCAACGCAAGAATTGTTTTCTTTAGGGACTAATCATTCTGCCTTGATCTACATCCCAAAATTTAGAGGTTGATCTCTACAGGCTTCTTCTGGGAAAGGCTGAAGGTTCCATTCTGAAACCTCCTGTGAAAGGACTAAACCTAGGCATTTTGAATCACACTCTGTCTAAATCTTTCTCTCTTGATTATGTATGGGACTAAAGAGACTGTATTTCTAATTTAGGCAGTTACAGATGAGGTACCACAAGATGGATGAGGTGATCTAATAGCCTGCTGATACTTCCTGGCCATGTGTTCCTGCTGTTTCTCTTGCTTCAACTTGGGTGCTTGCGCTAAAATGACAGGAAACTATTCCAGCAAAACAAATGGAGCCAAGGCAACCTAAGCCCTCTGACTGGGCTGAAGGTGGGGACTAGAACTGGTGGCAGAAAGAGGCTTTCCCATTAGGTTGGGAACACTCAGCTGTTACTGTGATCCTAGATAGCCAACTTCTATCCTTTAACTGAGGGGCAAAGGTGTCAAATCCTGTTAGTACTGTGACTTTCCTCAGCCCTTTTAATGGCAGCAGCAGTGACGGGTAGTGTTGGTCTTCTCTTAGAGGTCTCTAACTGTGCTGACAGGGACCAAAAGGAGTAGCCAGCAATGCTCCTGAGATAGGAAGAGGGATGCATCTCTCTTGCAGAATTGGACTTGAGTTACTCAGAGAAACAGCCAAAAATGTGTAATTATCCTTTTGTGTCAGCAGACTCCTGGCCTCTGTGATGTTTTTCAGTGTGGGACATACAATTAAATGCTATTTGTCTGAGAAGAAAGTAAAGAGTCTTGTCTATGCAGTGATAAACAAATGTAACCATCTTGACAGTAGGTATTGTCATTTAAAATCCAGTAGTACTTCTCTACAGTTAATAAAACCAAAGCCCTTCAGTAAAATGAACTCTAAGATGTATTTTTGGTCTGATATTTAGAAATTGAACCTCTGCAGCAAAAAGAATAGTGCTTCTGTTCTAATCAGACATCTCCCTCTATTTATAATAAATAATAGTAGAACGGGTGGAAAATGAGCATTTTTTTCTCTGACCAGAAAATATCTTCTATTGGATGTAAATCTGCCTATTTTTTCATAGAGATGTTCTGACTTGTTAGTTTCTGCATCTTGAATCTGAAATGGCTGGCACAATGAGGAAACTCAGACCTGAGCCATTGTCAAATTGTCTGGAGTGGAGCCTCCAAGCAGTAGTGCCATAGTTTTTTCCCTGCCTGTGATGAATGAATTGCATGAACAAACTGTGAGGGGAAACATTTGAAATACAACAGTGAGTGACAAAATTGTGGCCTCGGCCTTGAAGTGTGAAATAAGTGTTTTACATGGGGCCAGAAATCAAAAGTCTGAACTTTTTATTTAACAGTTCAGACTTCATTTGAAGTCAGTGATTTTTAGAGGTTATCATCTTTTGTGTCCAAATTAGCACACATTCATACAGCTCGGCAGGGAATGAAACGTTCTATGGATTACTTCTGGGCTGTGCTGTTGGATTTTGACAAATCCATCCAGTCCCATGCTGTGGAATGTGTGGACAAGGTTCAGGTTTGTGCTGATGGAAATGGAAACCTCTTGCTGTACTGAGTTCAATTTGTTTTCACATGTGGTGTGTTGTCTATCTGGTATGTCTGTTTTATTTATAGCTATATAAATATAATTCTGAAAAAAGCTAGTTGGCAATTTTCACATCAATATTGTGTTTTCAACAGAAAATGGCTTATTAGTCAGCAGAGGCTGCTGGCAAAGCTTTATCGTTTGGATCTAAAAATATTTGGTTTTAATGAAACATTGGGAAATGAAGACTTGGAATTGTGGTTTTGTTTTTTTTTTTTTTCCTGTAAAATCATGAAGAACTTGATGCATCTGTTAACAAATCGTTTTTTGTTAAAAACATTTTGAGTGAAAGTATATCACAGCTGGCTCAGACATTATGTATGCATTATGTATGTGTTATATTTTGTCTGTTGAGACCACTGAAAAGAACTTCTTTGTGCGTAATAAGTAAAACTAGATTTGCAAAGGCGGGGGTCTGTTGTTGTGTTTTTGGGTTTTTGTTGTCTAGGGATTAAAAAAAAACCACCCTTGTAAATTTGCCAATATTTTCATTAGATCTGGCAGCTTTTCTTTGTAACTGAATTCCAAATGGTGTTCCCTGTTTGCTTAGAAAAAGCAGGGGGCCCACTTCACAGTCTTTGCTCTGAGGTTGGGGCATTGACAGGCAGGCATTTTTCCACATTTTTTTATTATCAACTAGAATAAGCAGTTTAATAACTAGGATTAAACCATCAGATCATGACAAAGCAACATTAGCTGCAGGAACCAAATTGGAAGATTCCAGATGTGATTAGATGAATACCTGCCCTTTAGGGGAAATAGTTAAGTGGGCCTCTGTTTTTGTTGGTAAAGTAAATGTTTCTTGGGCCATTCTAGGCAGGTATCCCAGGTTTGCATTTTTCCCAAAGATGTTGCAAATCCCTAGTGCCAAAGAATATGCTGTATTCTAGACCTGAGCCAAAATTGTCTCCCTGATGAAAATCAATGGTTTTGCCAGCACACACAAGATTCTGCTATTGCCTTGAATCATATACATTTTTGTTACAAATGCAAAAGTGTGTTTATGGCATGCCAGTAGATGAATATTTCCTTAGGGGAAGAGGGAAGTGGGAAAAAGTTGTTGTGATCAGAAACTTCTGCTGAAGGCAAGAGTTCCCCCTCTGAAATAACAAAACCTTACTGGTTTTGGTGGGATAAAAAATGATCATGAAGTTATATCTTTCCTTATCCAACACAAGAAAAGAGATGTTTAAGTTAATGTTTGCCACGACTGAGTTTGTAGTATATTCACATACAGATAAGTACTCAGGGCTAAGAGGAACTATCAGATGCAGGAAAGTGATTTCTGGAATGAGAAAAATACCTGTTTAGTGATTAAAATTGTCTAAAAACTTTGTTGGACTGCAGGAGCTGTCCTCTTAGGAGCTGGCAAGTTCTGTCTTGCTATTCCAGAATCAGTG
Source organism: Climacteris rufus (assembly GCA_013398175.1). NCBI lineage: Eukaryota > Metazoa > Chordata > Aves > Passeriformes > Climacteridae > Climacteris > Climacteris rufus. The sequence continues at coordinate 73,009 of VZRZ01000050.1, read as the reverse complement.
CTGAGAAATGAATTTTTCTGTTATAACCACTATGGGCCATCTCTGCAAAAGTATTAAGGTGCCAAGCAAAGTAACAGTGTAAATCTGGCCCTGAAGCACTACAATGCATTTACCCCAAGTACTACATTGCAATACTGTTTCAGTCTGTGTGATAGGAGATGTATTGTACAAAGAATCTCGACAAATCTATCTGTAAACAGCTCTGCTGTCTGACTAGTCACTGTATAAGAAAAATGAAATGGACTTAAGGTATCAAGTTAATATTGGTGAAGAAGTAAAATGTCAAGTTAGAGTATATGACCATCTTAAAACCCCACCCCCTTGTTCAGTCTTGAACACTCAGACTAATTGTGCAAGTGTGCTTAAATATCTACAGCACAACACAAATGTAAGGCTTTGAGGGAGTAATTCTAAAGATGACTTTTGTGTCCAGATAAGTTTCACTAAGCCTTCCAGAAATTATTAAATATTCGAAATCTGCACATTTTTATTTTATTATGTATTTGTTCTACCCCACTTAATTTAAAGGGTATGTTGTAACTATCATGGGGACCTGGAGTATTCTACAAAGGAGGGCAAAGAATGGTGAAAGTTTTAATAGTTTTAGTCTAACTGTATTTCAGTCAATACCCTTTTCTGCTTGCTCTTCTGGTGGCTTGCTGTGTAAAAGGCTTGAACTTTTTTCCTTTTCCTTGTGGTATAGAGGAGAGTTTTAGGTGATTGTAGAACCTGTTGGTGAAGCTCACAGATTCCACTACACAGTACTGTGTGAAGATGTTCTTCCTTAAGAGAAGTGCATAGTCCCGAAAGAGTCAAAGGAATGAATACTGCAACATATTGGTACAAATTTCTCTTAATAGGTCTGGCCTACACTAAAGTTTGTTGTTATATTTTACAAATTCTGAGTTTATCTGTGGCCTGGTCCAAAGCTTGCTGAAGTCAGTCTTTGTATGAGCCCTGATGGACTTTTGATTAGCGCTTTTAGAAAATTTATTTTGGCTTCTGTTGTCGACAAATTTGTGTGTCTGACATGAAGTTAAAGCAGGCCACAGAAAGCACTTTATTTCCATCACCTGAAAGGGAAATAACCCTGATATTTTTTGAAATCCTCTACCATCCTTTCTGAAATCCTTCACTGCTACATAGTAGAGTGTCTGGCTGTTGTTCCTAAGAGTAATGCTCCTCTGTTGTAATATACAGGATAATTCTAGTGAAGAGTGTGTGGGAAGTTTGCTCCATTTTGGTATCACACTGAAGATCACAGAAAGAGCCACTGGGTGTGAGTCAGAAGAGGGCTGTGTGGCTGACAATAGGTGAGAAATACAAGGGAAGCAAGATGTAGCAATGTTCACAGTGACTGGCTCCCAAAATCACCATGACCCTTTTGCCAGTGGGGCTTTCCCTGAGAAATTCCCTCTGTGGCTTTGGAAAAATGGGACCCTTGCTGCCACAAGTTCTCTCAGAGCATTTCAACAATACGCCATCACTGTTTTTTGGAGCTAGACCAGCTTCAGGTAAAGACGGAGAGGGTCACCACAGGTTGTAAGAAGGTATTTTTACAGAGGGATAAGTCAGTGATTTAAGGCTGAAAGGATTGCTGCAGAGCAAAACAAAATGTCTCAAAGGCAGGTCTGCACTCCTGCTTGGATCTCATACAGGGGCTTCTGTTGCCAATGAAGGGCAGCCTTGTTTGAAGGCCCAAATACGAAATGAGTCTTGGAATAAGTGGCACAAGCTACAGATATTTAATTTGTAATTTTCTTTTTTCCCTTTAACTATTCTTCATTAAAATATTTCAGTCTTCTTAGTGCCCCCAGGCCTTGCAGCAAACTAAGTGGCTATGATAAAAAGTGAGATCATGACAGTAACGAGCTAATCCTTTTCCTCTTGTGTTTCTCTGGATTTCTAGTGCTTCCAAAAAAAATATTTAGGTTAAAAA
>VZRZ01000050.1:243-69678 GCA_013398175.1 Climacteris rufus | reverse complement strand
TTAGTTTTTAACCCCCTTCCCCCCCCCCCCCCACTACACTGTTACATTTTTGGGTTTTTTCACTTCTTTTTAGTCCTTCCTAGCAAGTTTTGTTTTGTTTTGCTTTTTCTTTTGATTGCCCACTCCTCAGATGTGGACTTCTGAGTTTCCCATTCTGAACTGCCACTGAGACATGTGCTTTTAGCACATTCTTGTTATCATTAAAACAATCCTTCATAGCTAATTCAGCAAAGGGGAGGAAGTGACCGGCTGCTGTTGTGTTGATGAATATGATGACTATATCAGTTTGTCATCTGGCATAGCTATTGTCCTCTTCTTCAGCTGGTCTTCATTTCAGTTTGTTATCTTACAGCAGTAAGATAACAAAATGTGATGTTTTTATTCAGGTTTGACCACAAGAAATCTTTTGATAGAAAAAAAATCCTCTTTGCTTCAGCTCTGTATATATTGCGACAGCAGCCTGTGATATTGTGATGAGAATTCCATAGTCCAAACAGATTTGGTTCAGATCAGTGGCAGCATAGCAAATCTCCAAGGAATATTTATGAACAGATGATGCCCTTACCAGAAACAGAATGACATATTAGAAGGCCTTTTGCTCCTGGAGGTGCTGTTTTTATAAAGTGAGATGTAGATGCATTTAATGCTCATATCCTCTGGTCAAGAGGAGCTGGGTTTCATGGGATCTGAGCCTTGGTCACTGCATTTCCCAAAGAACATAGCACAATACCTGCATCTTCTTTTTAAACTGGGGTTGGCTTTCCAGCTTCAGCTGGAGTGGTGTTGAGGGGATTGCCTCTCAGTGGAGACAGCTGCTATGCTACAAACCAGGGTTGCCTGTCCTTTTTAATAATCTTGGCAATTTAGCCCTGTGCTTTCATAGAGAAAGCGAAAAAATAGCACAGGAGCTGATCAACATGGATCTTGTTATCATTAATGTTTTTTTTTTCTTCCCCCTCTCTTTTAGGTCTTAAATGCACTTGCTGAAAGAGGGAAGTGTGGAAAACTACAACCTGCCTGCGTTTGCTTCTTGAATTTGCTAATTATTGCTGCGGGCAAGACAGCCTAGAACTCTGCTCCCAGATGACCAGTGCTAACTCTGGAAAGGTATGTTTGTGCTGTTTTTGGACGTTCAATATATCCTTAGCCTAGTAATGGCCCTGTGGATGCAGTGTGGAAGAAAAAAACAATAATTGTTGCTACGCAAGGTGATGAGATGCTGCAGGGGAACATTGTGGGCCTTATGGTAGGCATTTGATCATATGTAAGCGCATTCCTAGGCTTTGTGTGATCAAAGGAGTTTGGGAGAGGATAAAATGTATGGCAATTCAGAGTGACATTATATGCTTAGCAGCCAAGCTTGGTACCTGTTGGTACGTAGAACAGGTCCTCTGCATAACCCATGGAGCCTCAAACTCTGCCCAGAATACAAGGCCTCAAGGATGTGTAATGTGAAGGTTTTCATGGTGTTTGGCTCAGACACACCTGCCTTTGTAGGTAATCTCCAGAAAGCAATTTAGTCATCAGCAAACTTGACTGCTGCACTTGTCTGTGTCCTTTTGTTGCTACTTGTAGTGAGAGGGTCTGTAGGATGACCCCTGCTCTTCACCTGACTTTGTGGCACCAATGAGAACCAGAAAGTGCACTCTGAGCTTTTTGCAGCTCTGCATTACTTCATTTTCTTCTTGCCCTTTTCTTTGATCATTATTCCAGGGAGGAAATAAAATAAACAATGTTGGATGTGTGTCAGGCTATCTTGTGAAGTCAGAAAACATTATTTGCTCATAAAAAATGTTTTCCCTCACAGTGAGAAATAAATATTTTTATTAATGACTTCTCTGCTTTCAAATGGTGAGTAAAAAGAAACCTGTAGAAGGACAGAGGTGTACCATCACTGACAGATCTGTAGAATGCCAGCAGGGTGCGTCACTAGTAACTGTTTCCTCTCAGTTCTTAGAGAGTCATAAAATTGTTTGGGTTGAAAAAGACCATTAAGATTTAGTCCAACCATTAACCCAGCACTGCCAAGTCCACCCCTAAACCATGTCTCTAAGTGCCACATATAAAATTCTTTTAAATACCTCCAGGGATTCAACCACTTTTCTGGTAAGATTATTCCAGTGCTGCACAACCTTATTGGCGAAGAATTTTTTCTAATGCCATTCTAAACTAAAAGAGGAGAGATTTAGATTTGATATTGGGAAGAAATTCTTTACCCAGAGGGTGGTGAGGCATTGGAACAGGTTGCCCAGAGAAGCTGCACTTGCCCCATCCATGGAAGTTTTCGAGGCCAGGTTGGAGAGGACTTGGAGCAACCTGGGCTGCTGGAAGGTGTTGCTGCCAGTGGCCGGGGCATTGGAATGAGATGATCTTTAAGGTCCATTCCAACCTAAACCACTCTATGATTCTAAACCTCTCCTGGCACAACTTGAGGCTATTTCCTCTTGTTCTATTTCTTGTTACTTGGGACAAGAGACCAAGACCTATCTCACTGCAGCCTCCTCTCACGTAGATGTAGAGAGGGATAAGACTGCAGGAAGTGATTTCTTCTTACCGTCAAAGGATATATGCTTGTGTCAGGGCTTAGCCATTTCTTTGGGAAACTAAGGAAAAGCATGAGACTGCTGGGCTGTGCAATGTATCTCAAATGAAAAAGTAAACCAAAATCAGCTTCCATAAGGAAGAAAATACAAGGCATATAGCCAGGACATTGCAGAGCCTATGTAGTTCCTACTTATATTGTTTTGAACGATGGTAGCTCTTCTCTGACTTTGTCCACATCCCTAGTTTTTCAAGAGAAAACATGGAACAGTGATACAAGATTGAGGGGTTCTGTATTCAAAAGCTTATCATAGGGTGTATTGGAATGTAAATTTATTAGCTATTGAAGTATTTTGATACCCAGCCATACAGTGTATCTGTGCTGCCAATCATCTTTTGTCTTGTGAGGAAACTTGTGGCAAATATCCATGAGGTCACAGCACAAATACAGGTTTTCAGCTTACCTCATGGAATGGAAACTTATATACTTCTATACTTAAATATGAAATAGATTCCTTCCAGCTGAAAGGTGCAGATAGAAATGAAAACTTCTAATTCTTTAGCTTTCAGCAAAGTTGAGTAATTACAGTGTAAACAGGTGAAATACCAGATGTGACTTCACTTTTTGTTTATAATTCTGAAGAGTTTATGCACTTTCAAGAAAGATTTACATGAAGAACACAGATAAGTAAATAAACGGAGAGAGTATATGATTAATGTTTTTAAAATAGTAAATGCTTCCCATTTGTAACATTCTTGAAACAAGTCAGCCATTAAGGCCTTGTTTTTCTTTCTGCTTTACAAGGCTGTCTGTGTTTTGTTTATTTACTGAACAAATTTATGTTCAATGCCTCCTTTTCTGTTTAATCCACAGGAGAATTTTGGTCATTAAGCTGCATTAATAAATGTTTAATTAAATCATTATAAAAATATATGTGTGATAAATTAGTGTATGTGTAATTAAAAGGAATTAACAAACTGAATGACAAAGTAGAAGAATGAAATCACACGTATGAGTGAGATCCGACATAGTGTAAGAAAAGGACCCACACAGGAACACAGTTTCACTATCTGCAAGATACTGCAGGCACAATTGATATTGCAACAGATCCATTCTATGAGGATGAATGCTGTCTGCTTACTACTGTCCTCATCTGTTGCTGCTCCTCTTGCACTATGTCCAGAGCAGTGAAAAAAAAAGTTATTTGTCTTTCAGTGTTTCTGCAGCTTATGATTCTGTCAGAGATGCAGTGGTTGTAAGGAATTGGCAGCAAGGCAGGCTCAGCAGTTTGAACAAGCAACAGGAGCTTGTCCTATGACTGCTTCAAGCAAGGCAGGGGAAATGGGTCAGCTGTGTTGACCAAACTGGAAGTGTTTAAATGTGAGTAAATGAAGTGCTAAGAACATTTGGAATACAGTAAGTAGGTAAATCAAGTTTGAAGGAAGAGATCCTTTCTAAGTAAGTTCCATAGCACCAATGCAGTGGTTGCCATTTCCAGTTAGATGGGACCTGTTCCGAATGGCTGCTCCTGGATAAAACATGACACTTTGCAGGAATCTGAAATATGTAAACATAAGCTCGGTTACAGACTGGCTGAAAGATCAATATTCTCATTGCAATATGGAGAGTCCCAGGATTTTGAGTGCCAGTTTGATATCCTTAGTGAGCTGCTTCTAACTCTTTGGAATCATATTTTTACTTCAGAATGTTTGATTATATAGAGTAGTTTTGGAAGAAGCAGTTCAGTTTTGTAGTAATCCTATTTTAATAAAGCCAGAACAACGGCAGTGATCTCGATTCACTCAGACAAACAAGATAAGGAATTTCTTCAAATAAAAACTAAGTACATGTTTGAAATGAGCAGACATTTACTTTATGTATGTCTAATTAGAAGCATCCCACACTAAATATAGGCTAACACAGGCTTTTAGTCACTTAGTTCCACTGTACTGTTCTTGATTTTTTTAAATTCATTTTTTAAAAGGCAAAATAATGTTGCAACTGCTGTTGGCACTGCAGTGTGATCTCTGGCCTGTCCTTGCCTCTGTCAAGTGGTAATTTTGTGTTTGGGAAGTTCATGTTGTTACTATATGCTTCAGTTTTCCTCACTTGTAAAGGAGATGATGATATTGAAAAGTGTTGGTAGCAAAGGAGAGGGAAGCTCAGCATATAAGATGGCTATTATGCAGTAGTCAGCTTTAGTACCAGTTCAAATGCTGCATCTGAACGACTTAATATTACAGAGATGGTTACGTTAGAGATTGTCACTTATATAGTGCAATTAGGTGGGTTTGAGTCTATGATTCAATTGCAGTAAGTCTGCATGGGGAAAAAAAGTGTCTTAAGATAGTGATAGGCATGATACAGAAGACTGATCTGTGTTTAGGTGAGAATGTTTCAATCTGGAACAAAGAGATTCCTACTCCAGTCTTCCTGTGACCACTCTTGCCCAAATCCTTCAGCATTCAGATCCAAAATCTTAGAACTAAACCCTCCTAGATCTAACTGGTGCTGGTTCACTCTCTCATATATTCCCTCCCACTCCCACAAAGTTCATAGTGTTGCGAGTGAGTCTTGGATTCATTTTGCTATGGAAAGGTGCAAGCCATAAAGTCCAGATTAGGGGGCTTGAAATGTCTTTTAGAGCTGTACGGTATCTGGCAATTTGTGTTCCTTTGGGGTTGACAGAATTTTTTTGGCAGTGAAGTTTTCACTCCCTGGGTTTTGCTCTGAGATTCAGGTTCAAATAAATCTGAAATGTGGAGCAGAGTTCAGTCCAAGTGAGTGAGTTTCCCATGGTTTCTGTCTGAAACAATAAATCCTTCCTTGGAGAGAGAAGGGCAAACCTCCACCTTGGTTCATCCAGAAGATTTGCAGATGCTTTTATGAACCTGGGTTTAATTTGGGGTTTGCAAGAAAGCCCTTTCTTATTTCTTCTATTCCTCTTTCAACTCCAGGGTATAACCCTGCCTGTGTCAGAGTTAACAGGAGTTTTTCAGTCCTATTTGTAGCAAAGGCAGGATTTTCACTCTGAAGTTCTGCCTGTTTCTATTTATTACCCTTACAGGCCAAATACTGAGTTAGTAAGTATACTAAGTGAAACACCTATTGATTCCAAGGCTGAATTTCAAAACCTCAGGATTCCATGCTATTCCTCTTAACTCTACTAAAATTGGAAATGTATTAGCTATCAAATATAGTAGCGATCCAGTAATTGACAAAATTCAGTGAGGAAGTGTAGCTCACCAAGGGCATATGCATGGATCTTTTTTTCTGCATTTTTAAAGAAGATTCTTTGGCTGCCTTGAAAAATTTGCATGCTCACTTCCCCAGAATTTGTTTTACCATCTATAAACACAGTACATAATATACCTCCTGATTTTGCAAAAAAAGAAAAAAAGTGTTATTCTGCTCTTTGACCTGCCACCTTCTGTACTACGTAAACTGAAGCAAAAAGCGTCTGTCTAATCGATCCTTATTTAATAAAGAGTATTATCAATGCCTTTGAGACAGCTGCACACTGTATGACACAGGGACATCAGGACATTTGCTGGCTTGTGTTAATTGGCATGGCAATGTTGCTTTTTGGCCTGGCACAGCAGATCGAAAATTGAATTTACAAAATCAAACTGTAGTTATCTACATTCCTTGATGTCCTCCCAGGTGAGCTACTGGGCTTCATGCTAATAACTTCTAAAGCAAGCAAACTTTAGCTAATTATGTGCTAGTTTATTCTCCCTTGCTAAATTTTGGCAGGTTGCTTCTGTAAATTATGAAAAATAAATGTGAAATATGCAGATGTCTTTTGTTTGAAGCAGATGTTTGGTCCGCCTTGCCAGAATCTAATCAGCTGTTTCCCCAGAGTTTTTTTCTCCCCCCACACCCAATACTGTCCAAGAGCTTTATGAAAACACGAAGGGTTGGGGGAGTTTAGAACAATAGGACATTGCTTTATTTTCCAGCTATCAGGCTTCAAGGTAACTCGAGGCAGATATTTTTAGGTAGTTGTCTTCCCTGGCTAAAGCCACAGCAGATGCTGGCAGAGGGCCCATAAGGCACAATATTGTCTGAGGACAGGCAGAATTTGAATGCAACCTTGCCTGTCATGGGGGAGGTGGTGGCAAGTTGGGAAGGAGCCAGTGAAAGCGGCTTTGAAGTCCTAATGGTGCTGTGTGGCCAAGACCCGCCAAGACTTGTGTGTTTCCCCCACGAGAGCCTCACAGATGGACGAGGTAAAGATCTCCAGGGGCACAGAGCAGCTGTGTTCAAGGCAAGGTGGGTGGCAGGATCTGTTTCCTTCCTTGTTGCCCCAAACCACCCCTCTCCACGTCCTTTGCCTACAGCCTGGCATGGGAGGAGGATGAATTGGCTGGGGTTGCATCCTGTGCTGCCTGGCTGGGCTAGAGGGAGAGTGGCAGGGGGGTTTTAGTGCTCTGTTGGCATCTCACCAAGCACTACCCTGTGGCACAAGGTCTGAATCTGCCTGTGGGAGTACTGGCTGCTTGCTGTAGTCTCTTAGTTATCAGAACTGCTGGAAGTGAAGCCCTCTCCGGAAGTCTGATACACACTGTACCTCATACTTTGCTCCTGGCCTGTAGTACTTTCAAGGCACATCTGTGCTGACACAGCAGCTGTGCCTCCCTTGCTATGACACTGCACCCTCCTAAGAAGCATTTCTGTCTCAACAGCAGTATTTACTACTTAGGTACCAAGATAAAGTGCAGAAAATGCTCCAGAAGAAGAACTCTCAAACCTTGAGGATTATCCTCCCTGCTGTTACGACTCCAGCAGGCTCATCAGAAGTTCAGTATACGAATAGTAATTATTTTTTCAGTAAGTGCTGAACACCTACTTTGCATTTTCTGTTAAGGCTTTTTCACAGCATTTGATTGTGCATGGATTTAAACTTCTAGCCCTCCTACAGGTTAAGTATCAATATCCTCACTTTGCTTATAGGGAAACAGACACAGAAATAGGCAAAGTGATGTATTCTCAAAAGGAGAAAAGATAAATTTTGTATTTAAAAGACTTTACAGGTGTAATGTCACCTTGATGTTGTTAGTTCATGTCATAACCTCCTACTGGATGTAATTTTCCAGCTGCCATCAGGGATCCTCTTGTAGGTCAGCAGAAAGGCAGATATTTCTGCAGCACAGTGTTGGGATTTGGCTCTGTATGGTCAGAGCACTTCCTGTTTGGGTGGAGCTGCTGATTGTTTCCAAAACCTGTGCTTTTACCTTAGGTACTGGAAGCTGAATGGCTGCCTGAATTGATAACAACTGAGCCTTTCTAGGACCCAAAAGATACAGAGCAGTAGGCAACTTCTGAGCAATAAGTACTTCAGTATTATGGTACTACTTATTTTTTATCATGGCTGAAGCACAAATCAAGAGTGTGCTGTGATAGGTGCTTTGGAAGCAATTAAAATGAATAGTCCTTCCCCCAGGGAGAGAGGTCTTGAGATTGTGGCAAGATGGTCTTTACTTGTAAATAGATTGCTGGAGGGGAGGGTAATTCAGCAGTATAAGACTGCTAGGGAATTTTTTTACAGTAAAACTGAAGGGGGACAAAAAAACATTGCCAATTTTTATTAGCTTCTTTACATCTAGGCTTGAAGGAATTTGGGTTTGGTCCTTACAAAAGCATTTGTTTAATCTGACTGTATCATCAAGGAATATTATTTAAAAAAAAAAGAATCCTCATAAGGCAGCATGAATACATAGTCCTTTGATTATTCAAAAAAAAAATCGTACAAATCAAAATAAATTTGTCTGAGCTATTTAAAATAATTAACCTTTGACAAACCTCCCTCTTTGGTAATGGAATAGTAACTATATGAATAAAAGATAAGTCGTGACATGCAATGAATTACAATATTCATCCCATAAATTGCAGGATAAGATAGCAGTATAATCTACATTTTTTGTAACTGTAAAATGTCCTGAACAGTAGCCCCTGTACTCTTCAGGTTATTTTTTTTTTTTTGCTATTTATTGGAGGTGTGAGCCCTTCTTGTATGAAGGCCTTCCCAAGTGAGGTTAAGTTTCAGCAGTATTCACAAAGGCTATGACCCAGGCCTTCCTTCCCTGCCCTGAAAGGGAGTCTGTGCCTTAATGGGAAACCCATGTTACAAAGGGATTCTCCTGAATTGTAACAGTAAGTGCAAATTATGATCCTGGGAGTCTCCTGCTATATAACCAAGTACAATGCCAATAAACCAGGGGTGTAAACCACATGAGCATATGGACAAAATATGGTCTGAATGGCATGATTATGTTTCTCAGGCCATAATGAATTCATCCCAAGGTGCAACTGTACATCTGTTGTTATAGTGTTCATGATAGCAAACACTACAGTTAAGGTTGCAGTTTAACTCAAATTATAGCCACCTGTTTCCATTCACTAACAACTTTCTTAAAAATTATTCCTTCTGGACTGACTCACATCAATTCTAAAATGGTCATTCATTTATATATTTATTTGGGGGAAAATGTTTGATTTATAGGCAGGCTGAAAAACACTCCCTTCCTGTCCTCCCCCCCTCACTAGTCCTACCCCCGTGATTTTCACCAATGCATTTCCTTAAAAATAAATTAAATCCTCTGACTTTTGAGGGACTGATCCAACTCACATTGATTTTTTGGTGAATACTGTATTGGACTTCCTGTGACTCACTTTGTGGCTGCTGACATGGACTAATACTGTGTAGAAACAGATCCGATTACTGCATATGAAGCTTTAGGTGCTTAGAAGTTAGGAGTCTTGTCAAGACTAGTTTTCTACTTTCTTCTCATTGTTTAGTCAATAAGTGTTACTTACATGACATCCCCCCTTTCTTTAGCTGGGATAAATCCAAGCCACAGTCTTTATAGACTGGAGATAAAGGGTAGGATGCTTGTCTCTTGACAATTGATACCAAGGAAGATAAATTTCTTTAAAGCAAGTTTACCACCCCTCTGGGAAGGATGAGATACCAGAGAGACTAACAGCTATTATCAAAACTTTAAAAATGGCAAAAGGGGAGAATCTAGTTTTGGGTCTACAAACATCCTCTTCTCTTTCAGTGTCTATCTTAAAATTTTTTAATGCACAAGTCAGCTTTGAAAATGTTTTCTGAGTTAATGTATTCAAATATTAAAGGAGGGTCTGCTACTCACCCTTAAAGAGAGATCAATATCAGTGATACATATAATATTCTGAAGTGTAAATGACCCTGAATGTGAAATACTCCCAACAAACAAATGTTTATGGAGCAACATCATTTCTTAGCAAGTGTCTGTAGTGCATCTGTTATTGAACATTCTCCATTATGCTTTTATCTGAGCGGAGTAAATGCAACCACGATTTCAGGTTTAGTTTTGATATGGCAGTGTAGGTAGCTGTTTGGTGCACTCTTGTATTGGGCTTCCTTGCAAACCCTCTCCTAACAGATGTGCGAGCGCAGAAGGGGGATTACATGGTCCTTCTTGAAAAATTAACTCACCAAGTCATGGTCAGCTCCCTCTGAGGGGCAAATGCTGATCCCAGCATGCAGCCTGAAAGGCCAAGTTAGACTTCAGGTTAATCCACAGGGGTTGGTAAGAAAAAAAAATTGTCTCTATTGAGACTTCAGAGCATTATTGCTCCTTTTCTCTGCCTGTGTGTTGCTTATAGCTACTCTGGAAATGAATGCAGAGTACATTAGGGTGCACAAAAGTCACAAAAGAGAGTTTCTCTGCCGCTTTCACTTCTGTTATGTAAGTGGTCCCACTCTCAAGGGATAGGGAAGTTCTCCAGTGCATGCTGAATGCCTCTTTTTAAAGTAATATCATTGTTCAGCTTTTACAGAGGTATAATCCAAAGCACGACTTGTGAAGGGTACTCATGCCCTTATACTTTCTCAATAAAAGAGAAACTGAGAAAAGATTTGCCTACAGCCTTGCAGCAAGGCAAGAGCAGACTAAGGCTCAGAACTGAGGTCCCAACCCTGTGCTCTGAGCCCTGGGGCTCTCCTTCCTCTGTGTGCTGGCTCTGCTGCACACAAGGCTCTCCATGCCTGAGAAGGTGAGAGCATTAATGGGCTGTAGTGAGACAGCTCTGTAAAACCTCTGCCAAGTGCACAAAAACTATTCCATTTGACTGAGCAGCTCCACAGTCACGTGTTCATTGTTACAAGCAGGGACAGCCGTTGTGGTATAGTTTATTAGAAATAGTAGCAAAGATTCTGTTTTGTTTGGGGTTTCAAAATATGTGTAAAGTTGCTGCTTGAAATTAGGACTTGCACAGCCTTTTGCAGACAATTTGCTCTTTTGTCAGCATGTTTTCTACCAAACTCCTGTTCTCTTGGGTGGGACAGAAGAAGATGCTGGCAAGATGGGCAGATGGATGGCAAGCTGCCACTCAGCCTGGAGCTTGCAGTCCACATCTACCTAGACCCAGAGGGCTATACATGACATGATTTGAAGCCTAAAAGAGGAAATGAACTTTCAGTGACTCATTTCAAACAATCCTTTTTTCCTTACCTTTGTTAAAAGGTGTCTTAGTTAAGGCTTGTATTATCACAGTTATAAAGAGGCATTGATATAATTAGGTAGTAATTGCAGTAAATTATCAAGATGAAATCATTAAGGCAGCTTTTTCTATTATTGCTGCTTAAGGTAGATGTCTTATTAAATATATTTGGAAGAGAAGAAAAGAAAAATTCTCTTGCAGTTTTAGTATTACTAAAAATAAAGAAGAATTGTGCTCTTCTGCTGCTGCTTAGTGACACTGCCAACAATAATGTGAGTGACACAGAACCAAAGCAAAGTGTGTTCTTCCCTGAGCTCTAACTGAGAAGCATTATAGCTCATTTTATCAGGCTCTCAGTTGTGAAGTGGTCTTTTTTTTCTTGAACTTTCAGGCAGAGGAAACGACTTACTTCACAGAATAAGGGTATTTTTATGCTTATGAGCTAGCCATTTGCAGAAAAAAATGTTATTTATATAGATGAATTCATGGGGGAGAACATTAAATCGACAATTTTTTTTTCTTTCCTTATGGAAATCTTGTGTGGATATTCTAGTTTTCTATTAGAGATGTAAGAAGAAGGGTGAATATTGCTTCAGTCTGTCCCTCTTAATAGGCTTTTTACATGGGTGTAAAATCCAGAAAGTCTGCTGGTGGCAATGGTATATTTGATTTCCAGGATTTGGTGCATAACAAAATATTAACAATGATGCAACTTTTTAATTACTTCATTCTTGTTTGTTCTTTTGTGTATATTTATCTATATTTTCAAGACAAAACAGCAGTGTCTCACTTAGGGAATTGGTAATTGGATATAAAGCCTTTCACCTCTGGGTCAGGAGTTCAGATTTGTTACAGGTCAGTACTGCCTGGGAGTTGCTATCATGTGACAGCTGCTCGGTGGCCCTTTATGAAATGAATTGGTGGTCCCAGTTCACTGCCTTGAGAGCAGGTGTCTTCAGCACAGATCAAACCTGAGGGTGCCAGTGCAAAACCCATTGTTGGTAGAAAAGAGGAATTGCACTTGGGTATAATGCTCACAATTTGCATGAACTTATAAAAAAAGTCAAGAGACCAAACAGACACGTCTAGATCCTCAGCTGGTGTAGCTTTGGCATAAATCCATTGAAGTGTAGCTGCAGTGATATCACCAGCTGATTAAAACAGAACTCACTGTTTTAGTAATATAAACGTTACTCACATTACAGTAATATTTTAACTAAAGACCAAAATTATCAACCCAAGTACCTTAGAATTAAAACCACATTTAAAACAAATCCAGGCTTCCCGAAATTTGGAGTAACACAAATTCTTCCATCTAGTGATGCCCTGAAATAACCGTACAATTATGGTTGATGGATTTTACTGTTTGCTGTCCCAAAGGAGATGAAATTGTATTTCAAAGATACATTAGTCTCCAACTTTTAATGACTATCTGCTTTTAAAGGCTTTGCCTGTGCTTCTGCCTAAACTTCCAGGGCAACAAACGCAGGCAAGCAATTCTGAACTGTTGAGACGTAGTGACAGAAGAAGTGAAGTCTTCCACCAAGGAAGCTCCTAACACTTGTGAAGCATAAATGTCTCATAACACTCAGAAAAAACTTTTACCAGTTGAGAAATAGTTTAGTTATCTGATATCACTGAAGCCTTGTTTAAGAGGACTCAGTTTTGTCTGACAGTGTCCAAGAGAAAACAAGAGAACCATTTGCTCTAGAAAAATATATTTCTGTCATGCTGAGATTTTGCTGCAGCATTTCAAGTCTGAGTTATTCTAGTACTAATTTCAACAGGGACAATACAATGATAAGTCTTAATTTTGTCTGTGAGTGAGTCTGAAGTGAAATATGAATAAATTCTCCAAAACAATTCTGTGCTATAAAGAGCACAGAAAATTCTCTGTTTATAGGGGACGCATCCTGAAAAGCAGCTAAACTTCTTTGAAATGCAGACTTCAGCCTTAATTACAGACCAGTGTGTAGCACTTCCATTGCTTTAGGCTTAAAAATGATGGAGATGGAGGAGTAGCCTCTTCTTGGTAATTGCTTTCCTTCATAATGTACAACTTATGTTCTCTTTCTTTAAACTCACTATTCCCATGTCTGGTGTAATTTAGGGAGCAGACTAACACACTGCTTGTTGCTTTTCCTTACCTTAGAGCTGCCAGATGAGGGGACAAAAAGGCAAGCAAGATAAAAGGAGAGAGGATTGAAATTACAGCATGGGTGTTGAAATGGCATTTTTAGTGATCCAGTCTCTTCTGGATGTTCAGTCTTATTTTTTCTGCACCCGTGGTTGTTGATTATGGACAAGGGCTAGAAGATTTGCCAGATGTCCTAAAATAAGTCAATTATCAAAGCGTTCTAATTCCCTCTAGTGTGAGATTCCTTCATGAACTTGTACCTTGTGTCATTCATAGCTTAGTGACTTCGTATGTTGGTTGTTTTTCTAAGTCTGACCTTATTTACTGTCTTGGAACAATTAGTGCCATGATGATACAAATATAGTATTCAAAGACATTTGTTTCAAAAGGATCACTTTCAGTATTTACAAAACTGAAGGTGGTGTGGGATTCAGCTACAGATTAGTCCAGCCATTAGAAAAGGAGGCAAACACTGCTTGTGCAAATACTTCTGCTACATCTAAACTGAATAAACAGGGGCTTTGGAAGAAGGAAGGGTAAGAATTCCAGCCGCCTCCTTTCTTTCTAGCTGAAACTTGGAGGTACAGGGGCATAGCTAAGCGTACCTTATTCAGTCACCCAGAAAAAGACACCATTTGAATGCACTCTCTGAATAGAAGGCACAATGATAATAGCAATGTCACAGATCAGAATGGCTACTGCCAAATCGCTTTAGCCTTTCTGTATGATCATCAGCACCAGCAATCTGTTAACCAGCCCATTCTCTAGTTTTTACTGTAGCAGTATGCTTTAATTTGAGATTACTGTTTCACTAAAAAGAAACAAACAGTTCTTGAGAGATGGCTTAAAGGGGAAAAGAAATCAACAAAAGAAATCTCACAGTCCAGAAGAGCCAAATATTGGAAGGTGAAGGGAAGATTAAGAAGAAATTGCCTGTTACAGAACTTCATTAAAGCCATTTATTAGCTTTGTAATGCCTAACAGTCTGCTGGCTCCAGAATTTTTTCATATAGGGGGCGGATAAGGGCGCATTCCACTTTCATTTGCATTCTTGATCCCTGCTGCTCTGTTTATGGCATTGATACTATTCATACAGTCTTTGCAATATTAATTTTTAATTTATGATGCTCATTAGGAGACACTTAAAACAGAACAATTATCATTTATCTTGATATATTATTTACTAAGACTTGCTGTCATGGTTAGGGACCTGTGATTAGTGGGAGGGGAATAGAAAGCAGTTCCAAAAGGTGCTTGGCTGAAGAGACTGAATCTGAGGAAATGGTTGTCGCCACCAAAGTCCTGAAGTTCTGATGTCTAAGCAAAAGACTTGCAGCACCTAATCAAGCTCAGGAGGAACCTTCGAAGATGAGACTGGGACAGTGCTTAATGAACCTGCAGGATCATATTAATGAAACTCTCTTGTAAACAACCAGCTCATCAATTATTCATCCTGCTTTTGTCCTGGTACTTTACTGTCTTCCCTTTTCATCACAATATGATTATCTTTTTTTTTATTCCCTGTATCCTCATTTTCCTGTTGTGGATTTGCTGACATGTACCCCGGTAGCACTTCCTCCCTGGGAAATTGTGCTTCTTGAGGCAACTGCACAGTATCCACAGGAACAACATAGGTAAATTGTGCTCTTTGAGTCATTTGGATAGATGTGCTGCATTTATTAAGACTTAGTAAACCAGATAACTGAAATGACAGCCTTGGAGAACCTGATTTGTTAAAGGCTACCATACTGGAAACTCAGAAGCACCTATGTATTTCATAATTAATTTGGAGGATTTAGTAAGTTATTGTGACACTATCTATATAGAAGTCTACATGGCACAACAGAATTTCAAACAGTAGTGACCTACTAAGAATATATAGACATGCTCTTCCCTCTCCCTCCTCCAAAACTGTCCCTCTTACGGGACTTCTAAGAATCCCTGCCTTTAGTCTCTGGGTTCCAACGTTGTTTATAAAGTACGTTTGTGCAGGAGAGAAGGGAAATTGGATGTTTTGGAGCCTGATAATTGCAACTCTGCTTCTGAAATCAATTCTGGTATTTTTAACCATTTTACTCAGCTATTTTTAGACTTCCTGAAAGAGGTGGTATTTCTGTTTGTTTTCTGCTTGACATCAAAGCAGGAACAACAAATTACTAATTTTGTAATCTATTCCCTGGACTCTTGGCTCTCAATTTTTTGAACCACTGCACAGCAGCAGTGGAACTGTATGCACAAAACCTCAAGGGCTGATACCATCAAACACCTTTGAGTCACACACACCATTCCCTCCCTCTGCTCTGTTGAAAATCTTGACACTGCGACTAATCCCAAAGGCAACCACTGTATTGATAAACTACATTTTCTAGGGGGAAGGATAGGGAAAGAGTTATAAATTTTGTGGTTCAGCAATTCTGGCGTTTTTTCTTTTCCTTCCACCTTCTGGATTTTGCAAGCTTGTATTTAGAATGTATTTATACCAGAAGGGGAAACCAAAAACCCCCCTGCCTGGTGTTACGGGAAAGCTGATGCAACAGTCTATGATGACTCTTTCAAAGTAGTGTAATGAAGACAGCACACAATGCTACAGCTAATATTTATGCTATGTAGCACGTTTCATCTCTAAGCCAGTTTAAAACCTTAACAGATTTACGTTTGCAGCACCCCTGTGAGTGAGGTATGTAGGCATTTTTAGCCTCTTTGTTATGTTTTATGAGAACTTTGTTAGGCCCTGGGATGCAAAAGCAAAAAGGCATGGGAGAAAGTATTCAGCACACAAATCAAATGCTTATGTTATTTTGCACCCTTTTGTAGATTCAGATCCTTTTGTAAATAAAACACTGCAGAATGATGATTTCTGCCCCTTCCCAAGCAAGACCAGCTCTGACTACTGCTGTAAATAATTGGTGTTTGGAGTTAGCCATATGCTAAACCCAAGAAAATTTATCTGACAATATATTTTCCTCATTAATTGACAAAATATTCCCAAAGAGTTTCCTAATTGCTATACTATACAAACTCATTTAGATAGAATTTTGAAAACCATTAGCATGATTTGGAGGTGTAAATCCTGTGCTCAGATGTGACATGAGCACTCAGAGCTGCAGCCTGACCCATGCCTGAATAAGGTGACTCATCCACATGTCAAACTGCAACCCCACACAGGAACTAGCTTGTCTCCTGGAAACCTTATAGCTGTGTTAGTGTGGCATGCTCCCAGGCTTACTGTGAGGGAGCGGGGGGATGAGGAGACAGGCAGCGTTGTGCTCGTACAGTGATAAATGGAGGTTTCCTCATGGCCCTGTGCTCTCTGTGTAAGCAGGCACCAGGACTCGAACAGCTCGTCTGACAATGAGTGTTGGATTAAAATCAAGTCACTCTAGACTTTTCTATCCATTCCAGCTGATTGTACAGGGTTTCATTCATCACCTCTAAAGAACATTTTTGGATTAGTCTTACATCTTTCCAACCAAATCCAACCTTAGCTGCTCTGGTAATTTAATGTTAGAATTTCAATTTACTATAAACCTTCTTAGCAGGCAGGTAATCAACTTAACAGAGTTTATTGCACAAGCAGCTGTTCAGCAATCTAATGTTATTATTGTTTTTTACCTGTTATTTGCAGCTGCAGAACAGGATAAATCCACATTAGTTCCAGACTGCCTGACAAACAATTTCATCTTGGCCATGTTCTAATTTTTGATAACTTTCATGATCTGGGTTCTGCAAACTATGAAGCACATAAATTAAACAAAATAACTTTGAATGAAGCAAGCCTGCTTAGTTTCTCTGGTTTACATCCCAAGACTTGGCATTTATATGTCATGTTAGTGACTTCTTTTTGTTTGTTTTTGGCTTCTGCTTTTTTTCATTTTTTTTTCAAAAAGGGTTTACCTATGTTTGTTGGTGGTTAGTGGAATTGCTAATGTTTTAACATAGGAAGAATAACCCCAGGTGTTTATAGCATTTGAAACAAGGCACAGCAACAAGCTGAGATGAATAGGTGTGTTCTTTCTAAAGATGGTGTGTGCTGTATGCTCTTGCAGCAGCGATATCGGGGTTTTTAAACCACACTCCTGTTTCCCTAAAGCTTTCTTCATGATCACATTCAGCTTTCATTGAACCTGGCAAGGGAGGAAATCTGGTGGTGTGCATGTCACCGCATAGCGTGGTGTAGCTCTTTTAATGCTGGCCCTGTATAATCTTTGTAAGGTCATGTAACTTTCCTGATTTTTGCCCAGGGATAACTTTTCCCTTATTTTAACATATTTCCTTTTGTCTGGTTTGGCCAGTAATTGACTTTGTCCTTTTTTCATTTATTTCTCTGCCTCCTGGTTGTAGCATCTTCTCCCTGGAGTCTCAGGTTAGAAGTTTTCCCTTTTGTGAAACCATGACAGGTGCCTAATTGAATGATGAATGTCCCTTTATTACTCTGTAATTGAACTGCCAGCTTTTTGATTGGTTTGTAGAGATGCTCCACTCCTCATCAAGCACTGCGGGGGGCTCCAGGGCTGGCAGGCTGGGCCTACCCTCCATCTGTCTAATCGCATCTCTCCCCTACTTGGGTTTTGGGTGGGGAGGGGGCTGGGGGGGAGGAAAGTCATAATAAATTATGCTAATTCGGTGTCGCTGTGACAATAAGAATATCGCATTGTTACGTGCGTGGTGGCGACAAATGCAAGAAGACGTTTTGTCGTCGTGGCTGCCTGGCCTGACAGGCCCTCGATGAAGATTAATGGCCCTCACCTGAGTGACAGAGCGGGGGATTGTGGGGCAGAAAGGGTCATTCATCATACTCTGACAGGTGTCATTCACTCCGACAGCCGCACCACTGTCGCCTGGCTAGTGGTTCCATTTTTCTGCCAGTTAAGCAAGGAGTTTAATAACATCCCCAGAATTAAAACTCATTCTTTGTAGCAGGTCTGACAGCTGAAAATAAGAAAATCAATTCTTCACATGTTATAGCACAGTTAACTGACTAGGGTTTTGACTTTAATTTAGTCTTTGGGCTGAATTTCAAGTAGGCTGCTTTTGTAAGACATCATCTATTAAAATTTACCAATAGCACTAACTTCACCGTTATTATTGTGGCTGGATTAAAATGCAGCTTTTAATAGTGGATGTCATCTTCATTTGGTGCGAGCTCAACCTCTTACAGCTCTGGTGAGGGATATTCCACTTCATCCTCATTAGTGATGTTTATAGCTTCTCTCTTCATTAATATTGATCTCTTAAACTACAGAGAAAAACAAGACAGACACTAATATGAACCATTTTGTATCATTAAACTCCTTGGATTTCTTGGTTTCGGCCATTCTGGCAAGCTGAATAAAATATTTCAGAGATAAAAGCGAAAAAAGAGCACAAACTTCTAGCAGCTACTTGCTACTCTTGGTGGGAAGAGCCAGGTTAGCCTTATGGTCCTGTGCTGCTGAGGGTTTTTTGCTTCCGAATGGGGCTGGCTACTCCTGGGGACAGCCTGGAAGTAGCCCCTGAGAAAACAGCACTAAAATAAAAACGTTTCTATGTGTTTAATATGTCAGCTAGTGAAGCCAGGACAAAAAATGTTTGTTGCCTGTTTCATTTAACTCATTAAAACTGTTGTAGTCAAGGGGCAGGCATGACTAGCTGGAAGCTCTGCTGTGGAAACATGAATGAAGAAGACAGATTGATGTCTGTTTGTGTAACTTAGGAGGTTTGTGAATCACCAGCGTGACACCACTATTAAAAATGGAACCAGCATGCAGAGAAGTGTGAGAGTATCTCCAGTGGACCTGTAAGCATTATTGTTGCTGTATAAGACCAGAATGAGGCTGTGTTCACAGAAATGTTTGCATTTTGGGTCAGTGTAGTTGAGAAGGATTAATTCAGTTTGGAGTAAATGTCAAAAAAAGGCTATTGGGGTGATCAGGAAAATGCAGAGCTGTCCTACAAGGAATGAACAAAGGATACTTCTTTGGAGTAATGAAATGAGGGCTGAGGAGGACTGTGACTGCTCTCTACAAATACTTCAGGGGAGGTAAACATGGGGAATTGAGGAGAAAACAGTCTTGGTGTGATAGCCCAGGGCATTTCTTTCAGTCCTGTGTTCTTAGTAAGCAACTGTAATTTGTCTCCATGTAGATAATAAATCAAGAACTGAGACAAATCACATGCCTACCTCTCAATCTCACTGAGATGTTGTGGGGAAGGAAAGGTTTTGTTTAGGGGTGGTGAGGGAGGACAGGAATTTATCACACTTTTGGAAATTTATTTCTGTCTCTGTTGCAAGTGGAGAGGGAGTGTAGGACAGGCAGGCTCCTCCACAGACACCTCATTCAAATGTTTGGAATTATATAGAAGAAGTTTGTACACTTCAGTGGTGAGATTAAGGAGTTCTGTCCTTCTTTTGTTTTATAGACAGCACCTTATAGTACACTTTAAGTTCTTGTAGACTTTTCCCTCTGGTCAATGTTAAACTTTATCCTGTGGAGGCTACTCTGCTTTGAAAGGAAGAATTTGCTCCTCTGTTTTTGGTTTTGTGAGTGAGTTGCATTTGAAAAAACAGCATAGAGGTAAACTGGATACATAACATAGAAAAGCAATTTGACTACACAAAGTAATAAATAAAAACACTTTACAAGTCTCTATTTGGTCGTAGGTGACTGTGTATATATGTAGTGTTTCTTTCCAGTGCAAAGAAGAGGCAAGAAGCTTTTTTTCTTCTTTTTCTGACATATTAATGAATGAAGTCCTTTCTTGTTCCTACAGGTTATTGCAGATTTTTTTACACGAGGCATTAAATAATAACATAATATTGGGCAGCATCTGTAATCAGAAGAGGAATATTGTATGGATGACACCATACAGGCATATCAGGGTGAAGGAACGTCTCTGACCAAGAATTGAATATAGTGTCATGTTAGAGACCTATCTGACTCTTAAAAATTAAATAACCCCTTGGGCTCTATCTGATTCTAACTTCAGACTGGATTGGAAGAGAAGGATCATCCATGTAGCTGAATTGATATGAGCAATTGCTCATAAGTTTGTTATTATTATTTTTTAACTGTGCAGCCAAAGTCATATTTATTCTGAATACTTTTTATGTGTAGGTACATGGTGTATGAGTGAAGTGAAAACAGAAAAACTGAAGGGTTTAGGTGTTTTCTAGTAGATTGTTCTAGTCTTCAGTATTGCTCATAGAAATAAGAACTGATTTGAAAGTACGTGAGTCACTGAATATTTGGAAAGCAAATCTTTTCTTTAAAGGCAGGTTTTTCGTAAGGCAACTCTAAATCAGTGCTTATGAACCTAAGGAAATATGCCCTCTAATAATTTTTATTTCAGTTAATAAGAGAAACATAATTAAATCATGCCTGTTACGTCAATAATGCAAATGCCTCTATGTATAAGTTATTTCAACTTTTTCCTTCTCAGTCTGGCTGGATCTGCACTCCAAAAAGAAGATTCAGTGAGACTTACATGTGCAAAAAATAGGAACTTCACAGTCAGAAATACCTGCCTGTAGTAATAAATTAACACAAGTTTGTTGTTTGAGGTTTTTTTCTAAGCTGTAGCTACAGATTTCTCACTTACCTTTCATCATCGTTGTCATTCTAATCTGATGACAAACAGTTGCTCTGGAATTTCCATGTATTTATATATTAGTGCAATTTATGTGTTCAAAGGCAGCCAATGACTTATGAGGAAGATACCACAGAATCTTTTAAAAGTTTGACCCCAAACAGAAAGTGACCATTTTGGTGCTTTCTAGGGTAATTTTCCATAGAAGAAATTCTTAACATATGTATTGTGCTTGCCAGGCTTATTCAATCACAAGGAAGATATTTTTCTCTTATCATCTATATGCAATAAAGTATATATGCTAATCAGTTACTGCAAGACTTTGTAATAACTAAAGGGTACTGGAAAGTTTTGAATACTTCATGCTTGCAGCTGCTGAAGACAGGATGTGATGTTAAACAAGGTCAGGGTGGGAAAAGTGATACTGAAGGCCACAAAGTGAGTGGGTGACTACTATTAGTCCACCAGGTTTCATCAAAATCTGACTTTTCTGCTTAATTTAACAGCAAAAAGTAACAAAGTATAGAACTTGCTATTTGACATCATCAAATAGGACAGGATGTGTAATTCCAGTTTAGGAAGTGCTGACCCTGGTGAATTGTGAGGCTGAGATGAAATTAGCACCCTGTTCTGCATTCCCTCAGACAAGCTGGCCTAGTTATTTTAAGATGCAGGAAGGTATTAACCAGTGCAAATAAAAATAGCAAAAGGAGTGCTAAAGTAGCTTCTGCTGAGCTGACTGTACTTCCTGTTCTAATTATTTTCACTAAGCCACTAAGCACTGCTGATAGTTCATTCTCTCTTTATTTTTTTCCCCACCATAAATCCTGGCACCTGTATATCATGGCTTTGTTCTGGGCGACAACATCTGTATGGAAATCTTGAACAATATTTTGGGTTTTTGAGTGGATTCTTATTACATTACTTAAACCAAATGAAATGTGTTTCTAGAGCACGGCCAGATGCCTGGCTTAGGTGAAAGTTTCACTGACTATACAGAACATTAATGACTAGAGTAAATGAAATGTCTTGGGCATTTGAAGTGGAATTCCCAGCCATCCTCAAGGTTACTAACCTATCCAGAAGGAAACTCTTAACTACCCATGCCTAGATGCCACAATGGGAAATCTTGAGTATTATAGACACTTTGGCTATATATTGTACTAGGTCCACTCACTATTAT
Source organism: Climacteris rufus (assembly GCA_013398175.1). NCBI lineage: Eukaryota > Metazoa > Chordata > Aves > Passeriformes > Climacteridae > Climacteris > Climacteris rufus. The sequence goes on along the minus strand of VZRZ01000050.1, from coordinate 47,760 downwards.
GGTCTCATCCAACTAAAATCAACAAAGTCTCCTAACTTAGCTGAGTGGACTGATTTTAAATTTTACCATTAGATATTGGCCATTCTGTCAGCTGTTTTGTGGTTATAAAACAGCATTCAATTCAATTTTTATGTAAGCAATGCTTTTATCCAAGATAGCTTCAGATGCATAGTCACTGATGAAAGTGTAAAGTATTGAAAGTTTGACATTAAGTGTACAGCAATGAGAACACGACTTAGAGAGGAGGTTATGCAAGCAATCTGATTCTAACAGGTTCAATTACAGTAGAAGTTAATTTGATAGGGATCACAGACCTACACTGTAGTCAATTAGTAGGATGAAACTGGAGTACACACAACAAAAGGGCCTGATAATAAGCAAAGTACTTAGGAACAGAAGCCAAATGAAAATGAAATAAAAGGCTGTGATCCAAAAATCTCTGGTCTTGAGAACATGGGACAGCCTCCAAATGGATGATTATGACATTTATCACAAGGTACATTGGGTCAAAATACCCATTAAGGTTGGTACAGAAATTTTATAAACAGGAAACTGCATAAAGGAGGAAAATGCTAATCTAATCTGCTATCAGCTCTCTTGGATCTACAAAGGTAACATACGTGCTTATATTCATTCTGCCTTTCAGACTACAACTCCTTGTCCAGTTAGGATGCTGTTTATTTTAGGTTTGGTGGTGGTACTGTAGCAGAGAGAGGTATTTCCAGAGGCTGGTCCAACCTGGAGTGGTAACGGAGCCAACATACTTTATCAATGACAACTTCCCCTGACAGGCAGGAGCTCAAGGTGTGTTTCAGCTGAAGCACATCAGATTAAAACTTAAATATGCAGTAGTATGAGGTAGATCTGCTCTGGCTGTAGGAGAACAAAAGGAGGGGTGGATATTTAACCCCAACCACAGGGCACTGCATGGTGACACTCCAGGTAGATGGCACTTCAAGGTTTAATGGCAGAAAATAAGGTGTATGCTTTAAGATATAATTCTACAGCATGACTTTGGCAAGCTGCAGGTGATGTTACCAGAACCTAAAGGGGTTACAGTAAATAACGTATGTCAGGTTGATAATATGGGCCATTGGCTGATCCTTGTGGAAACTGACCTGGTGGCAGAGGGGCACAGTGAGGGGATGAACCAGTGAAGCCTCTAGGAAAGCAAATACTCTGCAAAAGAGTGATGCTCCAGAAGTTTTGGGGCAGAAGGAATGAAAATGGCATTACAAATAGAAGTAGCAAGAGAGAGACCCCACCACATTGGGGTTAACAATTGTGATGGTGTCTGAGACAGCTTTATGAAAGAAAATGCATTTGATATTGTCCTGAGGAATCCCATGTGCTGCACATTGGAACCATGTTAACAGATTCATTTTAAGGCCTGAAAAGACCTTTATGGTTATTACTTTTCTAATATAATTTTGCATTAAGCTGGTAATGTTTATTATGTAAGCATACCAGATGTTTACCCTAAGAAGGCTTCTTTCTAGAAGATTTCACATTATGAAGAATATACCATCTTTTTCTTCCTTGAAGTGTTCCCTTTATTAGTTATTAATTTTTTCTTTGTGGCTACAAACTATTTCATCATGTTGCACATGTTTCCTGCTGATTTAGAGATCAACACATGGATATCTTTCTTTCATATTCAAAAGTAGATAACTTTTCATCATCTGATATAATAATCAGATTCCTCACCTTCTTGTGGGTAACTCAGACATCTTACACAAGTGTATCAGTCAATGTTATTGCCTTCAACCAAAAAGTAATTTTATTAGTAATTTTTGGTTGATAAAACCTGTCTTTTTTCCCCATCATAAACGAATGAAGTAATTAATATTAATTAGCATTAATTATAATCTTTCTTATTTTTATCCATATCTCATCCAATGTCAGTTTTCCATGAGTTTTCATAAGGCCAGTGTCAGATTGTTCATCTTAGCATTATCTTAATCATTCTACTTATGGTTTTTAAAATGCTTTCTAGTCATTAGCTTTCCTCCAGACACTGGAGGAAGCAAATCAAGGACATGGATGGATAATCCGTGGCATGTGTGCCACAAAGAAATTTAGCTAAAGAGCTCCTGTACCATGGCTGGGAAAAAACCCTGTAGTTATTCTGGATGTCACTGCTGTTACACAGGTAAACAGTGACCTGTTCCTCACAAAAATGACCAAAAATGAGGAATCTCTCAATCTCCACAAAAAAGTGGAAAAAATACTCAGTGTGATGTAGTGCTGCTGTGAATGTGCAGAGCCATGCGGTTTCCTTTTAGTTTTCACACGGACCATCTCTGGGCTTTAAAATCTCTTTAAAACTGGAGGTGCCTAGCCTAGAAAGAAATTCTTGCACCTTAAACTCATCTTAGTCTGGATTTTGGGTTTTGTTAATAAAGAACAAATTGCTTAGAAAAATTTCCAGGGTTTGCTGTTGAAAAGAGTCCTGGGGACTGAATTTGAGTTCATGGCTGTTGTGGTTAAAGATCTTCCAGTAAGGCTGCAGTGATCAGTTCAGTTCAAATCAGGCATCAATCTTTCAGAATATGTTCCTCTTCCTCCTTAAAATCAGTACCAGGCAGGTGTAGAGTTGATGGTGTTTTATGGTGATACATCAAGTTATTAATACAAATTAGTTCAGAAAAAATTGCCTGATATTACTCAAGGTAAAAAACCTCTTGTAACCTGTGAAACTGACTGAGCACAACATTCAGTTTACAGCCTCCTGTTATATTTTGTAGAAAGAGGGTGAATGTTACAATCCAGATATGTTTGTTTATTGTATAGGTGGGAAATGATTTACCATTTTTTCAGATTAATTTTGAGAATCTGCTTATAAGAAAATGATAGTGATATTATTTTCCCCAGTTCTTGTGGGTAACAGAAGATTTCAGGTTATTTTGTTATTCTTCCCTAAAATTTCAGCTGCAAGTTCATCTATTGAAGGATTTGACCCCTGAGAAACAGTCAGCATCAGATATACAATATTAGTCTGGCAGGTTGCAGTTTACCACAAGGATGACAAAAAAATCCAATGCTGTTTAAAATATTCCTCTGAATTTATGAACATCAGATGACAATCTGAAAACGTACTAGCTCAATCTGTAATACTACAGAAATCACTTCAAATATCACTTTTATTCTAATTCTTGAAGCATTAATGTTGGTGACAAACACGAAAAAAGGAATGCTTTCAGTATGTCAAAAGAAAAAAGTATAATGTGGTGGCAGAAATGCACAAAATGCTTGTAATTCTTTCTTATGGGCTCTCCATGTGAGCAACTGGATTCCAAGTCCATCCCATTGCTTTAAACACTCAGCTGAGTTATATGATAATTATCCCTTGCTCCCAATTGATAGATCTGGAGTTTACATGAGTCACGGTGTCATCCTGAAATTTGTACTGGTAATGACACTTAGAATTAGATTCTTAATTTAGTCATCTCAGTTAAATGTCTGAAGCACAGTGAGATGACTCTCCAGGCTTAAAACTTCTTGACTTGATGCCTCTGTTGGCAAAGCAAAGGTGGCTGTGAGAAGAATGCCCTGGTTCAACGAAACTCAAGTGAGATTTTTTCATCAAGTTAATAGAAATGTAGAATAATTTAGTTCAGAAAGTGACTCTGGAGGTTATCTGGAGCATTGTTATGGGCAACAGCTGATGATGGCTCCTAGGACATGGTCTGGCTTTTAGTTACTATCTTGTTAAAGATTAGGTCCTTGAACAGCGTGAAGAAACAAACAAACAAACAAATGAAAAAAGCCAAAATCGCATTAAATTTAGTGTGACTATGGTATCTCATGCATAGAACTTGATAAATGGCATCTTATCATAGTGTGATTAAGGAATAAAATGAAGGGGTTGTACTTAAAGTTTTCTACATTTACAAAATTTGTATAAGAAAAACAGCTGAGTTGATGTAATAGTTGATGTACTTCTGAAGGTGAGCAGTGTGGGACAGTTAAATCTAATTAAACACATCAAAATTAGCATAAAGACAAAGTGTAAAAATAAATGTAATCACAAGGGAAGAGTAATTCTAATTAAATTGTCCAAAAAATGACAAAAAACCTTTGTATTTAAAACCAAGAAAAATATCTATGTAGAAGACCTTGGGGAGGTTCATTAAAAAGTAACTACATAAGCTGAGAAAGAATTTATCCACTTTTGCCGCCTGTCTGCAGTCCCAATTGCAGCAGGATCTGGTTAATCTGAAGGCTTTGTGATTATACTGCTATGAAAATTTGTACAAACACAATGTACTGGTTCTTTCCATATGCATGAGTTCCTTAGATGAACTATTGTTTGCTTTCACCAAATATGAGTTTTTTGATATAGGAAACTAACCAATGAGTAATTTTTCAACTAGTGCTTCAAAACATCAGCACTAAACCCAGACAGTCACCAGTGACTATAGCAGATTATTCACAAAGCTGTCCAGGTGTATGTTGGTAACAATAAATTGGGTAAAACTGTACAATGCATGTTGTAGTTGAAGTGCTATAAGTGGTGCTGCTTCCAGACTGAGGTAAGTCATCAGTAAATCTAATGCTGTCATAACCCATCAGGAACAACAAACACAAGGCTACTGAGAGACTGAAGGAATCAAAGGAGTTTGTACACAAGACTTCGCAAAACATGTCACCTAATGACACCATTATTATCTGGTCTTCTGGCATTATCTTCCATGTTTCAGACTTTTCCATTTATGACACAATGCACATTAACTCCCCCCCACAAGGGGAGCTGCAAGTGCTCACCTGTGCCATTTGGTGCAAACAGATGCAGAGGTGTGTTTGCCCTCTCAGAGATATAGGTGCTTCTACCATCCTGACCAATAATTACTAAAATTGGGAAAAGAATATGACAGCCTGGGGCTCAGATAATTTGCTTATCTAAAAGCGTTTTGCAGTTTGGAGAGCATGTCTTGAAAATGGGCTGGGGCACCTCAATTTCTGCAGCTGCTGGCATTGCATCAGGATTTAGAGCTTTTCCTTCTTCTCAGTTTCCACTTTAGCTTGCTGCCAGAGGTTTCCAGTGCTAGATTTTCTTCCTTCCCACACTGCAGTGTCCATGTTTGCTACAGATGTGGGAAGCAGAGGTAAAGCCATTCCCTCCCCCCATTCCCCTTTTTGGTCTGTTTTCAAATAATGATGCCATTATCTTTCAGCAGCAGGATTGGATAGCATTAGGTATCCCCATTCATCGAGTATATCAGTCAAACCAGCCAAAGAATATATTAGATGGAATCACAGCTTTATCTGTCCAATACATAATATACCAATGTAGCACAAGAAGGGCTGCTCAAATTGATTGAATTGGGTTTTCCTACAGAGCTGCTTTGTGTATAGTGGGAAATATTCCGTATCAAGCAATCTACATGAACGGTAGCCACGGTGTGACTAATCTCAGCAATGCTAATACTGAATCTCAGGAAACCTGAACAGGAGGATCAATGTTCCACTCATTTCATATAAATGGCCTATATTATAAAACCCATCAGATAAAGGTTAGCTACTGCTACATTTAGAGCCTGGCATGCACGACAGAGGTGGGGTGTGGCAAACACAAACCCCAATCTCACAAACAAACAAACAAACCAATCTCACAGGTGCTTGCAAGTAACTTTAGATCTAAGTGACTAAAGCCATCAATAGAGGTGTTAGACATCTTAAGAGAAAGAAACAAGAAAAAAGCTTCCTTCTCTTTCACAGTATTTCTTAAATAATAATCTCCATATAAATTTTTCCATATTGAACTTTTTGCATCCAACCCTTTAAAACAGTAAGTTAGTCACCCGGGCCAACTGCAGAAGGACGAAATGTTTGAAGATTCCAGGGTGATGGAAAATTGTCAATATTGGCCTGCAGGGAAAATAAAAATCTGAGAAATAGTACCCAAGGGAGTATGAAATTGGAACTTCTGCTAGGAAAAGCTTTCAGCTGAAGAGAGCTTATTCAAGCTGCCTTCATGGCATGGAATAAAGGGTTTGCACAATTTCCTTTCCCAGGTCCTAAAAGGCCAGAGCTGGTGGCTTTGATGCACCTTAGCTTAGGCAGGAGGGTAGAGGAGCTCCAGGGATTTGCTTCCCTGAGGGAGATGGCACAGTGAGAGAACAGTGAGGAGTAGTGACCTGTAGAACATGAGTTCAGGTCCCAGCCATCACTGCATTTTTCTTGAGCTGTTCTCACTTGTGCTGCCTCTACAGTTTGAGCAGTTAGTGATAGGTCATTTCTATTCAGGGAGATCAGCTGTTTAGAAGGTCATTTCTTTGGGGGGGATGTTTGTTGGGTTTGCATGTTTTGTTTGTTTCCTGTTTTCTTTTTTTCTTTACTGTTTAATTTCTAAAAGCTAACTGCCAAGTAATGCTAATTTCTCTTCTAAGTCTGAGGCTGTCTTTGTGTATTGGCTTCTCCCAACGGCTGTGCCAAGGCAGTGCTGCTTTTGGACCTTTTACTCTGCTTTCCCCCCTTTTCTGTCATGCTAAAAGTCACACTAATAGAACTTTTTGATTTAGACCTTTGTTGTCTCAAAGAAAGAGGGAATTATTTATAATCAGATGTGACCAGGATTTCATCTCTGTAGACTGATGCATGTTTTAGAGCATTCACCTTTAAGGTATACAGAATACAATCTGCTTGATCCTCTGTGGATTGTAAATTTCTAGAGTTGGCTACTTTTTTCTTTTTGTCTGCCGAGGAAAGGTTTATGATCACTATTACATTATCTTGTCTGTAGTACTGTGGAACTAGGGCCCTTCTTCCTATCAGGAAGCCTTCTCTTTACTTTCGTATCAATAAAGCATTTCTTAGACCAGGGTTCATTCCTAATAAGCAACTTGAGAATTGCACCTGAACTAAGAAATATTTTTCCCCTCTGTGTGCCCTAAGCTTCAGAATATCAAGGAGCCTACATGCTTTGAATCTAAGACAGAGCTTACAGTCTAACAGCTTTTTTATCGCCTTCCATCAAGCAAAAAAGCCTCCAGGTGGATTAAGCTGTGTGTATAAGAAGCTTACAAGGTAGCAGGTGTCAAGTCCCAGTAAAGGTCATTCCATTAGGGCTGTTCTCTTCTCAGACACAGCTTTCCTTGTGGACTTCTGTAAAACTGCCACTGAGACGTTGGTGCACTGCCTTACAGAGCAGGAATGTTGAGCAAAATGCAGAAGCGTGAGCAACATATTTGTCCAGGGATTTTAGGCTGAAGTCTAGCTTTAGGAGTGTGGCCCAGATAAAATACAGTGACACTGCTAGAGACTGGTAGCAGGGTAGGAAAAATACTTTCCCATGTTTCTGGTCCAGCCATCTAAGAAGGTCCAGATTAAGTGAACAGGGTGTTGACAGTATACTATAGAAGAAGGAGTAAGTTGTTAAAAAGAATTAAAAATAAAAATCCTTGTTGTATTATGATTGAGGGCCTGGAATGAGCTTGAAACATACTTGATGCATCCCAGTGTCTATTGTTACTAGATCAAAGGGGAAAGACTTGCTGTAAAAATGAGTAAAAATCATGTGACAACTCATTCTGCCAGACATTTCAAGGCATGAGCAGACAGCATTCAGTCAGCACTCTTGGATCGTGTTTCTGATTGTATCTTCACAAAAACAAGGATCAGAAACAGAATTTCCTTTTCTTCTTTTTTTTTTTTCCTTCGATGGGAAGGGTGTAACATGAGGAGCTCCAGCCATACACGTATGCCTTTCTTGCCCAGACTGCACCGTGTAGCTTTGCCCCTAGTTGTAGGCTTATGGGGGTGAGCAGGAGGTGAAGGGTGAAAGAGGCCAGCACGGCACAATGATACTTTCAACATTTGATAAAGCTACTCCAAGTAACATCTAAGGGAGGTACAGTTTGGAAAGCTTGGTCAAACTTGTGCTATTTCAAATCGTCCTGTATGAAATCTTGCGTGCCTAGTTAAAAATTAAAGCTGAAGAAGTGACTTGCAGCAAATGACCATCCTTCTGAAAACTGAACTGGTCTTATAGAAACCAGACTATATGGCAGGAAAGAAGTAGTGAGAAATCAAATCAAATCAGCATAAACAGCAATGAATTCAAAGCCTCAGTGTATCTGTGAAGGAGAAAACCTGCCAGACAATTATACTAAGGACATTGTGGAGAAGTCAAATGATTTTGCTACTTCTATCTTCACTTCAAATATCTTGAGAAAATACTACTTTTCAATCAGTAAAGATGAGCCATTCATTGATTGACTTGTCAATAAAAGAAAAGTTACTACCAGGTGATAAATCATGATGTTAACTATCTGAAAATATATGTTTAAGAGTTGTGAAGGATCTTAATACAGAGAGGCTGAACCACTGGGGAGAAAGTACAGTCTTTGCTAAAGTAATCTATTATGCCAGAAGACACAGAGTAGCACAGGTTTATCTATAATTTAAGCAGCTTCAGTACAGATTCAGGGAGTTTCCTGATAATAAACATTGCTTTGGTATCTGTGAAATTGGTTGAACTAACTTGAAAGACCAAGTTATAAAAATATAGATGGTCACAATGTTAACTCTAGTTGGCATATTTTCTGCAGATACAGTATGTCTAGAAAAGATTCACTTGAGAACTTATTTGGATTTCTGAAACATCTTTCACCAGCAAGAAGCTTTACTGCAAGTTTTTAAATGGGCTTTTCTGAAAGGGAGAAGCTCAGTGTTGTGAGTGTTAACAAGTTATTGAACATCAGCTGATCCAACAGCAATTGCCTCTGTACATGCCCTTAGCCTGCAGCAATAGGGAGGAACTTTGGATTGCTATATCCTTTTCATAGAAACAGTGTGACTCTACTTGTTTTTGTAGAATGGTATAAAAAAGATGAGTTAAGCATTCCTGCCTACTCTTCCACAAAAAGAGGAACCAAAAGTTATTTCAGAAAAATAAAGTAGAAATGGGTTAAGAGAGTCACTTTGTAGGCAATAGATAAGTAACATGGTGGAAACTGGTGGTATGAATCCTCAAAGGCTTCACTTCTAGGTCAGGGTTAGACATCTGTGTAAAATGAAGGCTTGCACATTCACATTAGATGGAGATAAAAACAACCCTGAGGGCAAACAGACCTTCAGGCTTTGAAACATAAACGGTGCTCTGAGTAATAGGGTAAGGAGGAAACTTCTCAAGGATGGTGGCTATGCCCTACCTGCTCACTGGAGGATTTCCTTTGCGTAAGTGGTGTAGATTTTTGTATTGGCTCCCTGCTATAGGGGTCTGTCCAATGTAACAATACCTGTGTTTTTCCTTGTCTGATACAATGATTATCAGTTGGATCATACATTAGATCATGACACCACGGTGGACTTCTGCTTGCAGTTACTGAACTTGGCATTTCAGCAGCTCCACTGGCTTCTATTCTTGCTGAATTTTGCAGTCCCTGTTGGTTTGATGATACAATTGTTCATGTTTCTTATGAATATGCTCTTCATGTTGATCCTGCTTGGCAAATGGTAGTGAGCTTTGAAGGCTGGCCTGAAAACCGTGAACTCTGAAGATCTTTTGCTTTTTTTTCGCTTTAAATATTTTATCTTCCAGATTGGAATTATTCATTGAATTAACATGTGAGCTGCTCCCATTGGAAAGAGATTGGCTGTGAGGACTTTCCCTGTATTTCTTCTTGAGAGGAGACTGTTCATGTTAGGAGCCACTGTTCTTGTAGCATGACTGGCTTTGAGAAAGTGTTTTCTCCAGAGAGAGACTCTTTGGTTGGGAGCAGCTGCTATTGGCAAGGCTGACTGGAAGAGATCTTGTCCCTGGTGATTTGGGCTGAGTAGAGACCCTGTTGCAGGGAAGTGCTGATGCTGGAGCAGGGCCAATGTGGAGTGAGTGAGCACAGGAGACTCTTAGCAGGAACAGCTTCACTCACAAAGAGCCTGCCCGTCTCCAGTGTCCTTAACCAAGTAGGGCTCTGGGGGCTCTGGGCTCCCGGTGCCGGTGGCACGTCTCTAGGGATGGATCTAATTGCTGGGATTGCAATAAGGGCTTTGTGTGGCTTTGTGTGTGTCGAGTGTTTGTTTACATTGTCTAATGATGATTTGTATCATGCTTAGAGTGTGTTTGATTTAGTTTAGTCGCTGTTATCATGGTTAATATTTTAGTGTGTGTTTAATAAACACAATGAAACCTGCACAACTCTCCACTGCTATTAGGCATCCCTTGTCTTAGGAAACAACTTGAAGAGATCCTTTAGGTTTCTCCTGCAGTTTTGTCTGACCTTCAATAAAAAACACCCTCAGCCAGGCTACGGATCTTTGCTGCTCCTTGGGTGAGCTGCCTAAGACAGGTTTCAGTCTGTTTCACTAATAATAATTTGTATTTCCTCTATGTGAATGTGTGTTGGTGTGCATGGTCTGGGTGGTTTTTTTTGTTCTTTCACTCCTGTTCTGGAGTCGATTTTTACTCAGGTGATCCTGTTCTATTCTGCACTGGGTTACACAACAGTAAAAATACATTTTGATTCTTTTCCTTCATTGATTTCTTTTAAAAGAAATAATATATCATATGCACAAGATGGTGTTAATTTACACACACACAGAAATGTATACACATACACATTTTCTTTAGTATTTTTGCTGCCACCAGTAATTATTTCACCTCCCTTCTCTACTTTTTGCCATTTTAGATTTTAGTGAAGGTTTCATGTTGTGGATGCCACAGGGACTTACACAGGGACTTATGTCTGGGACTTACACATGATTTTACTTCTAGCACAACCAACTCCTTTTGTGTTTAGAAGTAAAAAAGCACTACCTAGAAATTCAAACTTAGATTTTATGCTCCTAGACACTATCTATGAACAGTAAAACAAAACAGCTTCTTGGTATGGGCTACAAGTTATCTGCACAGAAAGAAGCTAATATGCTCCTAAATAGATAGGAAGGGAAACCAAGGAACATGAAGCTAATTATTCACGGCTAATTTTAGGCTTTTGTTTAATGGTGCTGATGTAGAGACCGTGATGTACTTGTATAGGGCCCTGGAGAGTGCATCAGCTTAAACAAGATGCTGCACCCCGTGTCAGAGAGCTCTAGGCCCCAGCTGAAGTGGAATTCAGACTCCCAGTCTCCTTCTTGAAGCACTGCTGAGATTCTGGAACTGAAGCAGAGTATTTCAGGGTACCACATGGAACATCTGGCTCTTAACTGTAAGACTGTGCTCACTTTTTTTTCCTTTTCCTTTTCTTCTGTAGAATTAGCTGGATCTCCATTATGTTTAATTTAGTTTTCAATTTACCCTTAATACCTGTTCTAGCCAGCTCAGCCTTTTTTGGTTAGAAGGCATCAGTCTTGTTCTTTCAATGCAAACAAAACAGAATTTTTTTTCCACTTTTTTCTCCATGCATGGATTTATTTGGTGGTGTTGAAAAAGATGCAGCAGGAAACAAATTGTCAACTACTTCACAATCTCTCTTTCAGGTGGGTTTAGTTAAGGGATTATTCAAGAGGCAGGAAAAATGTATATTTATCATGGTGATGATTTTAATTCTAAATAATTTATGATTACAGAATCGTAGAATGGTTTGGGTTGGAAGGGACCTTAAAGACCCTCTTGTTCTGACTGCCCTGCCTTGAGTGGAGACACTTTCCACTAGACAAGGTTTCTAAAAGTCCCATCCAGCCTGGCTTTGAACACTTCCAGGGGTGGGGCAACAACAACATTTCTGGGCAATTGGCGATGGTTCTCATCAACTTCACAGTAAAGAATTTCTTCCAAATATCTAATCTAACCCCATTTGTTCAGTTTAAAGCCATTCCTCCTTGTCCTGTCACTCCATGCCCTTGTGAAAAGTCTTTCACCAGCTCTCTTGGACCTCCTTTAAGTATTGGAAAGCTGTAACGAGGTCTCCTTGCAGCCTTCTCTCCTCCAGGCTGAACAACTCCAGCTCTTCCAGTTGGCTTCATAGCAGAGGTGCTCCATCCTTCTAATCACCTCTGTGACTTTTATCTGGGCTCTTTCCAGTAGGCCCACATTCTTCTTATGTTGGGGCCCCCAGATCTGGACCCCAGGTGGGGTATCACCCCAGCAGAATCACTTCCCTTGACTTGTTACCTGTGCTACTTTTGATGCAGTCCAGGATACAGTTGTCTGGTAGCCAAAACTTGGGGATTTAGGTAACTCCAGAAATATAGGCATTGATGCAGCAGACTACAATTGTTCTTGAGCATCTAATGTTAGCTATGAGTTTTAAGTTTTTTTTAAAAAGAAAGAACAAAATATCCCTGGCAATAACTGCTGTGAGTCACATCATAGCTGCAAAAGTGTTTTGTGCCAGCAAAGAAGGAAGTCAGGAGAGAATCTGAGCAGTGAAACAGCCTTGCTGGTTTTGCTTTGTCTGCAGAGGCTCTGCACAACCACTTACCTGGTCCTCCCAATGGCAGGAAAAAAATGGGGCACAGGAAGGGGGAATTGGTTGTGATGTGCATATATACATATGAACATGCAGGTATTTCCACATGAATAAAGCTACAGTGCTTACTAGAGCTGCATGCACTGTCCCAGACTAGATTAAAAATGAGTTTGCATACATTTTCTGTCAGGATCATTTCATTCGAAAAAATAAGGCTTGAACATAGGAACAATACACAAAATAAACTAAATCCCTAAGCTCTGCTCCTTCCTTTTTTTTTTGCCTATTGAAACCCAGTGAATCTCACCTGTACATTTATAATCAAGGACAGGTCTTGCTAGCTCAGTGGAGCTAGAGATATAGAACCACTGTATCGTTATTACTTGACTTCAGTGTGTCATCATGTGGTACCCAAATAAAAGGATGAGCTTGAAGTGAGTCTTTGAAGGTCTTGCTGTTCACTACATAAAACGATAAAATTTACTCAGAATTTACATCTAATAAATAAAAACAGAAACAGAAAAAAGAGATTTCTGCTTAGTGAACAATCACTGGCCACACTGGAGAGTAAAGCTGGCTTTGAATGTATTCAAGGTTCAGGCTATACTTTCTGCACGTCTGTAATCCCAGTGCACAACACACTGCATAAATTATTCCTGTTTAGCAAGAATAGGATGTGCAAAGAGGTTGTGTCTTGGGTTGGAGGTATGTGCATCATTTTGCATCCTTTACTACTTCCTCAGTGCTATCTGGGACATAGATTATTTGTATATAATTTGAATCTAAATTCTTTGATATATATATGTATATATATATACGTGTTTTTAGACACCAACACACATGTACATGTAAGGCACTTGGCTCAAGATTTTTCAAAAGCCAACCATGAGGTTGGAGCCTGAATGAACCAGCTTTTGAAAGACCTGTGTTTTCAGGGCATGCTATACCTCTCATGACCCTCATTCTAGATGGCTGAAGTTCATCTGCTCAATGCTATTGTTTTCTTTTGACAGTAGTACTCTAAATCCCACAAAAAACCTGTGTTTTCCTCATAGAAGTGAGGACCCAACTAAGTGTTTTGTCATGGTTAGTGACACTGATAAGAAAAAACCTCGCAAAGCATAATACACTATCAGAAATTACCTTCTTTTTTCCCCCCCTTTAACACATGTTAAATTAGCCAATAAGCCTTGAAGCTGTGCATACCTGATGATTAATTTATGTTATTTTGTGGATGTTTTTTAAAAAGAAAAGGTTCTATCATGCTAGATTTACAGCATTGCAGAGTTTCACAATGTTGCAATGCTGTCTTCAATTCAGCCGCTTCATATTGAAATTTCACACACAATAATTGGCTGACCTTCACAGCTATGGCAGAAACTAATTAAAGCTGTAAGGCTTTGCTAGCTATGCTTTTGTGTGAAATGTGAAGTTTGGTGATAATGAAATATGGGGTGCAGATGTTATTGTCTCAGATAGTCTGTGTCCTTGGTTCACACTAATGAAGAACAGCAATTATTAAACAAAACGTATTTTCAACCATTAATTATTTGTGTTTTGATAGAATGAATGTCCCAGCAGCAGCTCCTTCTTTTTCACTTCTTCAAAAAGTCATTTAATGTAATTTTACAAGCTAGTGGGAGAGTCCCCAGGATGCTACATGAGACTTTTACTGCATTTGGAGAATTGGTTTTAGACTCATTCTGTGGTGCATTGCACAAGAAACTACACCAAAAATAAAGGAGTGTTTTCAGTGGGATGATTTGAAAGTTTGGGGATTTTAGTCTTGTAGACAGAATCTGGACAACATAATCGTTATTCCTGTTAGATTCATAAAGAAGGCAGAAAGGTCTGTATGCAATGGGCTTTTATGTGTGGATGGAAAAGGGCTATATCCTGTAGTACCTGTTTCTTACCCCTTTAAATGTGTCCTCTGTGACCTCTCTCACTTCAGCAGAAGCAGAAGTCCATTTTTAATTATGGTTGATTGCCAAAGCTGCTCAGGTGTCCTCTCATTCCCTAGAATAACTGTTGGGAGAATGTCAGGAAAAAAAAAGTTATTTTCCCCACTGAGTTGAAATGTGGACTGTGTGTACATACTTGTATCTTTGTTATGTTTGTGTGCTTAGTACTATAGTTCCATAAATTTGGAATAGCATTGACTGTAATAGTTAAGGACAACCATGATTTGTGTTTTCCAGTCCCCTCCATTGATTTCTGTTCATTCTTTTCTTCCCCTATACCTACCATCAGTCCTTCCCTGTGTCATTCCCCCCAGTGCTATGAGTTTCATGAACAGCCAGTTCTCCCTTCATCTGCTGAGGTGATCTGTTTAATGTCAACATGGTGTGATGCTGTTCCACTTGAAGGTTATTATCTGCTCAGATTAGCTGGAGGAAGGACTTCACACTTCTCAGAGACACCCAGCTAGGCCACCTGCAGATGTGGCTCCTGCACTTTACCCTTGATTCACTTTTTGGATGGTGTTGTGTGGGTGCTTGTGGTGCTGTACTTTGTTTTGTTTTTCCCTTCTCCAGCCTGTGATGCTCTAAATCTTCCATGCCCATTGCAAGCAGCAGTGGTATGTCTACCAAGCTGAAGTGGAATATGTGCAGTCTGAGATGGCAGATGCCACCAGTGACATGTATATGTGACAAGGTGTGGAGCAGGCATGAATGCTGGGCATTCACACAGGCATACTATATTGGTGGGATGCTAAAGGCATGGAAGTAATTAAAATATGGGAGCTGATACTAGAAAACATGACCTTCCCCTTCAGTGACTGCTTTGGATTTAAAAAACAACAACTAAAAAAAGGCTTCAATGATAATTCCTATGGAATTTCTTAGGGACTGGATGACTCCTGTGAACATTCTGGCCTGAACATCAAGCAGCAGAGGTCTCCCATTAGAGTGGTGTTTTGCAGGGACAAATGATATAAGTATTTGCTGGTTTGTTTCAATATGGTTGCTGTTCCTATGTTCTTAGTATCTGAATCATCAACTCTTCAGCAATGAAATATATGAGTGATGTTAGCAGATGAAACTGTGGTTAGGGAGATACCATTACATTTTTGTTGTTGCTTGGAAATACAGTATTGCCCTGCCTGGGAGCTGTGATCATATTCTGTTTACAGAAACAATTATTTCAGCGGATTCCTTTATATAAGCATCCCATTGTGGGTTTGTAGATAATGACATAAGAAAATAGCATATCTGTGTGCTATGTACTTATGAATCTTGGATAGATACTGTTACCTGTACCTTAAAAACAGAGAAGGAAAACTGAGACAGAGACTTCTTATTCCTCCTCACTAGACTGATTTCCAAGATTTGCTTCATTTGATGCTTTTTTGAATAAGGCTCTCTAAGGGTCTTAGTACTTTAAATACCTAAATATCTTCAGATCAGTAACACAATTCCTCAACTGGAAACTTTGCATTCTCCAAACAAGCCAAACAGCAATTTGTTCAGGATTGTCAGTAACTTGTTGACTAGATTTCCCTGCCCCTGGAGTCCTCCTCTTGGAGTTAGTGCCAGAGGGAGAAGAGAAATGGTGTCACATCAGTTCAAACCCATGTAGAGGTGGCCAGCTTGACTCCCAAAGATGAATCCTGGTCTTGAATGTGGGTGTGGGCTGTCTTCTTCCTCAGGCAGGGTTTTCTGGATCCAGTCATTGTCCAAAGGCTGCCTGCAGAGCAGCCCTGAATGCAGATGAGATGCACCCCTTCAGCCCAGCCTTGACCATAGCTGCCACTGTGCCTGCCCTTCCAATGTCACTGTTGGCCACAGAGGTCTTCACATGTCTTGACTTCTGAATACTCATGTAATATCCCATATATGCATTTAACATTTTACATAGACCTTGACATACATGCATGAAAAAGAGGTACAGTCAGCAGCTGGTGGCCTTAATTAAGAGTGTAAGGTAAAGGAACAATATATACTGATATTAAAACACTGTTACTATAAAACTGAAGTTTTCCAGGCTTTTTCACTCATGCCTGTTCCAGATTTTGATGGCATCTTGGCTGTAGCAAGTTGTTCTTTGAACATACAGCACATATATGGGAAAGAACAAAGCTATGGATGGGGGTGTGTGTGCATGCATCTGTTTGGGCAGGCAAATTACACAAGGCAGTTTCCTATTAGTTTCACTTTACAGCTTCTGATGTTTACCGTAACAAATTTCAGTAAGAGGGATTTTGTATGCTGATTTATTTGTAAGGCCAGCTGTATGGCATTCATATATTGCACATTTTTGAATGACCTGCTTTTTTGTGACTTTTGAAAGTGAATCTGGCCTAGAAAGATGAAATTAAATGAGTCATCTCTTGCACTTAAAATATATTTGAAATTACCAAAAGCTTTAGTTTTCTCTGAATGACATTAAAACCATAACAGGAAGATGGAATCCAGTACTCCTGATGCAATCTGACAAACACATGGAACACTATTGCTTGTAGCAGTGGTGTTTACAAGGTGCAAAGATGTCAGTGTGCAGGGTAGAGAGGTGAGGGTTTAGAGCTTGGTGAAAAGAATATTCCCTGTGATGTAAATATTTTAGCAAGCACAACTGTAATAAAGTAAAACTAATGAGAGACCAACAACCTATTAATCTTCTAATCCTGGATAATAAATAATTGAGTTTTAAAAAAACCCAAACAAATCCAAACCCCAGAACTACAAAGTTATTTCCTACAGTTTGGCAAATGCGGCACTTTAATGTGTTATTGTTGTCTTTCTCTCAGTATATATAAATTTATGTGTGCAAATATGTTATATACAGGTTTTGTCTTTCTCATTCACAATGAGAAATGAGAAACAATGTATAAGTAGGTGCTTCTGACAATGCAAATTTCAGCTCCTTAAAATATTTCCTTGGATTCCTTCAATTGATGATGTGTCAGCTCATATCACAGCTATGACAGAGTCCAAACGTGGGGCTGAAATCTGCTGATTACCTCTGTTTTTGAACTTTTTTGAATACTTGGTCTCTAAGACTCACAGCTTCTCTTTCTTCAAGTGTTTTGACAGCTCCAGTGTTAAAGAGTAGTATCTTCAGAAAGCTCTATTGTGAAGTTTAGTAATTGACACCAATAACATAACAACATTAAATCATCCACTTTTTTTTTTTATGGTGGATAAGCCAGTCTGCTTGTAAATATGTTAAAGGATAGTGTGTAGGTGGAAGAAGAATTATGCTACGATTTTAAGAGCTAATAAATCTTTATTTAAGCAAGGGACCGCTAAAATTTAATTAGGCATATAAAAGGAGAGATCATTCTAAGGGTAAAAATATGCCAATTCTCACAAGAAAAGACATCTGCTTCATGGAAAAAGAGTAAGTTAAAGTGTACTCCTCTGTTACTATGTCAATAGGAAAGCAGGTTGCAGGAGTCTAAGATTTAAAAAAGGAGGAAAAAAAGAAAAAAAATTTTTTTTAGGCTGTGCGCATGGGTATAAAAAACGTGTTATCTAGTTAGTAATCTTGCCTGCTCTGCTTGCTAGTGTTATTGACAACACAGCAACTCTCTAATTCCTGAAGGACAGCCCTTTAGAAATACCATCTCACCACACAGTTGCTGGTGATCCACAGGCAGGCCTCAGTATTTGGGTGAGCTGAAGCCTTTTTTAGTATTAGCTACAATGCCTTAGAGAGGGGTGCTTCTCATGGAAACCTTTGTGCACATCATGAAATAAATTGTGAGTGGCATGAAAAGTCGGACTAAGTCATTTTGGAAGATGAAAATTGCATTGGACAACACATTGCTCTTGGCGGGTTTGCTCATGCGCCAGCCAGTGTGCTAGTAGGCATCAGGGAAAAAAGAGGAATTCCTGATTTTCACATATGACATAAGTTGTTCCTCTGGGTAAGCATCGTGTCACCATGGCAGTAAAAATAAAGCACCTCTTTCTGGCTTAGCATTGACAACATCTCTAAAGAAAAACCCTTGAGATTTTATACTGTCTAAATGTGTTTTTTTAATTAAAAAAAAAAAAGGTAAAACTGCATGGCCTATTAGAGGATCTGTTAAATTTACAAATCTGTATGAAGTTAAAAACAAATTCCTCATTTAGTATGCATTTTTTAATGAGTTCTGTCAGGCTTGTGGAAGTTACCCTGAGTTTATTTCTGTCTGAGCTAAAAAGCCAGGCAGCACAGGCTGTTCTCTGCTCCAGTATGACTGTGGTGTGTAGCAACCTCAGCTTTGCACAGAAGTTGGTCACTGAACAATAGATGTAGATTATTATTACACAGATTGCTCATGCACTTTGCTGTGAGTGTTGAAGAGTCTGTGGAGCAATCATAGAGGCTGCTTTTGTATCACCTTGGATAAAAGTCTCTTCATCTGAGTGTGCCGATTACCTGGAATGTTGTCACCGGACAGAGCTTTGTACAGTGGAGCACAGAGCTCACCTCAGGGGCTCTGCTTTGTTTCATAACATAATTATTAAATAATGAATACTCTTTCATTTTGCCCAGCCAGGACACAGTCTTTCTTTGACCTTTCCCACTCTTCCTGTTTTACTAGCCTCTAAGCCTTTTGGAATCTTTTAGAAGCCAACATGTAATGCTCCAGAGAGTGTAGGCATATCAACCTGGTGTCTCAAATTATCTAGGCAAATTGCTGAATCTATACCAAAGATTTTGAAGAGCAGCTTCTACAAACATCTATCAAAAATAACATGGTCCAGCTCATCTTGCTTCAAGGGGAGGAGATACAATGTAAATGACCTTTTAATTGAGGTTGCTTGCTTTCTGTGTTTATTTGATTATGCTAAAACTGTCTGAGAACAAACTCTCATTTAATATGTCTTAAGCCTGTGTTTTGCCAAGTGAATGGGTACCAGAATGACACAGTGCATGTTATCTAAAATGCTGCTTTCTCAGCAAGACTTACGTTTGTGTTGCTGCCCATTCATCTTTTTGTTTTCTCTAGGAACATGACACAATCCAGCAAAGCTCATTCCATGGGGCAGACCCTTTTTAAATGCCACGTACTGTGTGCTCTAGGCAAGGGTAGTCACAACTTGGCTAAGGAAGGTGTCTCTCATGTCTCAGCTTTCAACATTAATTTGTTCTGGCAAGAGTGCCATATGTACACTGAGTTACTCACATTCATACGAGGAACTGAATTTGTGATAGGATCTAAATGCTTTTGGTTTGAATTGAACATACATATTCTGGGATTTGCCTTCTCTTGGGCTAAAAGAAACACAAAAATTTCATATATCCAATGTTTCCAGTTTTTTTAAAAACTAAGGAATGTTATTAATAACATTTGTGCATGCAGCATACTGGTTTGCACATAAAATACTCGTTCTTGTATTCAGCTGTCTTGATTTCCTTTGTTTTGTAGGGTAGACAGAGCTTCAGTAGCTAGGCTGTTTTGCTTGCCATTTTGACAGTTAAGGTATGGATATAATTCAGTTGGCAGGAGAAAAACTTTGGTCTCTAGTGAACTTGCAATGTAATGTGAATAGACTCCTGTTATCTATGACTCAAGACCAAAGCAGATATTTTGAACTAAACATACTGGACAAAATGGGCCACCTTCTGCCTTCTGTTCTATCCTCATGATCCCGCAGTGGACTGCTGGACAGATGGTTTGTTTATGACATGGTGAATTGCAAAGATTTTTGTTTCTCTAAAGTAATTGTCTGTACAAATCACAGACTTTGCATGTGTAAAAGTCCAGCCAGATGTTAGAACCTGAAATAAATTATGTCACCACAAGTCATTGATTTTTCTGGGAACTGTGGTGATACCTATCGAGATTTGCAGTGGAACCCATTAGTGGGAGCAGAGGAATAGCAATGGCTTCCCTTGGAGCACATTCCTTGTGTTTAGAGATCTGTTCTGCAACTGCTAATTTACTGATACTATAACCTGGATCACTCAGTGTTTAAACTGAAATCTTTTATATCTAAAACAATTGAGACTACTGATTTATCCAAAGTACACTGTTCTTGTGTTAACACCTCTCTCTCTTTCCTCATATCCCATCTATTCTACACATCTTTCATATTTTTCCCTTCTCACTTCTATAGCTGATGCAGGAGTAATACCTGGAATTCTCCAGTTTTCCCAAATTGCCTAGCCATTGCATTCTTCACTTATCACAAGGAAGGCTGCAAGAAAATGCATCTCACATGGGCATGCCGTACAAAGTCGTGGTGAGATTTCATCAGAGAATCTAGATGGCTATGAATGTGAGTGGGGTGGCTAGGCAGTGCCTGACAGATCCAAGCAGATTTTAGCACCTTTCAGAAAAAGATGTCTGCAAGAGAGCTAGGACAGAAGCTGAGGAGAAACACTACTAGCAGACTAACAGAAGGGTAACTAAGGTTAGAGATGACGTCAGTTGGAGTTTGTGTAGCTCTGGGAAAGATCTGTGCAATTTGAGCCTATAAGAAAATGATAGTTAGCCCCGTGTGGAGTCTTGCAAACACAGGACTAGGCCATTAAAAGTCATGACAGAAAGCTGGTAAGAGCCATTCAGGCTAGTGTGGGAGAGGTGGTGTTTGGGAGAGCTGGAAGAGGAATACAGACGTGAAGATGAGCTGTTGTGAAGAAGACTAGGGCATACAGTGAAACTGAAGGCATAATGCAGTTCTAAGGAATACATAAGATAAACTCTGAGAACTGTGAGTCTTACTTAACTTTGAGCTCTGGGTGTGCATCCTAGTCTGCTCCTAGGTTTCTGTTGGGATGAGATGCAGTATCTCTCAGGAAAAGTTCAGAGGTGAGCTGCGGTAGCATCCCTGGGTACATAGGAAATTTCCTCCAGGTCTGCCCACATGGGAGCCAGGACTGTAAGACGGAATGGAGTTGGGATGCCCATCCCTTTCTTCCCTGGTGCTCAGTCTGGAGGAAACAGACATATCTTTCCACCCACTTTCACTCTAGACACCTTGCTGAATGATTCCCACACCCTATTCGTTTTCCAGCAGTGTATGGCCAGTGCTAAACAACAGAGAGAAAGCTTGGGCTGGAGCTGTGTGGAAAACTTGTCAGATTAGTGATAGGTTCTGGCTCTGTTTTTACATAAGTGCCTTCTGCTTTCAAATAAATTGTGAACAGATCCTCAACAGAGACAAAGCCATTCTGAGTAAAGCAAAGGCCTCCTGTCAATAATGGCAGTTGAAGGATCGGATCCCTTCTATTCCTTGTTGGCCTGTAGCTTTGAAATGCTATTTTTTTTGCACTTCAGTCCTTTCAGGTGTGAAACTTTGAAAAGGTTACGTGTCCTGAGAACAAACCAGAATCTAAATATAGGAGAAAAAATAATAGATTAGTTGTCTAGATTTTGAGAACCACAGATTCTAACCCATCCTCTTCAGCTGACGGCTCCTGCTGGCTAACAGACAGGCACAGTAGCCTCTCTTTTCCCCCCCTCCCCAAAGTCTGCCACTGCCATTTCTCTTCTTGCAGAGGACAGCCAGCATAAAGGACAAAACTTGAGAGGAGAGATGTGACTCTACCGCAGTAATACGATCCCTTTACAACTCTGTTTCATGAAAACTTCTTTCCTTTTCCTGTGGTAACACAAGAGAAATATTTGTTTGCTACACATGCTTTATTTTAGATAAAGGAACAAGGGGTGACAGTGCCGTACCAGCATTTAGAAATCAAAGAGGCTAGAGACTAATTCAGCCTATTATTAATCTGTGGTTAAACAGAATTTTTGTATTTATGTGACACTAACAAACGTTTGAAAAGATATTTGCCTTTTTTTTTACCCTTCTGCTATGTAGGAGCAGTAACCAGCTAAGCAAGAGCCCTAAGCCAACACACACAGCCTCTGTTTATATGGTTCAAATAACAATTTATTTTCTGCCTTGTTCACAAAAATAAACAGAATGAAAAAAAATAAAAGTGTCAGTAACAACATTTTGCAACTTGGAAAAAAGGATTTGAATTACTGGTAAACTTAACCCCATTGCACACTACCCCACCCCCTGCCCAAAATCCAATTTAATTTCACATGTTTCTGGCTTTAGTTGCATACAGCTGTGTTATAGCTTAAAACAACTAATCTTTTTCTTTTCACTTTTCTGCTTTTTAATATATTTTTGGTTTACAGGAACTATTCATTGTTTGAACACATCTTGCAGCACATTTTCCTGTTTTAATTTATCCATAAAATACACAAATAAGGGTTTCATCCTGGGAATTTCTGTTCTGAATTGTATTTGAGGAATGCTTTTAAAGCAAGCTGAGCAAAGTGTTTAACATGTGCTCATCCAGTTTATATAGAATTAAAAAGGAAATTTGCTGCCTTAGAGTTTTATACTTACTGGGAAAATATTTGGTATTCGTGATATTTATGTGTCGGGGGTTATTTGCTTCTTGAGTGTACCACTGTGTCCTCAAGTGTGTTCTGATTTAGAATTTGGGGGAAATCTATGATGAATCCACGCATAATATAAAATATAGAGACTTGCACTGCGATAGCCAGCCATCCCTTTAATCTCAGCTGACCGGGCTGTGCCATTTTTCAGTACTGAGCAGGAGTAAAGCCTCGCAGCCTGGTTTGGTTTGGGAAGCTCACCCCAGTGCTGAACTTGGTGTGTTTGGGGCGCTGTGCTGTCGCTGGCTGACAGTGCAGGAAGGGTCTGAGCCGTGGGAGCCCAGCAGGGGGTAGCCAAGCACTGGCAACGAAGGAGGCCTCCAACTCCGAAGTATCCTTCATCCTAAGGACAGTGATAGTGAGCCTGCACTCTCTAAGCAGATTCTGCTTCCTCCAGGCTTGGGTTATTTACCCTGTTGGTGAGCGATGGTGCTCCCTTTGCTGGGAGAAGCCACAGCGCGGAAATTCACCGAGCAGAATAATGTGCTTCCTTTCTTTCCTCCCTCCCCTTTACCTCTGGAATGTTGAGATTTCAGATTGCTCAGGTGAACATTCCCCGGCTAAATCCTTGGAAGACGAAAAGGAGAGGAAACTGTTTTCTTCTGATAAACTGCTGTATTTTTGGCAGTGTTCACATTTCTTGGCATAGAATATATATCTTTTTTCTTTTTTTTTCAAGTCTGCTTGCCGAACGTGTACATAATTTGCTATGCCTGTGGAGTTGCATCGCTAAGTGAGGAAGCTATGCTTTCCAAACTGAGACTGGCAGCTGGCAAACATAAAATATCTCGATGTTGGCAAAGTCTTGCGAAAAAATGAGACACCTGGTTTTGAAAAATCCAAGGCTGGGTCTTCATTTAATGTAAAGTAACTGATCTTGAGCCTGTGCTCACTTATCACAACTGAGAACTTGGTCACACTGCTCCATTCTACAGCTGAATCTGTCTGCGATGGAAACTGAAAGTGTGTGTTCTGTTATCAGCCTGGAAAACTGCTGGAGAATATTTCTCCCTTTCTCTCTCATGCCCAACAAAATAATAGGACTTGGCTGCTGAGCTGACATACTGCAGATTGCAGGGATGTAGCTGCTTATATTTAAAAAGCAACTCCCCCTCACTTGCATTGCACCCAGGCCTGCCTGCTTAGGCCAGGCATCTGCCTTGCTAGGCACTGTGTCCACTAGGTTTCTCACAGGTGGCATGGAGGCAGACAGTAGTCCTAGAAAAGGATTATTACTGTTCACTTAGAATCTTGTCTTAGGCTCTGCTATGCATGACTTTGATGGTCTAGCCTTTGTTTCTGACCTCTGCTCCTTGTCTCCCTCCTCTCTATCAGCAAAGTGCTGCCTGCAAGACTTGCATGCTCCAGCAGCAGCTGGAGATACTGTGGCTCTGGAAATTGGGTCAGTTCAAGTTTTGACTTGATAGACGGAGGGGGGAAAGAGTTTCAGCCTTTAGAAAAGGTGGAGGAAGCCAGCAGCAGAGCTGGCAGGAATTGCAAGGTTTGCAGGAGTGTGAGGCCCCCAGGGAGAGGTCTCTGTCTCCTGATGCGTCTCCTTTTGCTCAGGGGAGAATCAGTAGGGAAAGGTACCCCCACTCTCCAGAGCTACTGTGCCCTGAAATTTAAATGATTCCTTATGAAAAAGTTTTCTGCTATGTCTATGCTTGCTGGCATTGTGATATATTTTTTTGTCATTATTATTGATAAAGATGAAAATTCTTATTGTTGTTCCTCTCCTAAAATCAAGACATTACTGCTTGCACAGTTTAGGAAGTAACATTCCTACCCTGTCATATATGCATATAGAATAAAATATATCTATATTACATAGTTATTTTTTAAGGAGCTACTTGTGATGGGAAAGAATGTTGCTTGATACCTGTTTAAGTGGATGTTCATACAAAAGCCCTCAGTTTCCCGTAGCCCATACTTACCTAGTTGCTACCTACGCCAGGCTGCTCCTGTGTTGTTTCCTTTGTTCTGTTTTCCTCAGTGCAATGAACCCTTACGTTATGAGTTTCTGCTGTAGTTTTAACCTCTAATATGCAACCATTACAGCTTATCTCGTCTCCTAAATTACTCTAAAATCCAATTATAAAATCCTCTTTCCCTCAATAGCACACAACTTGCCACATTACTGAAATGCTGGGTAGCTCTTTTGTTTTTTCTAAATTAATAATAACTACCATTTTCCGTCTGCTCTTAGTATGGAAGTCTTTTATATCACTGTGCTGCTTTCCCATAATACATATTATGGTTCTTTTTATATGCTAGTTATGTTTGGAAAAAACGAGAAAGATTTTGAAAAAATGTGCCAGTCAACTTCTGTGTATCAAAATATAACAATGAAAATCCTTAGTGGAAACTTAGCATAAAATTCTCAGTACTAATGTATACTGCCAGATGAAAATGGCAATTCACCTCTTGGTGGAACTTTGGGTGGGAACAATTATTTCAAACCAGTTTCTAATGATTTCAAAATAAGGGTCCTGAGGTAACTTGTCAAAAGAAATGCAACAGAACAAGTGAAGAGCTCTATATTCAAAGTATTAAAAAATATCTGTGTCTTACCAATACAGTTTCCAAATTTCTAGTAGACTTTGTCTCATTTTAAAAAAATCAGATCATAAAAACAGACGTGATTTACTTTGGAAGTTTATTCAATACATATCCTGAATTCCCAGGTTTTCCTTTTTCAAAATGCTGCAGTTTCCATATTAATAGTCCAGACATTGATTGTGTCCTGACACTAAATCTTTTGCTCTTAGAATATTAACTATGTTGATAAAACCACTAGCCTGTTTTTAATAAACTCTTTGGTACTTGTAAGCATTTTCTGAACCTCAGTGTGAAGATCTAGTGATAAAAGGGATGCAGTGGAAATAAAGATGTGCTGTGAGAGCTTGAGTGAGATTTGCCAGAAGGGCTTGCTAATGGTAAACAAGATCTTCACTTGGTCCCATACAAATGCAGATATATATGTTCCTTTGCACACACAGTCCAGTGTTATCTAGTAATTAGTCAAGTGCAATAAATTTATCAAAGAAGGAATGCACACCAATATAAGAAGGTTTATCAGGGGAAGAGTTGTTTTTACAAACAAGTTGTTTTTACAGATCTCATGGTGAAAGTTATGTCCCCTGGAATTAGATGGATTTTTGCAAGTTTACAGTGCAAGCCGTAAGACCCCAGCCAACCACAACTGTGTGTGCTGTGGGAACCCAGTCCACCATCCTCATGTGAACTTCTTTTTGCCTTTTCATAGGAATTACATATGTAAAGATCAGAGTGCTGACTGTACTCTGGTATTTCTCCCATCCTATTTAATAGGACCTTAGCACTAAAAAAAACCTCAAAGTCTGATTTCTAAGGGCAATGCTTGGCTTGTCCACCAGTGAAGTGAATGGCAAAACTCCAGCTAGCTCCAGCAGTGTCTGATTGGACTCCAGCCCAGCTCCCTTTGGTTGAATGTTATGCACAGCCCCATCCTCTCTCCCAAGAGTTGAATGAAAACATTTTGGTGTTCGGCTTGCTGGGCTAGTATATTCTAGTTTGGTGTGCTACAGTTCTCATGCATTTCATTCTTTGAGGTTATATAATTTTTTGGGGTTTTTTTCAATTGTACCTGCTTCTTAAGTGATTGCTGCTTTGAGCTTGGGAAATATTTCACTTAATTTACTTCAGGTCATGATAAATAAACCTGTATCAGCACAGAGGTAGAAGTCACTGAAAATATATTTATATTTTAAATTGAAGTTCAAGGTAACATTTAGGTGAATAATTATTTACTGTTTTGTTAGATGCTGACATATATGACAGCAATCATACATTAGTACAAATGCTTTTCTGTTTGGAATGTCTCATTAGTTGCTTTGTAGGGCTGTACTGGTTTTTTAAGATTCAGATTCTAAATCTCTTCTGATTTCTGCTGTTTGGTTTTTGGCAGAGGGCCAGCTTCAGATATGCATAATATTTCTCTGTTAGACCTTGCAAACAGAATATCCTGCTGTGCTAAAGGAAACATTGTGTTTCTTACCACATGCAAATAATCCATCACTTTTCAATCAGCACACATGTATATGCTGGTGTGTGTGTGCACACACACACATACAACCTTCTACCTGCTTTTCCCATCAGACTCCAGAAAAAATTAATGACTATGATGTGAAGGATGGACTCTTTGTACATGATCCATTAAAGTACAAACTAATCAAAATATGTCTAGCATCTGATTTGCAAAGCAATTTGGAGCAAGAGTCAAGCTGAGGAAATGGATCGTCTGAAGACCTCTCTGACCTTGTTCAAGGACAGTATTTTTTGTTTGTTTAAATTTTACATGGAAAGTGAGAGCACAAGTTTAAGGCAACCTAGAACATCACTTTGCACAGGTCACCACTGCTACATAGAATGCATTATGTATAAAAAAGGAAAAAAGCATATGTACTGTACAACCCTCAAAATACATGTTGCCTTGTTTAATGTATGCAGCTGATCAGGAGAGATGATTTCCCTCCTTGGAAATTGCACAGGAGGAAGCTTATTCATGGTAGAGCACAGAGAATCTGTGGGTTCATGTGCACAGGCTGTGGGAAGAATAATGTGAGTTCTTTCTTTTTGTTATGTTGTGCTAGATATCACTGTGCATTTTTGACTGTTCTTCTGTGCCACTGAAATCTGGGTGTTTACCAAAGACAGTGATATCTCAACAGTTTTCCATTTCAAGAGCAGGGTTTGAACAAAAGAATAATTTACCTACCACACTTCTCTGTACTGAGTACCCCATGGTTTCTGTAATTCATCCTTACAAGCAGACAACATATTACATACCAGAATGTGAGTGCTGAAACAGTAGTCAATGAAACTACAGATAATTGGGGTAATAGGTGTAGTAGAGTAAATGTACAGTAGTCCAACTCAGTATTTAGGCAGTATTTCACTTTACGCTGAAGTTAGAATTCCAAGCAGGAGTTAAGTCCAGGGTTTTTTTCTGCTTAAACGTTACCCTGCACTTCTGAATGTAGTCACTCTAGGATATCTCTACAACAAGCCAAGAGAGGGACCACTCAGAAATGCTTTGCATCACCTATCATGAATAAATTAAGAGCCTGGATGTGGGAGGAATCATGATGTATAACTTTGTGGAAACTGTCTCTCTTCTCTCTGCAGTCCTCAATATTTTGCTGAATGGGAGTGGATTAGGAAATGTAAGAGGTGTAGCACATCACTTTTTATGCCTATTGGTAATACATCAACAAAATGCACATGGACCATTCCGGTAGTTAAGATCATGAGATCTTGGGATGATTCTTTTTCTCACTGTCTTTCAAGGTCTAAATATTTTCATCTGCTTGTGCCTTAGACCTAAATCCAAGGCAATAGGATGTAGCAGCTGAAAGAGCAGCACTGAAAGTGTGCAGCAGACAAGGTTACAAAGAGGCACTGAGAACCGGGGAATCATCAAGGCTCGAAGAACCTGGCTTTTCATTTCCAAACATTCTTTACTGCTGCCCTTTAAGCATTTTCAGTCATGCATTTTTAGACCATTGAATTTTGAACTTCTGGTCACCCCTTTCTTCCAGATGTGAAAACAACCATTTGTCAGTGGAGAAAGGAGTTCTCAACAGAACTGTCACAATGCAATTTGTGACATGAGTCAAAAATCAGAGGTCTACTCTGTTGCCATGATAATACTTGATTAAGATGACTTACCAGGCTGTCAGTTCAGCATTTTTGTTGCCAGCCACTTATTTTTTACTTTCTTAATTATATTTTTTTGTTCTTTATCTAGGTTTAGGAGATTGAAAATTGATGTGGTACATTCTGATATCTAAAGTATAAGAACATCTGGCCAGCCTTTTTAAGATTGTGTTCTAAAAGAAATTACTTTCCTTTGGAGTTCCCCATCTTTCAGCTCCCTTTCCAGTTTTCATTTTAAACATAGAGCTATAAGAAGGAGAACATGGAGAGGGTAAATAATGAAAAAAGGCTGGTCTAGCAGTTGTAGTGAGAAATGTCTGTTTTCAGGCATGCTAACTCATGTCTTACCTAAACAAGGCAGTTACCCACTTTGTACAGATCATTTTACTCACCTATGAGATATACAAAATAATATATGATATACTAATTTTGGCTGAAATAAACAGAATATATGTATTTGTAGAAAAGACCAGAAATCTGTGTCAAAATTTTCACTTGTAGAGAGACAGATATTTCTCACTAAGCCAAGGCTGTTTGTCTGACTTTTCAGAGGAACTTATAAATCTAAATGGAGTCAACTGAAGCTGTGGTCACATCAAAAGATGGGGTGGTTTTCTGGTCTTTGTGGTGATTTTCTGGTCTTAAGTGCAAATGAAGTTTTGTGCAGTCTTCAAAAGACTCACTTTCCATGAGTGAAGAGAACAGTACACTTTCCTCATGTACACTATACTTACACTACAGAAGCAGAATTACTCAGTGTTATAGTTCCATTTCAGTTGGTGAATTTTCAGAAAGTTAGCTTTTTATGTACCTGCCTCTTCAAAGTCTTCTCATCTCAATTACAGAAGTATCTGAGCATTTGTAACACACATGAAATGCCAGAAAATTCAATTTAATGATCTGCTTTTGCATATGGAGTTATTTACATTATTAATTTTCACAGATGAATATTTTCATTCAGCAGGAGCTGGAGTATGATGTCAGACAATCCCATGAAGTCACCTTTCAGAATGGTTTGCATATTTTACCTCAAAATTTCTGACAGTGCAATTTTTTTATCCTGTTCACTCAAAGGCTCCATAAATAAAAATGGAAGGGGAGAATAATGCATCTAGCATACAAAATACTGGTCAGCCATGTCATTTATGTTAATTCCATGTACTACAGGGTAGAAAACCCCATCTAAACTGCTTTACTGTTAATCCTCTGCTGTTGTGAGAAAAGCTGGTTTCACCCTTAGGGATGAGTGTGGACCCTTTCTTTGGCTCACAGTCACTTCAGCAACAGCATCCAAAGGAGGTATCCAAGTTTTTCCTTTGTCCAGAAGGCCTGCTGGCTTGGCAGGAGAAACTCTGAAGGCAGTGGGATGGAAAAGGAAGAATGAGAATTAAGGTTGGGGGCAGAGATCTCTTATTATTTATTCTGGGAAGGGGTGAAAGGAATAATCTGAATCTCCTGGCAGAAAGAGACTGGAGGTCTCTGGTAACAAACAGATGAAGATGCTTATAAAGAATGATGAAATGGAGAAAAGAGCAGTATATGTGGAGCCTGGTGATACCACCTTGGACCACCAAGAAATAGCTGATGCATAAAGTGAAATATCAACAGTTCCCAAGTGGCAGGCAGAGAAAAAAAAATATAACCACAGTTAAAGCAAAATTAAGGCTTGTCAAACACTACCCAAAGTAAGAGAGGCAAGTGCAGTCAGCTGGTTGTTCCAAACACCCAGAGGTGCCAGATGCAACTGCATGGAGGAAGCATCCTTCAGCAAAATGATAAGGTTTTTTTGTTCTTCTTTATTGACCACAGCAATATTTTTCCAGGTCTTTCCTACGTGTCTTAGATGAGCATTGGTCAAGAAGAGGAAATCAGTCCTCAGTTACCCTTACAAAAACACTCAGAGCAGCAGCTCTCTTCTCTCTTTTCTTTTTCATAAGTAGACACTGTGACCAGAAAAGGATTTCCAATTGGAAGAGGTTTTGTTACCAAGGAAGACGTAGATGACAAGGAAGGAGATGAAAAAGAAGAGTACATGAAAGGGATACCTCCAGCACAATTCAAGATTAGTGTTACTCCTAGTTTATCTCGTATTTTTTCCACAGATGATGTTCCAACCGTAGATGTTTGTATGGTCAACACTGGGAGTAAAAAGCTTATAAGCACAGAAGAACTCCTCAGAGTCTGCTAAATTCTTGACATCCCCCTTTCAGCTATGGGGGAAAAGATGCCTACCTGATTCTTCACACACTTGCACCAGGGCAAATGAGAGATTGGATGGATTGTTTGGAAGGAGGTGCTACCGATGCTGATCAACACTGACCAAGCCAGGGCACTCTTGCCATGGTGTGATAGAGTTGTGGGAATGCAATGGTTTCTACAATGAAGGGAGTCCACTGTGGCGGTGGTCTGATAAACCAGAAATGCTCCAACTATGAGCTCAGCTTCTTGATATTCCTGGGGTTATTCAATATTATCCATCTAGTTGTAGCAACTGCTTATATTTTAGATGTTTGTGTTGGCAGTGCAGTTTGCAACCTTCATTCCTTGAAGAAAAATTATTATAATTAACGAATGACGATGTGCAACTGTTGATACTTTATTTTCAAAAGTTGTGCACCTGACATAGAGAATATGCACAAGGCATTGGCTTCGGTCAGAGGTTCCACCAGAGATGAATGCCCAGCAGGAGACTGTTGTCCAAAGAATGACAGTAAATTATCAATTTTTGAGGTATTTGTTTGTTTGTTTTCTCCCTGCTTGTGTAAGAGAAGCTGATACAAATATTTTTTAAAACACTGTAATAGTCAATACATGGCATATTACCTGCAGAGCACTATATTCCTCTGAAAAGAGAATCAGTGTAACAGGTGACTCTCTTCATGATGTGATTCACCTGAATTTCAGACAGATATTCTGAAACTCTGTAATAGAGAATAGATCCTCCTGTCTGTCCCTTCTTATACCTTTCATGGTGCTTTGTCCAGTTGTAAATGAAGCAGTCAAAGAGAATGTCATTATCCGTCTAGCTAGCCGTTCTCTTGTTCTAATACATTTCCCTGTTAGGACTCTTCTTCACCCTCTACTTTTCTTGTTTAATTTCATTCTCTTTGCCTTTTAGTTTAACTTAGCAGCCATCTGCTCACATGTTTTTTTTTCTATCCATCTTCATCTCTTGCTGTGACATCAGTCATTGTTTCTGGAGGAATCAAACTACAGCCACATGGGATATATACTGAAATTCAGGGTTTGAACATTCCTCGGTCCCAGAGCTGAAGGGAGTATACCTTGTTGTTCAGATCTCAAAAAAATTGTTAGAGTATTAAGGGATTACACTGCACTTGCTAGAGCTTCACCCTGAAAGATATCTTACAGATATTTCTTTTTCTGCACTGAAGGTTCCAAGCTTCCCTCTTTCCACCTTTGCTATGGTTGCAATTCTGGGCATGTTATTTTCCCTCTGCCACACAGGGTTTAGCTGTCTATATCACTGTGTGATTTTAAAAGGTACCTTTCCCCTTCAGCTTTCTCTGATGTCTCTTCAGGTATAATTTGATGCAAGTTTATACCAGTGCTGACATTTTTTATTTTTCAGCTAACTGAATTTTTTCACTTTGTGCATGAAATCTGTTAAAACGTTGCCATTTAAAACAAAGAGTAACAGAAATCATAGGTTCTTTGAATCTGAAATTTAGTCATGTAGCAGATTGACACGAGGCTGAACATTTATCAGAGGTCTTATGTCCTCTGATTTACTGTGAATCACTTCACATTTACAGTGGAAGTACAGATAAAATCATATCCATAACACTGTGATGACTTTAAGTGGTGTGTTTAGCTGCTTTTTAACAGACAGTTGAATCAAATCATTTTAGAAATCCCATACCAAAAGATGTTATGCATTTTCCTTTCTGTCTTTCACTCTCTCTCCACTACTGTGCATTTCTTGTTGGTTAGAGCAGAGTGTGCTCAATTTGGCCTGTTACCGTGTCATTGACATTGATGTTTTATTTACTGAATTACATTTGTGTTTGAGGCCTCCTTTATTTCCAAAATGTTTTGTTAAAATCTTGCCTATGTTAAGCATTTTCCTTTTTCTTTCTATAAAGCATTTCATGATGTGCTGATCCAGTAGGAAATTTTCTTGTAAAGTCTGGCAAGAACTGCTATTACTCTGGACTTTTGGGGCAGCAATGCAAATTTATTGTCAAAGTTATCATATCCCCTTTCTGTTCACCTGCTGTGCTTTTATGACTTAAAAATCACAACACCTTGTTTATGATGACAGTTTATTATAGAGTAGGAATATACCAAAAATATTTTTTCAATTATGGCAATAAAATATTGAAGGTACTGCCTAGGATACAGGTTAAGGAGAAATGGAGGAAATGTAATTCCCCTTGAGGAATCAATGCAATTAGTTTAATAAATACAGGGAGTGCATTAATTAGATTAATAAATTAAGAGAGCTGCTATTTGTCACTGGTTGATTATAGCTGGCTTTTTGTTTGAGTATTATTTGGTTGAAAAGGGCAGATGTTTCTGCAATAAGAATTACTATCATTCTTGATTTTAAAAAAAATATGTCACACTTCAGTATCTTTCTACATTGTACACATTCAGTTATCTAAGTTGTACAAATTTTAACTAAATTATTTCCTGTTTTCCCAAACCACAGTAACTGAATATTATGTGCAATGATACTGCACAAATATTCATACTGATGGTATTAGTTTCTCTTATTAAATATAATGGCCCACTGTTTGCAAGTAAAATACCCATAGTTACTTTGTCTAATACATTATGCCCAACAGGGCAAATTCGGTGCAACCCAGGCCATTTGCTACTTCCAACTGGCCTAGATTTGGTAGGGTTTTTGTATGTGGAGTGACCAGTGAAACAACCACTTTGGTACTTCCCATTCAGGTCAGTGGGTGCTGGTGCAGCCCACAGACAGGCTGCCAGGTGTACAATGCTCAGGGGAGTGGGTGAACTAGTGACAGTTTTGACTTAATTAACATTGAGCTGAACCTCTCCAGCTACTCTCACATATCAGGAAGCAAATTTGTAGGGAAACACCCTTAGGACATAAGGTGAGTTAATTCTCATACCTGCTTAGATGTATGTTCTTGTGCACTCTTATTTAACTACTGAAAAATCCATTCATTTTAGCACCAAGGGAAGCTGAGTGATTACAAACATTGATATTTTAAACATTTTTATTTAATATGGGAAAAGAAAGAGATTGTTTTCAGGAGTGTTTCTTTTCAAGTTTGTGTTGTGTAACTGAAACACGTCAAAGAAATAAGTTATAAATATGCAGGTTTCCCATAGTTGTTTATTTCTGAATTTCTTCAGCTCTGATCTGGGGTCAAAACATCAGCTGTCTGTAGAGTACTTGCTAGGGGCCTGGGAAAAGCAGCGAGCCTTTCTGAGGTTGGCACAGGAAGGCTTCATCCAAAGGAGCTAAAGGCAAGAAAGAAAGAGGTGTAATAAAGTTTGAGTGTAAATCACGTCATGATCAGCACTTAGTATGCTCACCACTCAGGGCAAAAATGCCCCCCAAAAATTAAAGTGAAAAAGATTGAGACCCACCAAGTCATAGCATGTGACCTTGTTCTTTTATTAACCTGGAAAGCATCAGCTCGAAGCGGTGGTCTGTTTACATTTCCTGAGAGTTTGTAATTTAATGGTGTGAATTAGCCCATTTCTACAGCTGGTGCTGCGTCTTTATTAAACATACTGCTCACCATCAGGTGTCGGCATTACTGGTCTTGTTTTACTACTGCATTGCCACTTGGGCACCATGCATTTAAAAGCCCTTGGAATATCCTGTTTGCCACCTGTGGTAAATAGGAAGTTGGGGAGATGATTCAAAGTTGGGTTTGGTGTTTCATTTTTACCAAGACAATGCAAAAAGAGAAAGAAAATCCTATACAATGAAGTAAAAGTAGCACTTAATTTGGACAACATAGGCACATAAAGATGCAGTGGCTGTAAAAACCATTATCTTTTAGCAAACAACAGTTGCTTATCAGATAAGACAACGATTTTAATGAAGAATCATAGATAAGGATAGAGCAGTACATTGATTAATGTACACACCAACTTCTCCTGAAATGTGACTGCATTAGGTCTTCACTGTTTGAGATGATATGCAAGCTGTAATAAAGCTTTTACAGTTATTCAATATCATGAATAGTATTAGCAGAATGATCAGTGTTTCTAGTCGAAATGGATGACTATACCTGCTGGAATTCTTAAAGTTCTCACTTTTTTATATATACCTGCATGATTATCAGACAGAGATAAAAAAAAGGAATGTCCAGGAAAGGACTGAGGGGAAAATAGTGTACAATCTATTATTTTTGGTTATGGTGCAATGTAACTTGAATATATTGTAAGCAATTAGGAGTTGCCTGATTTAATCTGCAGCAACATACAAAAACATACCAGTGTGTCTTTTGGCTATGTTTGGCTTTTGTAAATGTGCTTTAGGAGAAGGGTGTTTGTCACCAGTAAAAAATAGACTATTCTTTATAGCTGGACTGATTTATTTTTGAATGTAGGGCTATTGTTAAATATAAAATAATTTTTTTTTCTTTCTTTGAATTTAGTCCATATATCACACTTCTGTCATGAATAAAGCTATACATAATTCCTGGGGCAACACGTCCCCATTTCCCTTGTAGATTTTTCTGATCATTGAACCCTGCAATAAAACGGTCCCCTGCACACCTGTTTGACACCTGGATGGTGCAGTGCCTGGGCTGATGTTTGAGGCACTGAAGTAGAGTTGCTGTGGTCTCACTCGAGTTTGAGAGAGCAAAACTTCTTTTAAAGGGAAGTTTTTAAGGTCTAGGTGGGTTTCTATACCTGGCGAATGGTCTTAATTTAGAATAATTTCCCTGAAATCAGTTATTCTTTAAAACTACTCCTGCAAATTACCAAGCTCATAAGCTGTTTTATTGTATTGCACATGCAGTTATATTTAAGAAACTTTGTATTTGTATGAGTAAAAATGTGCAGTATGAGGCTTCTTGTTTTGAATATCTTTTGATCTGCTGGCTTACCTGAGATGAAGAGAGAAATAATGCTAATGACTGTAAGTTTGACCGTGCTGTGTGATGTGTGAAGGAAGCACGGAGCACATGTGCTTTGTTAATGTGAGTTTCTCAGTTAGCAAGCCATTGTATATTAGTAATATCATCATTCAGGACTAATTAATGCATCATTATGGTCTTCTAAAAGGTTTTTGCCAGTGTGAAGCTGAGTGCATGGGTTAGTATTTGTTCTAGAAATGTTTTATTATTATTGCTTTATTGTAATGTGAAAGCTGATTTGGTGCCTTGAATTGCACTCACACCCCCAGAAGCATTGTTTTAACTGGAAATATTTGCAACTAAAAATACCAGACATAAAACATAGATAAATTATGTTTAGTGGGCCATTTTCTAATTCTATAAAAGGAGAGTTTTATTGAGGTTGGAGAGATCCAGATACGGCAGCTTGGTTGTCTTGAACGCAGAATCACAGAATCAGTTCAACATCAAGAATTTGTCCCCAATATTCAAGGGCTGATCCTACACATTCCCCTTTTTCAGGCCTGTGTAGGGCCTTGTGGGGAGTGCACAACTTTTAAGGATCAGATCTGAAACTTTTCTCAGGGAATATGCTTTTGAAGAACATCTGTTTTGAAAACACCAGGCATGTGCAAACCAGAGTAAGACCAAGGTCATCCGAAGTTTAGCTTTCCTCTACCCAAGAGCTGCCTGTAGTAATTTTGCTGGCTTTATTTTCATCTGGTCCCTGCATAGTAAAAATTCTGCTCATAAAGCAATCACAAAAATTGTTATGGCCCTAAAGAATGCTGCTTAAAGCAAATAAGTGCTGTAGTTTCCAGATTCCATCCCTAATTAGTAAGAGGGGTCAAGAGTCAGGACCATCAGTGAGCTGTAGTTTTTCAGTTTTCCATCAGTGAGGGTTATTCATTTAACAAGACAAAGAGGCTGAGAATTTTCTTTGTGACATTGTCCTGGTTGCTGTTCCTTCTCATGTTGTTCCTAGCTTTAGCTTTTTCCTGATAGTTTAGCTTGGGTTTTTTGAGGCTAGTCTCTGGGTTATACTTTAGCAGACTCTTAAATCACATTTTTTTTCTGTTCCTTGGCAGTATAGTGACTTCCTTTCCATTAACCTACTGCCTGATTACACCAACTGTCTGAAATGCAGTTAGAAAGACTCTTTGCATACGATCTTATCTGACACTAACATCTCCTTCCTTTTTTAAATCTCATTTTAAGGACATGGAACTATTTGAAATTCCTTTTGCCCCTTTTATCTAGATTCCATTTTCTTAAATGAAATCATCCAGCTTTTCTGAGGGGAATAGTTTAATTGTTCAAGGTGCATGATTTGTAGTGACCTTACAATTGTGCAGGACCACAGTCCGTGGTGTTCCATGCAAGTGATCAGAAGGGGCCATGCTTGCCTTTGAAGTGGGGTAGCTTATTAGAAAAGTAGTAAGTTGTATCAAACATTCTGTCCAATTAACTGTGTCCTTTCCACATAAGCATGTTTTTTTTCGTATTTGTGGACTGAGAGGGTTTTTGAGTGAAATTTACTGCCAAATCTATGTTTTAACCAACTAGTATATAGTATTTTCATTCTAACCACCAATTGATTCACCCAAGCTCATAGATGAATAATCATAACTTGGAAGATTTATAGAGTTCTGGAAGTCCAATTTATGTAGCTTATTTGTTTTACAATAAGGCCTCTCTTCTTCTCTCTGTTTAACTTTACTTACTAAACCTGTGGCTCATATTCTCTACTGCTTCCACAGGACCCATCGTATGACTTGGCTTTGTATGGTTTCGATTTAATCAAGAGGAAGATGAAAGTAGGCGTGTGTTACTTTCAACTCCTTAGTCATTTTGCCATCCATCTTAGTCAATGTGTGGTTGCCCAGGACACAGCATTAATGATAGCTGTCAAAATAATAGTCAGAAGGTTAAAGGTCAAGAAAAATATGTAAAAGACTTCAGGGTGAACCAGATGATAAAGTAACTCATTTAGGCCATTAAATGCTAGCATAGTATGGACTTGATGGGTTCATGGGTTACTAGAAGCAAGAAGAGTAAATGGGAACATCTTCAAGTAGTTTACTCTTGTTAAAAGATGAAAAAAGATGATAATAGCATTACCAAACAACTGCACTAAAGGCAATTTTCTTAATTACCATGTTGACCCAGCAGTGCACAGAGAGAGGTCTTGTTATTAGAATGAGAGCTTTTACTTTCAAACAGCATTAACCCTTCTCACTACCCTATGTCTTAATTAAGAGTATTCCTGGAAGTTCTGCAGCTGTCAACATTTTTACATTTCTTTTTGGGTTTGCAAATCAGTCAGTCAAGAAGCAAACAGTTGTATCTGTCTGCATTGTTTCAGTGGTCTCTACTTCATTTTAGTTCTTCATCCAATAAAGCTAAAGCATTTGTGGAAGGAGCAAGGTCAAGCAGCTAAACAGTCTCTGACTATATGTATTCATACTCTGTATTTGTATTTTAGCAGTCTTAATTGATTGAGCGAGGGCTTATGTGAGCTTAACACTACCCAAAAGAATGGTATTAAAACAGCAGTGTGAAGTTGTCTACTTTTCCCTAATTTTTTTTCAGCAATGCATTTTGTTTACATTTGTTTAGAAATCAGTATAGATTTACTTTCCACAATAATCTGGGTAGGTGAGAAAATAAAATTTTGTAAGCTATTGTACTTTTCTTAAATAGTGAAATGTCATGGGAAACTGGAAAATTTTCTATGTATAGATATAAGAGTTTCAACTTTAATAACTGTAACAAGGGTCATGGATAAATAATTTCTTCAAGCCTGTAACAAAAAATTCCAGCAAGATTAATGTGTTTTGTACGTGTTGTCTGTCTTTTGTTACCTAGCTGGCCACGGTTAGTGAAGGCTTCATCCAGACTCTAAGACCTTCCAGGATGCTGACTGTCTGTTATGCCAGAGAGACTCCTGGTTTGGCTGGTTTCTTAATGGGTCTTCTTAGTAGTATATGTTAGTTTGAATTGGTTGTATGTCAAGCTCAGATATGTTTTTCTTGCAGCCATTGTGTTGCAGTTACATTTGGCAGAGAGGAAATACAAATTTCAGCATCAGCAAAATGTCATAGGCAGAGGAGTTCTCTGCTCTTACAACATCTAAACAGAGATAAGCATGTACAGAAGACTTCAATGACAGTGGGGTATTACTGGCAAGATCATTAAAGTAAAAAGAAGGAATAATTTGCAATTGTCTGAAGTTATTACATTATACTACCATGATGAAATAACAGTAAAATGTAGTAAAATCATCTGGATTGAAAGCTTTGGGAAAGTCAATATTGCTACTGTGACCATCATCCATTGCTTAGAGAAGGCACTTCATTAGTATTGATAATTCAGGGTGGGGAAACCAATAAATTTGGAGGTCTTTCTACTTAAGTCTTCCTTTTGACCCTCCACATTAAAGGACTTTTCAGTAACTATCACTCAAAGTGGCATGCCAAGCAACCTGTTCCCAGTTTTTGAAGCTCAGAGAATTATTGGGAGCATGATAACAAAGACACAAAGAGCTATCAAGATTGATCTCCACATACTTTCCCATCTGAAGGTGTCTTTGAATTGGAGTCTTGGCCTAGAGCAGAAATAAATGATCTGATTTTCTTTGCTTATGTGACATTGATTCAGTTCATGGTGATTTTGATTTGGAGAAAAATTAAATTCCTTCTAGAAGGAAAATGAACCAGCAGTTGAGCTTCAGGTACTTGCCAACCACACACCAACCATTTGTCAAAAATAATGACTGTTCTTCAGTCTTAGAACTACATACATGGTAGGGGTATTTCATACAAGGAATCAGACAAAATCTGGTGCAAGTCAGCTCTGGAAAGTGCTTATTCTATAGATGTAGAACCTTCAGCACCAACTGCAGTAATCCATTGATCTGTTCTTTTCACACCAAACATCTTGCTAATATAGAGTTGAGGCATGTAATCTAAAATGATTGCCCAAGCTGGCATATTTTCTGTGGCACTTGGTAATTATTTTAATTATATTATTATGAAACTGCAGTATATCATACTACTATATAAAATTCTATTTCTTTTAATACTCTAATATCCCTAACAATCCCTACTAATATCATGAAACTTCTGGGCTTGACACTGTAAAGATGTGTAGCAATTTTGGCTAGAGCTTCTTGAAAGACCTTACAATCTACCTCAGCACAATAAAGTGAATAGCACGAAGGGAGGTTTTTTAGCCTTGCTTCCTGGGATACAGCTAAAGTGATTTGTCTAAAATGAAACAGAAAATATAAGGAAGAACTAGCATTTGAACTTATGTACTTTAAAAATCATTAGAGTGTCTGGACCAAGAGACACTGACAGGCTTATTTTCCATCAAATTTTCAAAACAAATTTTCCATCACGTTTGCACTATTTTTGGGTTTATATTAGAGCATCGTATTCCAGCCTTATAGTGAGTCTAAAATAATATATCTTCTGATGTCTCATTTGCAAAAATTGTTAGCTGACCAGGCAAAGAACATCTGAATGGCTAATGGAAACTTTCTCTTCCCCCTAAATGGGGCAGTTGGCTAATTTGTTTAGCTAAACTACATTAGCCATTCAGAAAGTTTTATTATCACAGTCAAAAGCAGGAAGCAGGGAATGGGCATGCTGTATTTTTAAAATTAAAGTAATTTTGAAAAACAAACTCACTTTCTTATTGATTATTTCAGTTGTTAGATTAGAGGCTCATTACTTTTAATAATAGGATAATAGAAGCTAGAAATGGAAAAGAACTATTAGATCATTGAGTCCATCCCCATTACAAGGGTAGGATATATTCAGGTATATGTGGATGGATGTATCAAATATTAAATTCATGTGACACAGTAATTCCTCTGTTTCCTCCACAGAGTGCTGATGCTAAGAGCTTTGACAGTGAGTTGTTTACTCTTAAAAGCAGCTTCTGAGCTACCTTCTGGCCAGCTCTTAGGCAGATGTTTAGTTGGGAGAGAAGGATCCCAGGAGCCCAATGCAGAATAAGGTCATGGTGTGGCCTTCTTTTCCCTCCCAAAGCTGAATGCCTGCAGCTACTGGGAAGCGAGTTTCAACATGCCCTCAAACACAGTCAAGAGATGCCTTTGGAAGGCTGAAGTCCCACTCCTTAATTGTTTTTTTTAAACTGTATAAGATACTGTGAGAGAAATAGAGAGACTGAGGAGTAGTTTCCCTTCACTCTGTAATGGCAGTGGGGGAATGGGGCAACCCGGGAGACCAAGATGCCAAATCCAGTGGCTTGTTAGTTTTTTTCTGTACAGTGCAGCAGCTGCCATCGAGACATTGAGAGTCAGGTGAGATGTGCAAGAAGAGAGTGCAGTCCAGATGCATCATTTTTCCCATCTGCTCAGCACCTGGTTTCAGGTAATTGATCTTAAAATGCTCCACCTCTCTGAATTTCAGTTTTGTAGCAAATAGGACTATTTGGAACTGAACTCCCCTTCCCCATAGAGGCAATCCTCTTCCCCACAAACTTGGGGTCTCTTTTATGCGCCATGAAATTTATGAGGAATATATGAAGGCTTGTGGAGTTATTTGTGAACAATATGGAAAAGGGGGTGGAAGTCTTATTTCACATGTCCATGATTTAGTTTCTGTGAAGCTTTGTAGATGAGGAATCCAGAAGGCTTTCCCAGTTGTATAAAAATACGTAGTCTTAAGAGTCTGCTTTCATCGTAGTCAAATAAATTTATTTGGTATAAAGAGGTAATAAAGACTCGTGTTTTTTTTTTAATTTATTCCTCACTCTACAATTATGACAGTGGAGATTGAGAAGACACTTCAACTGTTATGTCTCCAAAACCCAGAGACTCAATGTATCAAACAGGTTTATTAGAATGGACTGTTGAGAAACAATAGTGTGGTCAGTTCTTTCAAGTATTACGTCACTGGCAGTGTAAATACTTTTGTATGTAAACAGCCCTTTAATCTTTAGAACCGCAGTAAATCTACTCATGTGAGTAAGGGAGTAGCATTCATATACTGAGCCTACTCAAACGGGTGAGGAGGCATATAAAGTTCAATCAGACTAGTCTTGTGCGTAAAGATTAATCACATCCCTAAGCATTCAAAAGATTTAAGGAGAAAGTCAGCCCTTTTTGATTCTGTCCTCATATTGATTTTGGGGAAACTGCTAAATTTAGAGCAATTAGATACATTGAAAGTAATTAAATGCAAAAGTGCTGTAGCAATTAAAATGGGAGTCCATGCTGCATGTAGAGCAGTTCAAGCATTTTATGGAGTTTCTCTGTTTCCTTAATAATTGCAAGAGATTTTTGAGATTGATGCCTTCTGGAATGATGCACACCCGCCATTTTATTTTTTAAAATTGGTCCATGACATTCCGCACTGGTTTCTTCTGTTAAGTAAAATCTGAGGGTTTTTTTGTTTTTAAAGTAAGTATGACTGTAATAATTTTAAGTCACAGTGTACTGCACATGCCCAGAAGAGTCTTGATCATTTCCAAATTCAAGGACTAATAAAAATTGGAAGCACTCCAGTAACCTTAAATTACTTTGCACATTGAAGAGTGATTTAAAATCATTGAACTGATTCAATTTTTTTTATATATGCACTTCAATTTGGAAATGAGTCAGACGGACAGCAGTGTGCTAAAGAAGTTCAAGACATACTGAACTAATTTAAACATTTTTAATTCAAGAAAGAGAGAAAGGAGGGGTAATGAGGTTCCTAGTAGGAACCCAGAGAACATCCCCCATTTACTGCCACTGTGTAGTTAGGAACAGGATGATAAAGCAGTGAAGGAATGACCAATGTGATCAAGGAGTCAGCTTTTTTAGTATTAGTGTAGTCATGATATAAAGGATTGCCAGAGCTGATGGGATCTGGAGAAAGCCCTGTGTTTTTGCTTAATTTATTACAACTATTGTTTTCAAGAGATTTGTACAACTGCGCATTTTCATTTTTCTCCTGAAGATATAGATGACAAATGGGAGGACTGACTGGCTTGGGGGAAAATACACATGCACATGCATACATGTATGCAAATGTAGGCAATGTGTAATTTGGCTTCACAACATTTTCTACCTGACACTGTATGCAGA
Source organism: Climacteris rufus (assembly GCA_013398175.1). NCBI lineage: Eukaryota > Metazoa > Chordata > Aves > Passeriformes > Climacteridae > Climacteris > Climacteris rufus. The sequence goes on along the minus strand of VZRZ01000050.1, from coordinate 5,169 downwards.
AAGGAAAAAGCTGGCATATGGAACTGCCTGGCAGCATGTGAATATTACTTCAGCATTCATGCACATATGCATAGAATTAAAATAAGAAAATACTTCCATTTTGCAAGACAGTGACTTGATGAGCATTCCAAGTTTAGTGGAATTTCCCCATTATTAAGTTGCTCTCATCCTGTATAACACATGCGGTGGGAACATGTGATATTAGTATTGTAGTTGTTTTTTTTTTTAAAGATGACAGACTAAAGATAAAGAGTGTAGATACAGTGGGAAAAAATAATAATTAAAAATAATTTAAAAAAACAACAAAGCAACCCAAAGACTGACTCTGTGAAGAGCCCGGTAGTTTTTACTTGACTCTTCATGCAGAAACAAACATGTTTGTCCATTTCAGAGGAATCAAAGGAAAATGTTGAGAGAGAAATGTCTGAACTCATCCCTTTTCTTTGAACACTAAACCGCCCTTTGAGTAGGATCTGTTTTGGGGGTTCTGTATTAATCCAAATTTGACATGGTCAGCAGCAGTCTTTGATTCTAGTCACAGTAAAAAAAAATAAAGAACTGCCATATTGTACTCAAAAGTTCAGTAGCAGAAGAAAAGTGGCATTTCCTCCTTGTTCTCTACCCTATATTTTTCCTCACATCTGGGGAATTTCACTGTGGATGTTACTAGGACCTATTAAGTCCCCATACCTTGGGATGAATGGACTGACTAATAAAATTGACTTAGCAGTCATTGTGGGCATTTTAACCTCATGGCATAAGCTGAGGTACATTTCTTCTAACCATATATTTAACAATGGGCAGCTGACAAGATGTGAAAGATGTTTTTTCTTTGCAAAGCCGTATTTTGTTTCTCTTGCATTACTCAGCTCCTTTAAGGTGTGCTCTAACACCACCCTACTTTAGTGGTAAACCACTCAACCGCTGAGCGTTTGTAACCATGGAAAGAGAAGGCCTTGTTCTGTAAAATATTCTTCGTTTTTCCTCTCCTCTGAAGAAGATATTTTATATTATCACCATGGAAATCAGAGGCCCAAGCTTTTATCACATTGACTGTCTCCATGCTTTCCAAACATTATGTGGAGATAACAACCCTTTTACTACCAATGATATAAAGATCTTTGAGAAAGGACTAAAACCTCCCCTAGTATTCCAGAGTACCAGCAATCTCAGATTTCTGACCATCTTTCTTTTTGTTTCTTACTTTGTGAATTTCCATTCACTTTCATGCTTTCACTGGTTGATCATATCCTAAAAGTGTCCACTGACCTTTAATTCCATTCAGCAATATCCATCAGTTACTTCCTGTTAAGGGAAGAGGTTGTTCCTCCCAGTACTTGGGACAAAGCAGAATCCAACGATCTAAGCAGGAGGAGAGGTTTTGTGGGTTGAAAACCTATCTACATATGCCATGTTGATCTCATCATTGCCCACTGAGGAAGAGATGTCTGATATTCAGGCTGTAGTTATCTTTTCTTCTTTCTCTTGGGTTTGGACACATGCAGGAAACCTGATACAGAGGGCTGACATATGGGGACTTGAGATGCCTCAGTAGAACCCAGATGCTCCTAGAGGATGAGTAAGAACTGAAGATTAGCTTTAGGAAGCCATGGATTGCCCTTTCTGCTCTATGTTGGAACAACTTGTGTTTGGCAAATGACAGCTTCAGAAGGCCACACTGCTGTCCACTGTTCTGTTTTCATTCATCCTGTGCAGGTTTTGATCTCAGGTATGTCTTCCATTGGAGTTTTTCTAGTTCTCTTACCATCTTTTTCTGAGCTCCCAGGGGTTTGATGGTGTGTTGTTTTCTATCAAATTAGATAGCCTCTCAGACAGTAGGATGGTTATTGACCTATAACGGCCACTTTACTTGAAGTCATTAGGGAATTTTTCAGTCCAACAATATACAAAGGAATGATGCATTGACAGGACTCAAATGCTAACTATCTAGTGAGGGGAATCCACTGCTGTCGTGATTCTGATCCTAACACACACAGAACTTTCCTGGTTTATGCACAAATTCTTCTTTTGCATTTTTCTCAGAAAAGTTATTTATGTTTTCACTTCAACAAACCAAAATACCACTCTAAAAATCTATCCTAACTGTGCACAAACTCCAGGCCTGCCCCTGATGGCATTTGTTCAAAAGTAATACAAATATCTGGCCCTCAAAGTGGATTTTTCACACTCAAAGATAGCACTGCCAACTCACTGTTTAAAACTACTTAGGATTTCTTTTAAAAGGTGCTATATCTTGCCGAGGCAGCAAAACAATGCAGTAGATATGGTGGCTATTCATTTTCATTTAGCAGATAAATCAATACTCACATAAAGCCTGAGTAACTTGTTGGCACTAAACTATGCAGCCCCATTTTTAGTGAAATTTTTCAAGCTTCAAGCCTGTGGGTTTTTTTATTTCTTTAAAAGGGGTACATGTTTTCATGTTGCATTACATGAAATTGATTCTAATAATAAACAGTAATAATGAAGTTATCAATCTTCTCTGTATATTGCAAGGGAAGGGGGTTTTCTTAACATAAATAGAGTAAGTAGAATTCAAAGCAAAAAGCTCCACTAAACCTTTGTGTGTGATTGAGAGAAGGATGTTTCATACTCTGTAGTTTACAGGCGTATGTTATAGTGTACACACCGTCTGCAAGCACTTTAGAAAATCCTGGATGCTTAGCATAGTCTTAAATCAGGCGTGTTGCCAATTGTGGATTAAGTAGAGGATAGCTGGGTCATTTTCCGAGGAGTTCCTTTACAGTTCAGCCTTTTTTCTTGGTGTTAATGCTTTTACTGCTGTTGGGTGAAGGGAGGAGAGGATTGGAATACCCTGCCCTAGGGCCTCCTAAACTGTACATCTGTCATGGATCATGTCATGGAACAGAAATGTTTGTTTTTGCTCCCATTCATTTCAACTGGCAGCCAGTTATTATTAGAATGAAAAATTAAGCTATTATGCAGTGGAAGCCTTGCTGGCTCTATCAAATTTATGGAGTTAATACAGCAAAATTATCCTTTATAGCAGTTATAAGCAGCTGTATATATAATGCAGGCCCCTTTTTGATCAGTCCAAATACAAAATGGCAGCCTTGTTTTCATTATCATCACTAAAGCTCGATATGATAGGTCACCTTATTTCAAAAATTTTCAAGGGAGCAGTTGAGTTAAGAGAAGTGTAGGTGACTTGGTTAGACATGTAAGTCCATCCTCTGATCTTCAGGATCTGCAGACATGCTGAGGTGTTCTCAGAAAGGAGAAATCAAAGAATTCTTAGGACTCTCCAAAATATGTATTTTTAAGTCCACCTGACTTTTTCTTTGCTGGGGTACTCTTTGAGTGGATTATTTTTATTTTAATAATGGTGAATTAGCTGTATCTTTTACAAAAAAAAAAGGGAGGTGTGAATATTTTTCTGAAGCTTCATGTCCTCTTGAGAATCTGGGGTCTCAAAGCCTCATGACTCATACATCCTTAGACATAAGACATTCACTAAGCATAAGGTGCCTGGTGAGAATAGAAGGGGATGAACTATGCAAAAGACAGAAAGGCAAATGAGTAAATGGGAGACACGTCCAAGAGGGAAAGAGTTTTAATAACACTTGTGTACTTGAAGCTGTAACTCCCCCACAAGCTGTACATGGAGGACACTCTGTTATTCTAAATTCAGTTTTTCCTCTCTCTAAAGACATTCCAGATCCACCCTAGTAATGCAAACACCTTACCAGAGCATGCTACTGCAGTAGAAGAGATATTTATGATGCCAAGGTTTTGCCCTCACTTTATTCCCTCACTCTGAAAATAATTGTAGTGAAGTTGTCAAGATAGGGTTAAAAGGATGATTTACACAGATAGGAGATTGTCTTTGCAACACATACTCCAGATGTATTGTTTCTATGTCTTATTGGCACATTTGGGATGGATTTGAAAAGAAATAGAAGCAAGTTTCTAGCATTTTGTACACTGATTAAACCCATCTTTGGCACTAAGCACTTATTTTACAGAAGTTGTATCACAGGAAGAGAGAATAGAGAAGGAAACAGCTTCTGAGTGGAAGAGAAGAAATACAATTTTCAAAATCAAAGTTCTTTGTAAGAAAATGTAAAAAGATGTTAAGCACTTGAAATTCTGAGCCATTCAGTCATTTCTGCTGAAATTAACGTTGTGGAGTTTATCAGTCTGTGTGTACCAGTATCAGGAGAGACCGATTAATTGCACTCATAGTTGCCTTTGAGCTATTTTGAAAGTAAAAATAACTCATTTCGTAAATGGTTTTAACACCACTACAGTCATTCCATACAGTTTCTGGCACAGATTGTCTTTATAGTAGATGGAAGGACAGAAATACTGTTACACTTCATGGTTGTCAATGAATTTTGATGAGAAACTAATTAAAAGAAATTACAATCCAGTAGTTAAATAAAAGATATCATTATTTGTGGTGGTGTCTTCCCTCAGGGGGGCTCGGACCCCGCCTGTTGCTCAGGCACTGGTTATACAGTGGTTGAGTGACACGGGATCCGAGGATGCTCAGGACACCCCTTAGACATCCCCTGGGGTGGAAAGAAGCACAAACCCAGCCTCCCTTTCCAGAGACTTCTTCGCAGTTCAGCAGTTTATTGGCCAGTTATTAGGTAATCTTTAATAATTGGTTGTTATTACTGTGTCCCACCCTGTAAGCCCCGCGTTATTGGATATTAGCGTTTTCCATGCCCTGTTTCCTGTGCCTAAAAGTTCGTGTTTAGTGCGTGATTCGGCAGATTTCTGGTTTCTCTTGGACTATAATAAACCATCTACACCCCAACCAGAAATCTCTCACTCCTTTTCTTTGTGGTCCGGACCGCCATGCGCTCAGCAAGCTACTATCTGCACCTACTGAAGGCAGGCTACCCAGCCTGGGGCAGCGCCATTGGGATATCTGCT